>SMDT01001150.1:0-108967 GCA_005392925.1 Aquilaria sinensis | reverse complement strand
CCTAGTGGAACCTCGGTGGCATCCTCCTCGGAATCACTGACCTCCTGAACATTGTCGGGGACCTACTTGCGCTTCCTTCTTCGGCGTGCCTCAAGCTCCTCAACTGCCGAAGTACTCAAGGGCTCCATCGCAATGATGGGGCTTCGAGGAGTCGAGCTGATGGGCGGCTCCGAGGGTGGGTCGGCGCGATCCAAGGACTGGTCCTGCACCTCCATGTCACCTTCCAAAGGGGGAGGAAGAGGGTCCTCCTTTGCCTTCTTTGACTGCCTTGCCGAAGATGGCCCTCCCCCCGACATCTTTTTCCTCTTTGGGGCAGCTTTCTTCCTTTGCTGTTCCCCCTTCTTGGCTTGACCGAGGAAAAGGGACTTGTAAAATGTAGCGGATTGGTCACCCATCTCTAAAAAAAGAAAGACTTACTTTCAACAAAATCTGGAAGATGACTTACTTTCAACAAGGCCTTCGTAGGTGAGCTCTCCCCGAAGGAGCATCACCAGCCACGCCTTTTTCCCGTCAAAGGCAGGCTTCGACATATCTAGGTAAGTCTTGTGCTCCTTGATTACCCCCAGCTCCCGAAGGACCTCTTCGGTCACAAGATTCCACTTGATAGGAAAGGGGTACAAGGAGCTTAGAGGGACCTCGGGGTCCTAGTCTGCAACTGCTCAGATGCAGCTGTCGAACTCCTCAAATTTCACTACCAACTCAAGAGTTAGCAGCTTCCTGGGGTTGATGACATCCGTCTCCAGCGTCCCCGAGTCCCACCTGGTCAGCATATATTTCCATGCCTCGTTCACCTTTATGAAGAAAAACCTCTTCTGCCAACCTCGCCAACTCTCATTTGTCCCAAAGGTGAACATATATTTCTTGCTCCCGGATCCCCTAGGAAGCAAGAAGTAAAACCCACCCTTCAAGATGGGGTGAAGTTTGTAATACTGCATAAAAACAATGAAGTGGGGCTCTATCTTGAAGACTCAACACATGTAGAGGAAGGCATTGAAGTAAGAATAGGCAATCGGAGGAAGTTGGTTCACGGCTATGCCATGAAATTGGCAGAACTTGCAAACCATCTTTGGTGGATGGTACCAAACTCCAGCCTTTAGTTAGGCTCGAAAGATGGTAACCTCGTTCGAATGGTACATGTAACCGACCAGGCCAGGAGTTGGCAGTCTGGTAATGGCATAAGAAGGAAGATAAAACTTAGCTGACCACTTCTTCATTTTCTCCAAAGTGGTGTATCACGTGTAAGAGTCAAGAGGAACCCAACTCTTGGGAATGGGACAAATAGTCATGAGTGGGACCGGAGAAGACATGTTCAAAGAAGGAAATGACTTCAGAAAAGAAACTTGAAGGACTTCAGAAGAAGGAAATGACTTTAAAAAAGAAAATGGAGGGACTTCGGAAGAAGGAGACGACTTCAGAAAAAGTAGAAAATAGTAGAAACACAGATAGCCGAAGGACTTTGGAAATGAGGACCCACCAAAACTCTTACCGAAGTCGGGATTTCTGAACGCCGTCGCAAAAACTAGCGGTGTTAGGAACCTCCTAAGAGCTTAGCTTAGGCCAAGAAAAATAAAGGAAAACAAGAGAAAACAAAAAGGAAGGATAAGGAGAACTATGGAGTCTAGTACAGTGGTCTATGCGTAAAGCTGGAAATTTTTAGGGCTTAACTGCACATAGAAACTAGACTATGGAAAGATAGACAAAAAACAGAGAAAGGGGATCAAATTGTACACTTAAATGAGTGGTATAATTAGAACTATCAACTTTAAGTTGATCATTTCGGCCATGCAAGTTTTTAAGGTGACTAGTGCCATACTAAGCCAAATGGGTGGTTAAGCTTTGAGTGAACAATAAGCTTAACTAAATAGACTCTTTTTAGAGTTGAATATGTATATAAGTGAATCCTACTGAGTTATACTCACTGCCCATCCTTTTATTTCAGGCAAGGACATTCGGCCTGAGTAGTGCTAGCTTGCTTGTTGCTTGTGTTTTGCACTAATTTGCTTAGTTTCCAAGGTATGTGCCAATGTGTGCTTGGCTTATCATTTTAGGTTCATTACAAGTCTTATATCTTTGTTCGCTGAGACTTATGAGCTAAGTTTGCAGGCTGTAGTTGGAGACTTGTCTAGGGGAGGCTATGGATGCTTGGACTTTGGCTCTGATCATAATATTTGCTTTCATGACAATGAATCAGGCAATTGGGTTGGTGTTGCAGTGTGTACTTTTGTATGGAATTCTCAAAGTCCTGTTTGACCATTAGTGGTCTTCGTATGTAAATACTTGGCATGTTTAGCTTTTGGTTTCATGGCATGTAGCCATGTTGGACACTAGGTAGACTACTCTTTTGTGTACATATGTGTAGTCCTTGATGCCTAGACTTGTGTTGGTTTTGTTGGGTTTATATGTCAAGTTATGTATGGACTTATGGATGGCTTTATGCCTGTGCTTGGATACTAAATGTTATGGTCCAATGTTTGGCACTTTTATGTGATTAGTTATGGGCCTTGTCTTATGGAAATGTTGTGCACCAGTATGTGTATGTTGTTGGCCGAGAGCATCATGTGCATTATACCTATGGTTTCAAAATCAAAAACCAACATTGAGGCTTCTTGGTTGTCATATAAGTAGCACACTTGATTGCACACCAATTATGCACTTAAAACTTCATTAAGTGTTGCCTTGCTTGGAATGCAAGTAATCAATATAAGCCTTGCTTGTTGTGCAAGTTAGTGGTACTGGGCCTTGCCTTTTTGCTGCAAGTAATTGTTGGTCTTGTTTTAAAGCCACCTGCGCCACCTCCCAGGCCTCTCAACTTAAGAAAATAAGACTTAATGTTGCCATTGTTTGCTTGGCCGAATACTAGAAGCTAAATTTTGAAGTTGGGCTTGTGAGTTAAATTAGAAACTTATAGGCCAGGGCCTGAGTGAGGTGTGACAGGCTTTGTTTGGTATCAGAGCCTGTTTGATATTATGATCAGAGCTTAGCCTAGACAATGTCTCCTTTAGGTCTAACTTATATAAGACTTGTATTATTTTGGATATATGTGAATATCTGCAATTGAAAGTGCAGGATGAGGACTAGAGGCAGGGACAGGGATTCCTTGAGAGAGGTAGAAGGCACTGCAGCCCATCATGTAGAGGGATTGCAGGAAAATGTGCCTGACACTCAGGCTGAAGAAGTGGAGTATAATGTGGCCGAAGAGCCCACTGCCAGGTACCAAGGACCTAGACCTAGTAGAGACAGACAGGAGAGAATGGAAGTGATGATGAAGTCACTACATGCCACTGTGGCTCAACTTGTGCTGGGAATGCAATCCTTGGCTAGAGGCCAAGCCCAGAATCAGGATGAACTAGAACCAGTAGAGGCAGAAGGGAGTAGGAGGAGAAGAAGGAGGCCTGGCAAAGAGCCAGTAGGTTATGACCAGTTTAGCAGGGCTGGAGGTAATCAAGAAGAGGAAGAAGCAGATGAGGAGAGGAGACACCCAAGAGCCAGGAGAATAAGATCAGAGGTAAGGCAGGAGCCCAGAATTGAGGAGGAAGAGGAGGATGACAGCCCTGACATTGAAGAGAGAGATGCATATATATACTCCAGAGGGACTGAACCCTCTACTGAGGAGACCACAATGAGGAGGAGATCAAGCAGATCATCCAGGGGTAAATCCAGTAGTAGAGAAGAGAATAAAAGAAGGCATGGTAGATGAGGACTAAAGGAGGGCCGGTTGGAGGGGTTCCTGGCACTGAAACCTCCAGTCTTCAGAGGAGGATGTGACCCAGAGGAGGTAGAGTTCTGGGTATATCAGATAGAGAAGGTATTGGAGAGGATGGAGGTCACTTCCGCACAAAGAGTACTGCTAGCCACTTTCAGGCTAGAAGGAAATGCTGAACTCTAGTGGAGGGCAGTACAAAGGAGCTATCAGGAGAGGAACCAAAGGAGACATCCAGACAGGAGGAGGTCTATGAGGTGGGCTGATTTTCTTAGGGTCTTTCGTCAGCAGTATGTTAGTGAGGCACAGAAAGACCAAAAGCAAGTTGAATTTGACCAGTTGGAGCAGGGGAACCTTAGTGTGCTAGAGTATGAGCAGAGGTTCAATAGTTTAATCAGATATGCTCCACAGTATGAAGGACAGGAGGAGCTGAGAACCAAGAGGTTCATTAGGGGTCTAAGACCTGAGCTGAGACAAATCCTCAGAGCAATTGGAGCCAGAGACTACTACACAGTCATGCAGAGTGCACTGGCTCTGGAGCAGGAATTCCAGGAACAATTCAAAAGTGGGCCTGGAAGTGGAAGTGGAACAAAGAAAGGACAAACATCAAAAAGGCCGAGAGATGAGAAAGATGCAGGTGGGAGCAGGAAAGAAAACAGGAAGGAAAGAAGACTACAGCCACAACAGTATGGTCCTCAGTGTAGCACATATGGAAAGTTTCATGGCAATAAGCCATGTTTTAAAGCTTCCACAAGGTGCCATAGGTGTGGAGCCCCAGACCACTGGGTGAGGGATTGCCCAAAGAGGGGTGAAAGTGGCAAGAAGTGGCTGGGAAATTTTACTCCCAGAGGACCTAGGGGGCAAATGCCTATGCCCCAACTGAGGACTCAGGGGCCAGCCCAGGTTGGGAGGCCAGCACCCAGAGTACCTCAGGAGCAGATAAGGCCTGGTACACTTCCAAGAAGGGTGTTTCAACTGGAATCTTCCAGGGGAGGACAAGAAACACCAGAGGCTGAGAAGGAGACTAGTCAGCACAAGACTAGCAGAAGGGCCTTGAAAGGTACAATTTACCTTAATGGCCAGTTAGTATCTGTTCTGTTTGATACTGGAGCTTCATTGTCTGTAGTAGCTAATAGCTTGGTTAAGGCCATGAATCTAGAAGTAAAATATATGACCAACATGTACTTGGTGAAAACTGCTAGCAATGTGGTCTTGTTTGCTTATTACATGGTTGAAAACTGTGAGTTACAGATAGGCAAGCTGAAACTGAGAACCAATCTCATAGTGCTAGAGACACATGGCTATGATGTGATCTTAGGCATGAACTGGTTAGGAGAAAACAGAGTAGTTATTGATTGTTAGGCCAGACAATTGATAATGCCTGGTGAAATACCATTTGAGCTAGACAAGTCCTTAGAGTTGGCTAGGGATTGTCATATAAGGGTACTGGAGATGATAACTCCATAAACTGAACAGGAGTACCTGGGATTTAATGACTAGGAAGCATCAGATGAACTTAGGAAAATACCCATAGTTCAAGATTTCCCAGGGGTCTTTCCCACAGACTTACCTGGTTTGCCACCCTTGAGAGAGGTGGAATTTGAAATTAAGCTGGTACCAGGAGCAGCAGTAGTATTTACTACTCCTTATAGAATGGCAGTGCCTGAGATGGTAGAACTCAGGAAGCAGTTGGATGAACTACTAGAAAAAGGGTTCATTAGACCCAGTGTGTCTCCTTGGGGAGCACCTGTGCTGTTTGTGAAAAAGAAGGATGGAACCCTTAGGCTCTGTATAGATTACAGAAAACTAAATGCATTGACCATAAAGAATAAGTATCCTCTTCCAAGGATAGAGGATTTGTTTGATCAATTAAAAGGGGCAAAAGTGTTCTCCAAAATTGATTTGAGGTCTGGATATTTCCAGCTAAGGGTAAAGGAGGAGGACGTACCTAAGACTGCTTTAAGGACTAGGTATGGACATTTTGAATATACAGTGATGCCATTTGCGCTCACTAATGCACCTGCATTCTTTATGGACTTAATGCAGAGGGTGTTCAGGGCACACCTAGACCACTTTGTGGTGGTGTTTATTGATGATATCTTGGTATATTCCAAGGATGAGGAAACTCATAAAGAACACCTTAAAGTAGTGCTTGGCTTGCTCCAAGAACATTAGCTTTATGGAAAGCTGAGTAAATGTAAATTTTGGACAAAAGAAATTGGATTTTTGGGTCATATAATAAATGATCAAGGATTGGCTGTAGATCCTGAAAAGGTAAGATCAATCCTTGATTGGAAGCAGCCCTAGTGTGTAAAGGAAGTCAGAAGCTTCCTGGGGTTAGCTGGCTATTACAGAAGATTTGTACCAAAGTTTTCTGTTTTAGCAGCTCCTATGACTCAGTTAACCAGAAAGAACCAGAAATTTGTCTGGGAAACCCAATGTGAGGAAAGCTTTCAAGAGCTAAAGAGGAGGCTGACTTCAGCTCCTGTACTAGTCCTGCCTGACCCTGAAAAGGATTATGAGGTATATACAGATGCCTCTCATGTGGGACTAGGTTGTGTTTTGATGTAAGAAAAGCAAGCAATTGCTTTTGGGTCTAGACAATTGAGACCACATGAAAAGAAATATTCAATGCATGATCTGGAATTGGCAACAGTGGTATTTGCTCTTAAGCAATGAAGGCACTATCTTCTTGGTAATAAATTCAAAGTATTTACAGACCACAAAAGTCTCAAGTACCTTTTCACTCAAAAGGATTTGAACATGAGACAAAGAAGGTGGTTGGAATATTTGAAAGATTTTGACTGTGTAATTGAATACATAGCTGGAAAAGCCAATGTAGCGGCAGATGCCTTGAGTAGAAACTATACTGGAATACTCAAAGGGGGTGAGGTTGAACATAAAGCAGAAAGCCTGAATATTACTCCCCTAGCAAACCAATGGTTAGCTAAGGAAGGTGAGCAGTTGAAAGTACTCACTATTACACCAGAATGGAAAGAGCTTATTAGGAAAGCTCAAGCTGGTGATAAAGAGCTAGAATTAATTTCTGGCAAGAATAAGGGAGAACTATTTCAAGGTTTTTCCTTTAAGCAAGGAGTGCTACATTTCCAGAATAGGTTGTATGTGCCTGAAAAGGACAACCTAAGAATTCAAATACTGGAGGAAGCTCACTCTAGTAAGCTGGGTATACACCCAGGGGCCACAAAGATTTACCATACTCTCAGAGCACATTTTTGGTGGCCTTATATGAGGAAGGATATTAATACACTTGTGGCTAGTTGTGAAACATGCCAACAAGTGAAGGTGGAGCATCAAAAACCAGGGGGAAAGCTACAGAGCTTACCCATACCTGAGAGAAAATGGGGATCCATCTCTATGGATTTTATAGTGGGTATGCGACTGACAAGGAGGAGGCATAATGCCATTTGGGTCATTGTCGATAGATTGACCAAGGCAGCCCATTTTCTTCCCATGAATCTTACTGATTCTTTGGACAAATTGGCACAACTTTATATAAGAGAAGTAGTAAGATTACATGGAATACCTGATGACATTGTGTCAGATAGGGATCCTAGATTTGTCTCTAGGTTTTGGAAATCCCTGCATCAGGCATTGGGCACTAAGCTCAAGTTTAGTTCTGCTTACCATCCTCAGACTGATGGACAAACAGAGAGAACTATACAGACTCTGGAAGACATGCTGAGATGCTGTGTAATTGACTTCCAGGGTGAATGGGATGTGCATCTCCCATTAATAGAGTTTTCCTATAATAATGGCTATCATTCAGTGATAGGAATGGCTCCTTATGAGGCCTTATATGGTAGGAGATGTGTTACTCCTCACTGCTGGCATCAGCCAGAAGACAAATTAGAATTGGGGCCAGACATTATTAAGAAAACCACTGAGAAAATTAAACTGATCCAAGCCAGGATCAAAACTGCAAATGATAAGCAGCAAGCCTATGCAAACCTGAAAAGGAGAAGGGACCTAGAATTCCAGGAAGGAGACTGGGTGTGGCTAAAGGTTTCTCCAATGAAAGGAGTAATCAGATTTGGAAAAAAGGGGAAACTAGCACCTAGATATGTTGGGCCATACCAAATACTGGCCAAAGTGGGAAATGTGGTGATGGCCTGCGGCGGCTTCATCGTGTGTCATTATACTGGTAGGGCAGACTTCTGATGGAGGAGAACACTTTGGAAGGAGATTCCCCAGTGGAGAGTGCCTGAAATACTCTAGAAAATGCGGGTTAGGATGTCCCCGGTGTGTATTCCCGGGGAGGAGCCTCTGACGCCCAAGTCAGTACTTTCAGATAACTGAATTATGTGCCCTTTTGTGTATTCAAAGAGAACTTTCTTCTTACCTCGCTAGGATGCTTTCTGGGTGTTTTATAAAGGAGGCGTACAGAAGCGATTCTCCTCTTGTGGTCGTCCCAGATTACGACACGTGTCCAGTGGGATGCGATCCCTGCTTTTCCGGGAACGAAGGGACGCTTATCTCAGCAAAAGTCTTCTGGTTGACAGCCTAGGAATTTCGAGAGTGTCGTATCGAGGTGTCCCTCTGATGGCGTGCCCCAGTGATAGCGTGTCAGAATGTACTTGTGGGACGACTTTATGGGGAGGTGTCAGAGGCTCCTTAAATGCTTTGTTCGTACCTTCCGAGGTTACTCTAACGTCTCGGGGAATATATTCCCCAAGGATGGTTCCTCCGAGGGGTACTTCTGTTTCCGAAGAGGGTCCGATCGCTCTACCGAGGTTGGTCCTACCATTTCCTAAGGAAGCGAATTCCCTACATTAGGCCAGGGGGATCGTTTATCCTTCTGACCTCGGCTGGCAGTTTCCCTCTGCCGAAGTCGGTACTCCGTCAAGTCTGGGAGCTCGGCCAGTGATGGGCACCTCGGCTATCACATGCCCCCTCCTGGAGAGCCGGAGCGGGTGCTTCGGCTATGTTTTCGAGAAGGTCCCTTTGCCGATCTGGCGGCTGAAACTTTTCTTGGAAAGTTGCCTCGCTTCAGAAGTCGTCTCCTCGGAGCCGAGGTACCCTCCTCTAGTTTTCTTGATGTCCTCGGAATGTACGTTACTTTTTTCTTTTTGCTTTTTCTGCCGCGGGTCTGTGAATCATCGCGTCCTTTGGCCAGGCGTGTCAGTCATGGGTAACCGTGCCTGGATTTTCACGATGTTAGAGGGGCGTGTCCTAGTTCCTCGCGCCGTGTGACATGTGGACGCTGTTGGATGGCGAAACAGTTATGCTGGTTATGTCAACTGCACCTCTTCGCCTTCAAGGAGTAATAATGAGGCGGTTACATCTTCAAAGGATGATTACGATGACGTTTCACTTATCCTTCTTGGGTCTATATAAGCACCTTCCGTCCCATTTTGCCTCACTTTTTTGTTTTAGCTCTCGTCTGTTCTAGAGTCTTTTCTTGCCCTTTTCCTTTTTCCAGCGGCGATTCTTATGGCAGAGTGACCTTCAGCGGTTCCTTGCAGCGGTGTTTCGCAGCCCAGGTTTTGGCAAAGTCTTTGGTGGGTGTTCCTTTTTGTGGTTTGTCGTTGTTCCTCTATTTTTCCCAAAGTCATCTCTCTTTTTCTTTTTGAAAAATGTCAAATCCGACTCCATTAAGTCCGACTCCATTGATGACTGTGCGCCCTCTTTCTGAAAACCTTGCTTCTCTTGAGGCTTACCCCTGTTCCACTACTTTGGAAAAGATGAAAAAGTGGGTGGCCAAGTACTACCTCCCTTCTTACATCACACCGAGGTTACCTTTGCTGGGATCTTACGCTTACGCAGCTGCTTCTTCGGGGGAGGTTACCGTTTACCGAGCTCAGCTGAAAGCCGGTCTTCGGTATCCCCCTCATCGCATGATATGCGAATTCTGCAAATTCCACGGTATTGCCGTGAACCAACTCCCCCCAAATTCTTACTCTTACTTTAATGCTTTCCTCTGCATGTGCGGGGTGTTCGGCATAAACCCCCACTTCCTCTTCTTCATGCAATACTACAAACTCCACCCGGTCCCGAAGGGTGGTTTTTACTACCTCCTTCCCCGAGGGTCCGGGAGTAAGAAGTTTATGTTTACCTTTGACAATAAGGATAGTTGGCGAGGGTGGCAGAAGAAGTTTTTCTTTTTCCGGGTTCCCGAGTCTTGGAGACATGTGCCTATTAGATGGGCTTCGGGGACTTTGAAGGTCGACGTCGTCGATCCCCGGAAGCTCCTCACTCCGGTATTGCTTGCCGATTTTGACAACTTCGACAAACGTATTCGGTTAGTGGCGGACTGGGACTCCGGGGCTCCGTCACGTTCACCCTACCCTTTTCCCATTAAGTGGGATCTTATGTCAGAGGAAGTTCTTCGGGAACTGGGAGTGATAACTGCCCATAAGAGTGACCCCGGCATGCCCATGCCTGTTCTTCCGGGGAAGAAAGCCTGGATAGTCATGCTCCTTCGGCGTGAAATTTCTTATCAGGCTTTTTCCGAGAGTAAGTCATCTTCCAGGATTTGGTATCTGCTTTCCTTTTGGACTTACACTGATATTTTACCTTTTTGCAGAGATGGGCGATCAGTCTGCCGAGTTTTATAAATCACTCTTCGACAGTCAGGCTAAGCGGGGGGAGCAAGTACGCAGGAAGACTTCTGGTAAGAGGAAGAAGTCGACTGCCGGCCCTTCTAAGTCCAAGAAGGCCAAGGCTACCACTCCTCCTCCCCCCGAGAACGTAGTTGAGGTGGAAGATCAGTCCTCTGCTCAACTTCCGACCGCCGAGAACCCTTCTTCGGACCCTGACATCCTCGGGGAGACACTGAGTCCTGCCCCTGCTACCGAGATTCCAGCAGAGCGAACGTCTGCCCAGGAGTTTGAAGAGGGCAGAAGGAGGAAGGGAAAGAATGTCACTGAGGATGTTCGGGAGGTCGGTTCTGAAGAGTGCGTCCCCGAAGTTCCACCAGGTTGGTTCCTTAGCCATTCCGCTACAAATCTCAGTATTTTTCGTATCTACGATTTTTTGGATGAATGGCTAAGGGATGATGTCTTGACGGAACTTCGGCGTGACCTTGCAGAGAACGCCCCTACTGCTTCCTGGGTAGAGACTCATGCCCGTCGGAGGGCTCTTCGGGACCGACGGATTCCGCGGGACAAGGTGCCACGGGAGCCCTTCTGGACGTTCACAGAGGACATGGATTTGTTCTCTGAGGATAGCCAGCTGATGGCTCCGCAAATGGCGGCGGGGGTGCTGACTAACGCCACCTTTCAGTCCCTTACCACCGAATGTCCCAGCGAAGAGATCCTTGCGGCGAGGATGACCGAGCACGCTGCTCAGGTGATCCTTCCTTTTCTTGTATTTTAGAAAATTGTTCTTCTAAGCTATCACTGCCTTCCGATACTTATTTGGCGCCTCTGTTTTTCTGCAGCTTTTGGCATATAGCGGGTACTTCCGCGCCTGGTCAGCGAAACAAACGGAGACCCGCTCTCGGTCCGAAGATTCCTTGCGCAAGACGAAGGAGTCTCTCGCCCAATATGCCCTAAAATATGGCGAGTTAAACAAAATCGCGAAGGAGGACCTTGGGAGTCTTCGGGCCGAGGTTGTGTCCAGCAGGCAGGAGCTTCTTACCGATTTCTCAGCCAAGGTTGAAGACCTCGGCTCAAAGTGCGTGACTCTTTCTTTAGAGAATGAGGCCCTTCGGAAGAAGACCGCTCAAGACGGCGAGGATCTTGCGAAGGCACTCGCTTTGAATGCCGATCTCCAGGCTGAGATTGCGTCGCTGAAGAAGAAGGAGACGAAGAGCAGGAAGAAGAAGAAGCTGGAGGAGAAGATTGTCGCGCTAAAAGCTGAGCTGGCGGCTCTTGGCGCCGAGAAGGACCGTAGCGAGCAAATGTCGAAGACGTCTTACCAAGATGGTTTTTGCTTGGCTCGTCACCAGGTCCTCGCTCGGCACCCTGGGCTTGACCTTTCTTACTTGTCTGCTTTGGATTTTCCCAAAGAGCCCAGATCTTCATGGTCCAAAGTCGAGTTCCTCAATCTTCCTCCGGCTCGGCCTGTGTCTTCGACTGAGCCATCCGGGGATGATAATGTTGAAGAAACGTCGGATACCCCTGCTCAGTCATAGGCTTTCTTCTTCCTTCTTTGTATTTTTTGCCTTAGAATTTTTTAATGAAGAATTTTTTCCTCCATTCTCCGTTCTTTCTCCCGAATATGCCTTCTCAGAAGCTGGTATGATTCTAAGTGTGCATTTTTGGCGAACACCTGCACCTTATTTTTCGGAAGGAACCTTTTTGGACTCCTTTCTTGTTCGGACGGGTTTTTAAGCTTAGTAAGGAATTTCGTAAGGAAGAATCGTCAAGGCATACTCTTTCGGTAACGAGGGCATATTCATCATGTATTTTTACTGACGACTTCGGGGAGGAGTATCTTACAGGCTTTCTTCGAAAAAATGTCTAAGTATAGAATTTTTTCAGAGAGTCTGAATGCCAAGTATTCTTCAACTCCACTCCCTCAATATTACCCAACTTAAAGACCCCTGGGCGAACTTCGTCGAGGACCAAATAGGGTCCACTCCAATTTGCCCGAAGTACCCCTTCCGATGGCCTTCGCTGTTCGAACTCGGCCTTCCGGAGAACAAGGTCTCCCTTTTTGATCTCCTTTTTTCTTACATGTAAATTGGCGGTGCGTGCTATCCGCTGCTGGAAGGCCTTTCTCCTTAACTCGGCCATTTCGCGGTGTTCTTCGAGGAGGTCCAGTTTTGCTCTCAGTCCAAGATCATTTCCTCCTTCATCGAACACCTGTACTCTTACCGAGGGCTGCATGATTTCAATGGGAATGATGGCCTCAGTCCCGTATATGAGCGAGAAAGGAGTCTCTCCCGAGGCTCTTCGAGGAGTCGTTCGGTAGCTCCATAGCACACTTGGGAGCTCTCCTGGCCATTTCCCTTTTGCCTCTTTTAGCCTTTTCTTCAGGGCATCTTTTATTATTCTGTTAGATACCTCGACCTGCCCATTGCTCTGAGGGTGAGCCACTGGGGCAAAATGTATCTTGACGCCAAGGTCCTCCATGAATTCCTGGAACCCCTTGTCCGTGAATTGAGTCCCGTTATCGGCCACTATCACCCTCGGAATGCCAAATCGGCATATAATGTTCTTCCATACGAATTTTTGAGCATCCTTCGCCGAGATTGATGCTAGCGGTTCTGCCTCTATCCACTTAGTGAAATAGTCCACTGCGACGATGCAAAATTTTACTCCGCCGGGGGCATTTGGGAGAGGTCCGATGAGATCAATGCCCCATATGGCGAAGGGGCAGGGATAGTCTGTTGCATTTATTCTTTCCGAGGGTAGCTTTTGGATATTGGCGTGCCTTTGGCAGTTGTCGCATCTTCGGACGAATTGCCTTGCGTCCTTCCTTAGGGTAGGCCAAAAGTAACCTTGGCGGAGTATTACTCCTGCGAGGGCGTCTGTTCCTATATGGGAGCCACACACTCCTTCATGTACTTCTTCAAGTATTACTTTGGCGTCGTCCTCGCCTATACATCTTTGTAGAGGGCTTGCGTACCCTTGTCTGTACAGCTCTTCCCCAATAAGGAAGTACCTCCCTGCACGCTTTCGGACCTTTGCGGCTTCTTTAGGATCCTCGGGAAGCTCTGAAGTTGCCAAATATCTCTTGAGGGAGCTTTGCCATCCCTCCCCCGAGGTTTTTATGCACATTAACTCCGTGCTGGGGTGTTTTAGCACTTCGGTGGGTTCCTTCGCCTTGGCCAAGGCATCCGCTTGGGTATTATCCCTTCGGGGCACGTTCTTTATGTGCACCGAGTCGAAATCCTCAATGAGTTTCTGAACGAGGTCGTGATACTTAGCCAAAATTGGGTCCTTTGCCGCGTATTCTCCCTTCGTCTGTCGGACTATTAACTGTGAATCACTGTGGGCCACAAGGTTCTTCACACCTACTTTTCTGGCCATTTTCAGTCCGGCTATGAGGGCTTCATATTCGGCAATGTTATTGGTAACATTAAAACCGAATTTGACCGCTTTAGAAGCTTCCATGCCTTCGGGACCCTGAAGAACTATTCCAGCTCCTTGATGCTCTGCGCCTGACGCTCCATCGACGAAGAGCTTCCATTCTGGGTCAGTCTCTGTTTCACCTCCCGCGAGTGCTTCGGTCTTTTCAATCTCGGGGATCTCAGCTATGAAGTCTGCAAGTGCCTGAGCCTTTATTGCCCTTCTAGGCTCGTAAGTAATGTCGTATTCACCGAGCTCGATGCACCATTTTGAGAGTCTTCCCGAATGCTCCACTTTTTTCATCACATCTCGCAGGGGCAAATTACTTCGTACGGTGATGGCGTGTCCTTGGAAGTAGGGTCGCAATCTCCTACCCGCCAGTACTAACGCGTAGATAGCTTTTTGGAGCAACGGGTACCTCGTCTCGGCGCCATGCAGGGACTTGCTTACGTAATACACCGGCCATTGTTTCCCACCCTCTTCTTTCACTAAGACGGAACTCACCGTCTTTTCAGTGACTGCGAGGTAAAGAATGAGAGGTTCCCTCTCCCGAGGTTGCCGAAGTGTTGGGAGGCGAGTTAGATAACTTTTGAGCTCTCCCCAGGCTTTCTGGCATTCTGTATTCCATGGATGTTCCTGGATTCCGGAGGTACCACCTTCCTTGGAGACTTTGGTGAGTACTTTGAAAAACGGGCGACATCGGTCACCATACCTGGAGATGAATCTACTTAGGGAGGTGATCCTCCCGGTAAGCCTCTGTATGTCTTTGATAGACGTAGGTGTCCGGAAATTCAGCAGGGCTTTCACTTTCTCAGGGTTAGCGTCTATTCCCCTTTCTGACACCATAAACCCGAGAAATTTTCCTGCGTTTACTCCGAACACACACTTTTCGGGATTAAGGCGAATGCCGAACTCTCGAAGTCGTTGGAAGGTTTTGGTTAAGTCGGTGATATGATTACTGGGCACTTTGCTCTTGACTATCATATCATCAACGTACACTTCCATGTTCCTACCGATCTGCGCGTCAAATACCTTGTTCATCAGTCTTTGGTAGGTGGCTCCTGCATTTTTGAGCCCGAAGGGCATTCTGACATAGCAGTAAGTGCCTATCTCCGTGATGAATGCCATTTTTTCATCATCCTCGGGGTTCATTTGGATCTGATGATACCCGCTAAAGGCATCGACGAAGCTAAGCAGTCCATACTCGGCTGTTGCGTCTACCAGCTGATCTATGGTCGGTAATGGGTAGGAGTCTTTTGGACAGGCATCGTTTAAGTTTTAGAAGTCGATGCACATTCGGAGCTTTTCACTACCCTCTTTTGTGGCTATAACCACATTGCTGAGCCATTCGGGGTATTTTACTTCCCTTATTACCCCGGCCTCAATGAGGTGACTAACTTCGGCCTTAACGAAGGACTTTTTGTGAGCTGATAGATTCCATTTTTTCTGCCGAACTGGTCTGACGTGTGGTTGCACTCTAAGATTGTGGTGGATTATGCTGGGGCCAACCCCAGGCATATCCTTCAGCGAATAAGCAAATAGATCCTTGTTCATGCACAAAAAGGATACAAGCCTCTTTTTGTCCCCTTCGGCCAGTTTTTTCCCAATTCGGGTTTTTTGGCCGGGGATCAATTCTACATCTTCTGTTTCTATTTTTTCGAGGCTTTCTGTTTCTTCTGCCGTTGCCTTTTCATCCATCAAGACCTTTTTTCCTTCTGCCAAAGTCTGTACCTGGATCTTGGTTGGGCTTTGCCTGGCCCTCGTGAAGACTTTTCTAACCTCGGCCTGATCTATGAAGATTTCAACATCTCCGTCTTCGGTGGCGAAGGTGACCGTCAGGTAACTTACGTCTGGCCGAATGTAAAATTGCCCTGAGTCTACCTTCCTAGAATGGCATTATATGCTGACAGTACATCAATGACTATAAATCTTGTCCTGCCGGAGGTGATTAACTCTTCTTTGCTTTTGGGCAAGACCCCTTTCAGCATCACAGGCAGGTCGATGTACCAAAGGACTGGAAGTTCAGATGGTCCGACGCCGAAGGTGGGGGAACTGACTGGGCTAAGGTCACTTTTTGAGATGTCTAATTTACCCAGCAGATGAGAAAAAATGACGTCGGTGTTCGAGCGGTTGTCGAGGAGCACTCTCTTGACGTCCCAGTTCCCTATCCTTGCCATGACAAGGAGGGGGTCGTCGTGAGGGAACTTTATTACAGACCCATCCCTACGGGTGAGCTTTCGTGAGGAGCTCCCGTACTCCATGACGGAGACTTCTCTCATTTTTCTTTTTCTCACGGCCGAGGGTATCCCAGTAGTGATGGTTTGGATAATCCCTGCTGAGGGTGGCAGACTTTTCTGGGGGCTTCGGTCCCACTGTCTATCTGAGTCATACTCTTCATCGTCTGTTCTCTTTTGCTCTTCCTTTCTCCCTTTTGGAGAGGGCATCCGTAGATATCGTCGAAGTTGACCCTGTTTGATCAGGGACTCGATGTACTTCTTCAACTGATAACAGGCTTCAGTGTCATGGCCATGATCCCGTTAAAATTGACAGAATTTTTTCATATTCCTTTTATTCTCCGGGGCCATGGCCTTTGGCCTTGGGATTGTGGTCCCTTGCCTTTCTAGCGCCATTAGAATGCTAGCTCTTGTGGTGTTCAAGGGAGTGAATGCTGCGGCCTCTTCCCACTTTGCCTGCGGGGCCGTTCTCCCTCGTTCTGCTGGCGCGGCTGATGGCTAGGTCCTTCGGTGCGAGGGTGTTCGCCCTTAGGTCCTCCCATTCTTAGTTCTTCGGCCGTCATGTGTTGTTCGGCTCTTCTGTAAAATTCCCCAAGAGTTTCTGGGACGTCTCTAGAGAACTCGTAAAACAACTGGGAGTCCCTCCGCAGTCCTCTGACCATTGCTAGGATGCGAATTTCCGGCTGAAAGTCTGGTACGCTCAGTGCTTCTCGATTGAACCTTTCAACATAATCGCGGATGGTCTCCCCTCCTTTCTGAGCTATGTCAAACATTTGCACTGGCATTTTGGCAGTTGGCCTACTACCAATAAACTGTTGGGTGAAAGCAGTAGATAGTTCTTGGAAGCTCAGCAAACTTCCCTGGGGCAAAGAGCTGTACCACGTTGTTGCTGGTCCTGAGAGCGTCACCTCAAAGCATTTACAGAGCGTGGCGTCGTCCGCACCATGGAGTACCATACTTCGCTTATATTTTTTCAGGTGCACCTGGGGGTCACTTCGTCCGTCATACGTTTCCAGGCGAGGAACCCTGAAATCACTAGGCATAGGCGCGTTTACTACCTCGCGTACGAAATGCGACTCCTCTCCGGTGTAGAAGTCGGACAAGCGAAACTAGACTGGTTTTAAGGAGATCTATTTCTCGACCTTTTCCAGCCTTCCTAGGATCCTTTCCATAAGGGCGGCAGTGTTGGCTCCTTCTTGTCGTCGCGCGTTCGCCGGTGGTGGTGAATTTCTCCCTCGCCTTGGGGAACGACTCCGGCGAGGGGAAGATGGGGACCTCTGGTAAGGGGACGCGCTTCGTTGACAGGAGGCCCTGGTTTCTTTTGGGGCTCCCCTTCTGGTGGGCCGCACCCCTATGGGTTCACTTTCCGTTGAACATGCGTCAAGGGAGTCCCCACTCCTTGAACTCCGGTGGGTAGATCTCGAGCTCCTTTCCTGACGAATGGTGGGGGGTGAAGCCCTTTGAGTGGGTGGAGGTTACAGCAACCTCTGATCAAGCTGCTGAGTGATTTCAGCAATGATAGAACGCTGGAAATGTCGTAGGAAGCTCATCGTTACCGTTACAGGACGATCGTCCTCCATCACAGAAGTTTCTGCCACAGGCAGAGTGGTCGCCTGTTGAGTCTCAGGTGCGAGGGGGGATCTTGAAATCCCTTTGTCCTTCGAGCACCGAGTCTCCACGACGGCAACATGGGATAGAGTTCCCACAGACGGCGCCAAATGATGGCCTACGGCGGCTTCATCGTGTGTCATTGTACGGGTAGGGCAGACTTCTGATGGAGGAGAACACTTTAGGAGGAGATTCCCCAGTGGAGAGTACCTGAAATACTCCAGAAAACATGTGTTAAGAGGTCCCCCGTGTGTATTCCCGGGGAGGAGCCTCCGATGCCCAAGTCAGTACTTTCAGATAACTGAATTATGTGCCCTTTTGTGTATTCAAAGAGAACTTTCTTCTTACCTCGCTAGGATGCTTTCTGGGTGTTTTATAAAGGAGGCGTACAGAAGCGATTCTCCTCTTGTGGTCATCCCAGATTACGACACGTGTCCGGTGGGATGCGATCCCTGCTTTTCCGGGAACGAAGGGACGCTTATCTCAGCAAAAGTCACCTGGTTGACAGCCTAGGCATTCCGAGAGTGTCGTATCGAGGTATCGCTCTGATGGCGTGCCCCAGTGATAGCGTGTTAGAATGTACTTGGGGGACGACTTTATGGGGAGGTGTCAGAGGCTCCTTAAATGCTTTGTTTGTACCTTCCGAGGTTACTCTAACGTCTCGGGGAATATATTCCCCGAGGATGGTTCCTCTGAGGGGTACTTCTGTTTCCGAAGAGGGTCCGATCGCTCTACCGAGGTTGTTCCTACCATTTCCTAAGGAAGCGAATTCCCTACATTAGGCCAGGGGGATCGTTTATCCTTCTGACCTCGGCTGGCAGTTTCCCTCTACTGAAGTTGGTACTCCGTCAAGTCTGGGAGCTCGGCCAGTGATGGGCACCTCGGCTATCATGTGGCATATCAGCTGGACTTACCACCAGAACTTGGGAACATACACAATGTATTCCATGTGAGTTTGCTCAAAAAGTATGTTCCCAGTTATAAGCAAATAGAAACACCTACAACTGTGATTGTGGCACCCAACCTCACTTATGAAGAAGTGCCAATCCAGTTCCTGGCCAGATATACCAGGAAGTTAAGAAGTAGGTGGATTTCTATGATTAAGGTGCAGTGGAGTAACCACGCTCCAGAGGAGGCAACGTGGGAAGTGAAGCAGGAAATTGCCACTAAATACCCTCAATTGTACCTTAAGCTAGTAGAGAATTTGGAGGACCAAATTCTTTAAGGAAGGAGGAATTGTTAGGTACCTCCTAAGAGCTTGGCTTAGGCAAAGAAAAACAAAGGAAAACAAGAGAAAACAAAAAGGAAGGATAAGGAGAACTATGGAGTCTAGTACAGTGGTCTACGTGTAAAGCTAGAAATTTTTAGGGCTTAACTGCACATAGAAACTAGACTATGGAAAGACAGACAGAAAACAGAGAAAGGGGATCAAATTGTACACTTAAATGAGTGGTACAATTAGAACTATCAACTTTAAGTTGATCATTTCGGCCATGGAAGTTTTTAGGTGACTAGTGCCATACTAAGCCAAATTGTGGGAGACAACAATGATTGCTAGTCTAGTCTTGTCTACCACTAAAGAACTAGTCACTAGTTAACTAGTTAAACTAACTAGTTTGTTAGCTAGTTACATGGCCGGTTACACATGGGTGATTATAGTACTTTGGTACTTGTGTTTGTCTTATGCTTGGCATTTAAAGCCATGGATGGACTTAAGTGACAAGAAAACCTATGTTTTAGTGCCGGTCTTGTGAACATGTGAAGTGGAGGACTACATTGTCTCATGCAAAGAAATGGAAGCAAAAGTTAGCATTTTAGCTAACTAAAACACAAGTCTTTCGGTCGAAACTAGTCAAGACCATTACTTTGCCATTTCGGGTTCTTTGCTCATCACTTGACCGAGAGTTTTCCTTGAGAGTTCACTCACTATTTGGTCTTGAATCCAAGAAATCTTGAGGGCATTGAAGGATTCAAGCTTGGAGAAGTTTATTTCGGCCTTTGCTTGCTTGGAATCAAACTTTGTTCTTGGAGATTCAAGGAAGGCCGAGCCTAATCAAGCTAGGGTTTGAGGTATTTCTTATGTTCTCCTTGATTCCATGGTATTTCTTCCATGAACAAGGGATTTAAGTGCTCAATTGATGTTGGATTGAGTTACTTGAGCATGTGTTATGGTGGATTGCAAGTCCATTGTTCGCCGAGAGTGTTGGGTGACATAACTTGATGTTCTTCTTCATTTCCATGGAAATTAATCCATGACTAAGTGTTATTATTGCCTATTTGATCTTGTGCTAGGCTATTTGGAGTGAGGAACATCAAAGTGTGCAAGTTGTTATGTTGGCCGAAAGTTCAGTGTGAAGGTAATTTCATGTTCTTCACATTATTACATGGTAATTGTACCATGGTTAAGGTTTAATGATGCTTGGATGAGCATGTGTTGGATTAGATTGATGAAGAATATTATTGTGTGAAAATGGACATTTTGGCCGAAAGCTTGGATTAGTGTACTTGAGTGTTCTTCACTTGGTTACATGGTAATGATGCCATGAGTGATGTTCATTGATGACTAAACGATCATGTAATGAGTTGGTTTGATGGATAACACAAAAATGTGGAATTGGGCATTGTGACCGAGAACTTAAGCTTGTATACTGTAGTGTTCTTCATAGAAATCATGGTAGTTAGTCCATGAGTATGTGTTGTTGATGCCTATGTGTTGTTATGGTAGGCATTGTGATTGAGGAACACTTGGGCATTTGAAGCTTGGTTGTGACCGAGAGCAATTGAGGTAGGGTTCACTAACACTTGATGTTGCTTGGTAATGTACCTTGGTTCAAGTGTTTAGAGTGGCTAAATGATGGTTAAAATTTGCCAAATGACCTTAGTTGTTTGATGGGCTATTGAGAATACTTGGTCTACTTGTTGATTAGCTAATTGACTATTGTACATGTACAAGAAATGCAAGTAAATGTGGCCTATTTGCTTGGCATTTTGGAGCTCTAAGTGGAAGTGGTATGTTGAAGGTTTTTGTGTGCATTGTGCACATGGGTACATGTATGGTTCATTATGGCCGAGAGCAAACATGTGGAGTGTGTGTGTACTTGTGTGCTTTGGTGTTTCCATGTGCTTGCTAACCCCACTTATGGTATTATGGATTATTTGCTATGGTTAATTATCTTGTATATGTATATGCTTGGTTTCCTTTGTCTTTCTGTTTGTTTTGCAGGTAAAGCTGACAAATGGGTGGTTAAGCTTTGAGTGAACACTCAGCTTAACTAAATAGACTCAT
This sequence comes from Aquilaria sinensis, assembly GCA_005392925.1. NCBI lineage: Eukaryota > Viridiplantae > Streptophyta > Magnoliopsida > Malvales > Thymelaeaceae > Aquilaria > Aquilaria sinensis. Next base: position 88,162 of record SMDT01001150.1, on the reverse strand, counting down.
TTTTGAGTTGTATATGTATATAAGTGAATCCTACTGGGTTATATCACTGCCCATCCTTTTATTTCAGGCAAGGACATTCGGCCTGAGTAGTGCTAGCTTGCTTGTTGCTTATGTTTTGCACTAATTTGCTTAGTTTCCAAGGTATGTGCCAATGTGTGCTTGGCTTATCATTTTAGGTTCATTACAAGTCTTATATCTTTGTTGGCCGAGACTTATGAGCTAAGTTTGCAGGCTGTAGTTGGAGACTTGTCTAGGAAAGCTATGGATACTTGGACTTTGGCTCTGATCATAGTATTTTCTTTCATGACAATGAACCAGGCAATTGGGTTGGTGTTACAGTGTGTACTCTTGTATGGCATACTCAAGGTTATGTTTGACCATTAGTGGTCTTGGTATATAATAACTTGGCATGTTTGGCTTTTGGATTCATGGCATGTAGCCATGTTGGACACTAGGTAGACTACTCTTTTCTGTACATATGTGTAGTCCTTGATGCCTAGACTTGTGTTGGTTTTGTTGGGTTTATATGCCAAGTTATGTATGGACTTATGGATGGCTTTATGCCTGTACTTGGATGCTAAATGTTTTGGGCCAATGTTTGGCACTTTTATGTGACTAGTTATGGGCCTTGTCTTATGGAAATGTTGTGCACCAGTATGTGTATGTTGTTCGCCGAGAGCATCATGTGCATTTTACCTATGGTTTCAAAATCAAAAACCAACATTGAGGCTTCTTGGTTGTCATATAAGTAGCACACTTGATTGCACGCCAATTATGCACTTAAAACTTCATTAAGTGTTGCCTTGCTTGGAATGCAAGTAATCAATATAAGCCTTGCTTGTTGTCCAAGTTAGTGGTATTGGGCCTTGCCTTTGCTGCAAGTAACTATTGGGTTTGTTTTAAAAGCCTCCTGGGCCACCTCCCAGGCTTCTCACCTTAAGAAAATAAGACTTAAGATTTCCATTGCTTGTTTGGCCGAATTGAGGAAATTTAGTACAAAAGTGGGTTTGGGAGTTAAACCTTGAAACTTATAGGCCAGGGCTTGAGTGAGGTGTGACAAGCGGCAAATCGCTCCACCGCTTGCAATGCGCAGAAAAGAAAGAGAAGCTTGAGAGCAAATGAGAGCAAAACGGAAGCAAAAGAAAGCAAGGGAGGAGAACTCTAAGGAGAGGAAGGCTTATATAGGTCGAAGGGGGTAGGCGAATCATCGCCATAATTACCCCTCAAAGGTGAAGAGATGCGGTTGATGCAACCAACGCGACCGTCCAGCAATTTCCATATGACACACGTCGTTCGACACAGGAAACGATGGCACGCCTCCTAAAAGCATGGAGGGCTAGGCAAGCTTACCGAAGTGATGCGTTTGTCTAATTACAAGATGTGATGATTCACTGACCTGCAGCAGAAAATTAAACGGGGAATACACACTTTGGAAATACCAAGGGCCTAGCCAAGAAACGAGGAGTGACACTTACAAGCTACTCGGCTGAGAAGACACACCCTCGGAGAATGAAGTGTCCTCTGCCTAGAAAGGCCAATAAGCTACATCTATGATAACTGCTAGCTTCCATAACGAGTTCCATGAAATGCTTTGAGACTCCACTCATCGAAGTTATAACTTCGGCTTTCCGAAGGGGGCATGTGATAGCCAAAGGACTATTACCCTTCAAACTCCCAAGCTTTGACGAGCACCACCCTCGGCAAAGACGAGCATCACGCTCGGGGAAAAACAGGACTGACCTCAGGAACATGGTACACTACCACCCTTGGTAACATGGCTTGACCAACTTCACGAGAAGTAGACTCACCATCCTTGGCAGGAGAAAACATCCTCCGAAGAGAATCCTCTATGCCAAGGGGCCTTCTAGATGACTGGAGCAACCTTGGCAAGAATCTCTCATATCCTAAAAAGGTCTCTTTCACTGAAGGTTTCTTATGGACACAAAAAAAATGGTTAAGGAGCCTCTGACACAGAGACCTCACACACGCCCCTGACACACTGGCCTCCCACAGCCCTAACTTCTGGCCAGAACGGCCTATGGCCAGTTGGAGATCCCCATCCCTAAAGGTATGGACCACATTTGGCCAAACACGTGTCATGGTCTGAGCGAGCTATGTCAAACGGACTTCTCCCAATGCCCTCCTATAAATACTTGGGGAACAACCTTGGTAAGAACACAAGCTGAACTCTTAAGATAATTCTGCTCTTCACTCTCCAATCACTACTCCTTACTTGCCAAATACTAATTTGGGCGTCAGAGGCTCCTTCCCCAGAAACATACTCCGAGGACCTCCTAATCCCTGTTCTTTTAAACATTTCAGGCAATCTCATGCCGGAAGTCTCCTCTACCAGCATCTCCATACCAGACGTCCCTCTCAGGCCCACCATGTCACACAACAAAGATGCCGCCGGGCATCACCCCCTTCTCGACTTGGCCGAGGTAGAGACTCTTGTAGAAAGCAGTAGACTTATCACCCATCCCTGCAAAAAGAACAACATTAGTGTAAGTACAGAGGGGTATATATGACAAAATCTAGGAAGGGACTTGTTAGGACTATCTCTTAGTACTTGGCCCAAGCTAGGAATACAGAGAAAATGTATTGGAAATGTGAAAGAAACATGAGGTACTTGATTGAAAATGTGAATAAGGGTGTAAGTGCAAAGCTGAGAAAGTTTGGGACTCAATTGCACATGAAAACCATTTATGTTGTTAATGCCGAGAAACAAAGTTTCTTTTAGTACTTTTTCGGTTGCTAATTATCTCACTAAGGAGTATGGATGGAGTGCATTAGATCATGAAAATTTAATCAAGGCCGAGAGGGGTATTAAGCCATTTTTAAGGCCATGTGGCCTACACCAGGCTAATGCATGTTTCCACCCAAAATTAAGCCATCATTTTGGGTTGACCTTCACCCTTGCAAGGCTGAAATGAGTTCTTGATGTTCTTGGTGAGCTGCTGCCGAAATCTTGCTAAATTGTTGATGAATTGAAGCTTGGAAGAGAAATCAATCTTGGATTCCTAATTTTCAGCACTTGGCGACATCACCGTTGAAGTTACATGCTTGGTCTTGAGCATTCAAGTACAAATGTAGAATTCAAGCTTGGATTTGAGGTAGGGTTCATTTTCTCTTGATTTCTTGGTAAATTTCCATGAACAAGTAGTTAATGGTGGCTAAGTGATAGTTAATTTATGCTAATATGATCTTAGTTTGCTAGATGGGCACGTAGTGAGCTTTTGAGTTCATGTTATTTGGCTAGCTAGTCAATAGTAATGGCAAGCATCAAAAGTTCTTAGTGAGTTGGGCTGGCTTACTAAAGAACTTGGAGCTCTAGTGGATTTGATGAACTTTGGGGTTGCTTAAAGTGCAAGATTGTAGAATGATGCTTGCTAGTGGCATCGGCCAAATGTGAACTTGTGGTGTGTGTGTGAGTTGTGTGCTTGTTTGAGTTGTTTGTGTGTGCTAACACATAGTAGATAGTATTTATGCCTATATAGTGTTTCAACCATTATATGTATATGTTGTATCTTGGTGTTTTCATGTCTTTCCTGTAGGTTAAGTAAGCTTTGAGGAGGTTAAGTCTTGGACTTAACTAAACAGACTAAATTGTGAGTTGTTATGAATTCTACTGAGTATTTGTACTCATGCCCATATTATTGTGTTTCAAGCAAGGACATTGAGCTTGAATGAGATTGCTTGTACTTACTTACTTGTGTGTGCTAGTAGTACACATAGTGTTCAAGGTATGTGCCAAATACATGCTTGGCTTGAATGTGTATTTACAAGTCTTATAGTTTTCAGTTGAAACTTATGCTCTAAGTTTTGCAGGCTTGTGTAGTTGTAGGATTGTCTAGGTTGCAAGATGGATGTGTGGACCATGGCATTGATTGTGGTGTTCACCTTTATGACTATGAATATGGTCATAGGGCTAGTGCTTTAGTGTGTGCTTCTGTATTGCACACTTAGGTACCTTCTTGGGGAGTAACGAAAAACTTGGTCTGTGACATAATCTTGGCTAATGTTTTGGACATGTAGCATCCTTGGTGTGTTGCAAAGTAGGAGGTAATTGGTTATAAGCTTTGGTGTACATATGTAGCCTCGGTTAAGTTTGGTTTTGATTGGACACATGTTGGATGCTTGCATGCCAAGTTATATTATGGTTATGAGATGATGGATGTGCTTTATGAAGTTAAACCTCTTGTGTACTATACTTTGCCAAAAGCTCACATGCATCTAAGACTTGGTTTTCAAACCTTATTGAGTTATGGACCTTATTGAGTTATGGGCTTCTTGGTTGCCATGCATTGAAATAATACACTTGATGAGCACACACATCCTAGACACTGAAGGAAATAAGTGTTTGCCTTGCTTGTTATGCAAGTTATTGAGTTGCAGCCTTGCTTGTGATGCAAGTTAGCGGTTGGGCCTTACCTTAAGCTGCAAGTAAACATTCTAAACTTCACATAAGCCTCTTGGGGCACTTCCCAGGCTCCGAGCTTAAGAAAATAAGACTTAAATTTACCTACCAAAAAGTTGGTTGAAATTAAAAGCAATTAACAACACTTAGAAACACATTTGTTTAATAACTATCTGGGTAGTATTTGGTGAGTGGCACTGAGTGTGCATGGGCTGGGGCCTGTGTAGGGTGTGACAGGACTTACTCTCTTGAAGAATTGGATATGTGAGTTCACCCCGAAGGAACTTTACCAACCACGCCTTCTTGCCATCAAAAAGGAGTTTTGGAATATCCTTGTTGATAATGTGTTCTTTGACTAACCCCAGTTCCCGAAGGACCTCTTCGGTCATAAAATTTCACCTAATGGGGAAAGGGTATAAGGAACCCGTAGGGACCTCAAGCGATCCGTGACAGCGCAAATACGACTGTCAAATTCTTTGAATTGGGCTTCTAACTCTAAAGTTAGTAGCTTCCTTGGATCTACTACATCAATACCAAAAGTCCCTGAAGCCCATTTGGTCAACACGTGTTTCCATGCTTCAGCCACCTCTAGAAAGAAGAACTTTGATTGCCACCCTCGCCAACTATCCTTCATTCCGAAGGTGAACGTATATTTCTTGCTTCCAAATCCCCAAGGAAGTAAGAAGTAGAACCCGCCTTTTGGAACGGGATGGAGTTTGCAGTATCGCATGAAAAAAATGAAGTGGGGCTCTATCTTAAAGGCCCCACACATGCAAAGGAAGGCGTTGAAATAAGAATAGGAGTTTGGGGGAAGTTAGTTCATGGCTATGCCATGGAATTGGCAAAAGTTGCAAACTGTCTTCAAGGGGGGGATATTAGAGTCCCGCCTTCAACTGTGCCTAAAAGACAGTGATCTCGTTTGACTGAGGGACATAGCTAGGCACATTTGGACTAGGTAGCCTGGTGACAGCATAGGAAGGAAGGAAGAATTTAGCCAACCACTTTTTCACTTTTTCTGAAGTGGTGCAGCTAGGATGGGAGTTAAAAGGAAGGCAACTCCACGGGGATGGGCTGAGCCTCAACTTGGAAGGAAGTCATATTCAGAAATGAAAAATCTTGACCTCAGAAAAATGAAGGGGAAAGGAATTGAAACAAAAGAGAGGGAGAGAAGGATAATTTCGGAAGTAAACCCACCTAACTCAGACTGAAGATAGTAACTTTCAAAACCACCACAAGCTTGTTGGAAATCGCTCCACTTCTCGCACCACCGCCAAAGAAGGAAAGGGGCAAGATGAAATCAGAGAGGAAGAAAGAGTGAAAGTTGAGAAGTGTGGAGAAATCTAAAGGAAAAAGGGTTTATATAGACCGAAGGAGGCTGGCAAAACGTCACCATAATGACCCTTCGTAGGCGAAGAGACATAACTGACATAACGAACGTGACCGTTCACCATTCGCCTGGTGACACGTGTCACCTGATATGAGTAACAAGGGCACACCTTCTGACCGCTGATGGACCTATGCAAGTCTAGCCCGAAGAGACGCGTCTACCTGGTCAGAGGATGTGATGATTCACTGGCAGGCATAAGTCTAGCCCGAAGTGACACGTCTACCTGGTCAGAAGACGTGATGATTCACTGGTAGGCATCTAAAAACATGGAAAGGGAAGACATTACTTTGGAAATTGTCGAAAGTTCGGTCAAAGATCCTTCTTCGGCCAAAGGAGGCATCTTCAACAAAAAATAGTTCCCATTCCGAATAAGGTGACCTTGGTCAAAATTCGGCTATGTTGACTCGGATGTCTACCACCTCCAACAAAGATTTTCACACCACTTTCGCAAAGCCTTAATGCCGAAGACACAACTTCGGCTTCCCGAGGGGAGCATGTGGTAGCTAGAGGGCTATTAACCTTACTGAACTCCTAAGTGGCCTGTTGAGCACTACCCTTAGTGGGTATGTTCGAACAACTTCAGAGAATGGGTGCCTTCACTATCCTCGGAGGAACACTGCTTGATAGCTGAAGGATGATGGCCCAGAGGTCTCATGATTAGAAACCATCTTCGGTGAAAGCCTAGCCCAGACCTCAGCAAACACTCATATACCAACCTGGGCAAGGCAACATAACCAACTTCGGGAAAAGGTATCATTCACCACCCTTGGATCTACAAACCTACCGACCTCGGGCAAATTGATCCACCATCCTCGATAGACGAAAGTGTCTCCCGAAGGTGCCCCACTTTACCGAAGGGCCTTCCCCAATAGCCCTCGGGGAAAATCTCCACCCGAAAGGGTCTCATGCCCCAAAGGGGTCTTACGGAGATACGACAAAAATGGTTAAGGAGCCCCTGACACAGAGACCTCACACACGCCCCTGCCCTCTGGCTAGAATGGCCTACAACCAGCTAGAGATACCTATCTCCAAGGGTACGGATTAAATCTGACTGAACACGTGTCACGATCTGAACAGGCTATGCCAAACGGCCTCTTCCCTCCACCCTCCTATAAATACTTAGGAAAGACCTTGGTAAGCATAGGACATAGAACTCTCACTATTTTCCTCACTCTCAGTTTCTTACTATTACTACTCTCACAATCACTGACTTGGATATCGGACGCTCTTCCCCCGGAAATACATTTTGGGGAGCTCCTAACCCTTGTTCTTCAGAGTGTTGTAGGCACCTTCATACCGGAAGTCTTTCCTTCAGGCCGACATGTCATGCAATAAGGATGCCACCGGGCATCACCCTGATCCTAGCGAGGATTCAATTTTCAAGGCGAAAGTCCAAAACACTGAGGGCTTCTCGGTTAAACCTCTTGATGTTGTCCCGAATGGTCTCCCCATTCTTTTGGGCTATGTCAAACATCTCGTTTGGCATCTTCACTGTTGGTCTGCTTTTGATGAACTGCTGCGTAAAGGCAGTGGACGACTCCTAGAAACCCATTATGGTTTCGGGTGCCAAGTAGTTGTACCACGCAGTTGCCAGTCCTGACAAGGTGACTTCGAAACATTTGCAAAAGGTGGCATCATCAGCACCATACAATACCATGCTCTTCCTATACTTTGTCAAGTGCACTTAGGGGTTACTACGCCCATCGTATGTCTCCAGGTGTGGTACTCAGAAGTTGCTGGCCATTAGTGCATCTACTATCATACGGCTAAAAGAGGACTCCTCTCCGGTGAAGGTCTCTGATAACCTTGACCACACAGGCTTTCAAGAGGCCTATTTTCCCCCCTTTTCCAACCTTTACAAGATTTTCTTCATTAGGACAGTAGTACCATCATTTCTTTGCTACCTGGGAAACGCCAGCAAGGGAGAATAGTGCCATCTTCTTGATGAGTAACTTCACTGGCGCAGTAATAGGAACTTCTCACCCAAGGATGGGCTTTACTAGTGGGAGGTTCTGTTACCCACTCTGAGGTAATCCAATTATGATGCCAAAACTGTGCATTTAAACTTCCTGGATTGCTGTGTCCTATAGGTCTTCAGAACAACACCCCTAGTGTACATACTCAAGCGACCTTCTTGAGCACTATGTAAATACTTGCATATTGGTCTAACCATAATACACATATTTACATTTATGCACACTATAGTAGCTAAGAAGGAAAAAACTAATACAATTCTTAGTTTTGGCTTTCACACATTAGTCAATCTAGTTAGTTTCTAGTGACCAGTCACTACACCTACAACTTTCACTAATAAATTGTATCATTCTAGCCATGTAACCCCTATTTTATTTTCCCTATTATCAAATACAGGGTTAGAGAAAACCAAGGAATTTTTTTTTACATCAATAGCCCACCTATGGACCAAGTTATGGATTTTTTAAGTTGATTACGAAATTCTAACCAAATGAGCAATAATTTAGCCAATTTGGAATGTCATATCTTTGGTTACAGGGCTCTAAATTCTAAAATTCTAAATCCTAGTTAAAGCTCCAGATGTTCGCTAGGTGTGGAAAACATTTGATACCAGGATTCATTCTACATAGGGAGGTATAGGAACCTTGAGTGTAGAATCAAAATTTTGGTCACTTTATGGCCATTTTGCTCATACAAAATTTCATAAGTGTGCAAACACTTCATTCGCAAGGGGAAAGCCCTCTAAATCTACCCCATACATGTCCAATATAGATAGGAATTACATTTTGTTACATCTAAAAACTTTATATGGCCAAAACAAAATTTACAAATAAGCAGCCCATCATTCACACTTAGGTAGCTCTGCACCACATCACATACATAGACAAAACATTACTCAAATGTTCACATACTTGTCTCATTTTACATACACTATATGTAAATGCATACATGCACTACAAAATGGTCTTAACGTAGGAAACTACACACCCTAGGTTATAGGAGTGCCTGAGATACAATGGACTCCAGAAATAGGATGCTGGACAGCTGCTGCATACCACAATAAGCATCACCATTAAAAATACCAAATGTGTGTCTAAAATCACTAAAATTTCTAGGTCACAACTAGAAATAAGTAATTTTAAGTAGCTAGAAATTCAAGGTAAAACTCAAACAACAAAGGTTAGTTTGAAGGTGATTTTTTAGCTGAACCTGAAATGAAATAATTAAGGGGACTAAGTTTCATTGAGAAACCTAGTAAGGGTAGTACTTGGATTCAATAGGCAATGTAACAATCATCAAAACTTGCATCCAAAGACACTAAAACACAAAACAACAACACATATATATAGGATATAACAACCAAATGCAGCAGCCATTCACAACCAACAAACACATGAAATGCGGCGGCAACAATAACCATAGGTTTGTCCATAAAACATCCAATAAACATAAATAAATCACTATGGCAGCCCACCTCAAGCTAAATCATGGTCTTACAATGATTTTAATACTTGTTAGTACTAACTTTGGGCTCCAGAAACCCTTATATCACAACCATCTTTGTGCACTTCACACTAGGTCACAAAGACTTCAATAAGTGCACTCCCCTCACTACGCTTGGTTCATCAAGCTCATGGCTGTCTTCCAAGCCTAGCCCTAGCCCCATGGTTTCTTGAAAATACAGGAAAAGACCCATGAGTGCAACAGAACCCTTATCAAGATGAGTAGGCCAAATTTAAAGCTTGATATTTGAAGTACTCAAGCAATAGCTCTAGTTCGCTTCCAATTACTTCCTTTTGCCTTCAACTTCAATCTTGGAAGTGGTGGCTATAGAGGAGCTATGGACAAACTATGGAGGAGGGTGGTGGCTGTGTGGGTGAAATATGGGAGAATAAAATTCTAGTTAGGCTTCTTAAATTAGCTTTAGGGCACTAAATACCCTTAATCACCCTTTATGTCATTTTCTTTGCCCATAAGCATGGTTTCTTTGTCTTAAACTTATTGGTCCACATTTTGCCCACATTTTTTACAAATTTCCAAGCCATAGCGCCCTCCCTGGATGGTAAAACTCCAAATTGCACAATTGGACTTAAGTCAAAGAGATACACATTTTAAGGCCTATATTAGAACACTTAGGTCCTTTATGCCTTTTTGTGTTTTCTTTGTCTGTAGTTGTCTTCCACAAGAAATTTAGTCCTCTAATGGCACTTTCATACCATTCATACCCTTCCCATTAGTCTCCAAAGCTCTTTCGTAAGAGTTTTGCAACTAAGTACCCAAATTTCCAAACCTTACAAAAAGGTCCACAAGTTACTTGAAAAACAAGCAATCCTTAAGGCTTTTCTTGGAGGCCCAGTTACCAACTTAGAATAGTTTTAAGGACGTGTTCAGTATACCTTTTACCCCTCATACTTCCATCACTATGAAAAGAATTACACAATATAATGGATTTTAGCCGTTATGACACACTTGTAATTCTCCCATTTCTGTGAGGTGGTAACAGGTTCTATGGTCTTTCGACCCTACTCCTGCAATGTGACATCCCCGGGAAGGTATGTTCTCTGTTGGAGACTCCCGTTGCTGAACCTTCAGCAGGGTGACTTATGGCTTTTTTCCATACGGGCATCTAAGGAAGGTGTCTTTCCTTTTGTAGGTGCCTATGACCACCTTTGGTCAATTTGTTATGTCATTTTAGCCACAACAGAGTGTTGAAAGTCACATAGAAAACCCACTGTGATCGTCAGAGAACGCTCATCCTTCAGTAGGGAAGTATTTGCTACAGGCTATTCATTACTGCTTGTGTATCCAGCACAAACTGAGACCTCGAGAGCCCTTTCTCCTTTGAACACCAAGTTTCCATGATAGCAACTTGGGGATGGGTTCCCACAGACGGCACCAAATGATGCCCGGTGACATCTTCATTGTATGACTTGTTGAGCATGAGAGAGAGACTTCTGGTGATAGGGTGTCTGCAAGACCTTGAAGAATATGGTTAGGAGCTTCTCGAAGTGTGTTTTCAGGGAAAGAGCCTTTGACGCCCAAGTCAGTATATGGGAGAGAAGTTACTAAAAGCAAAGAATAGTAAAGATAGAGTCCCCTATGTTATTACCTGGAAGCCTCCCAAGTATTTATATGAGAACGGGGGAAGAAGGCCATTGTTCCTAGCCTAAGCAGATTAGGACACGTGTTCAATTGGATCTGGTCCGTACCTTTCGAGAGAGGAATCTCCAGCTAGCCGTAGGTAGTTCTGGCCTAAAGGTAAGAGAATGTGCAAGGCATCTTTTCAGAGATCCCTAAACTATATTTGTCATTTCTCCGTAAGACCCCTTCGGGGATCTGAGAGCTTTTGGATAGGATTCTCAACCGAGGGTGACTAGAGAAGGCCCTTTGGATGGGCAAACCTATCTTGAGGAGACATTTCCTCTGTCAAGGATGATAGGCCTATGTTCTCAAGGTTGGCGATGTACACTCCCGAGGAAGGTAAGGAACCATTTTTCAGAGCTGGTCGTATATACTTCCGAGGGTGGTGTGGAGAATTCTCCCAAGGTTGGTTATATGAATTCCTGAGGTGGTGTCAAGTCTGCGAAGAAGAAGGTTTTGTGTTCGGCTAACATTACCAAATCCTAAAAGGCTTATGAGGTGTGCACTGATGCATCCAAGGTAGGATTGGGTTGTGTCCTAATGCAAGACAAATAAGCCATTACTTTTGGATCATGACAGCTAAAGCCACAAGAAAAGAATTACCCAGTGCATGATCTGGAATTGGCAGTTGTGGTCTTTGCACTAAAACAATGGAGACATTACTTGTTGGGTAACAAGTTCCAGGTCTACACAAACCATAAGGGCCTCAAGTACCTTTTTACTCCAAAAGATTTAAATATGAGGTAGAGAAAATGGTTAGAATACCTTAAGGATTTTGACTGTGTAAATGAATACACAGCTGGCAAAGCCAATGTTGTGGCAGACACCTTAAGCAAAAGCTATGCTAAAGTGATAAATGGAGGAGAATAAGGAGATAAGGCTGAGAGCCTTAGTCTTACTTGCCTGGCAAGGAAATAGGAAAAATGGGAACCTGAATAGCTAAATGTGCTTAGTATTACAACTGAATGGAAATAGCTCATCAATAAAGCATAAATTAATGATGAGAAAATTGATTTGGTGTTTGGCCAAAGGAGGGGGGAACTATTCCAAGGTTTTTCATGTAAGAATGGATTATTATACTTTTAGACCAAGTTATATGTGCCTGAAAAGGATGATCCGAGACTTCAAATTCTGGAAGAACCATACACAAGTAAGCTTAGTATGCATCCCAAGGCTACTAAGATGTATCATGCTCTCAAAACTAACTTTTGGTGGCCATACATGAAACATGATATTCGCACGTACGTGGCAAAGTGTGAAGTGTGCCAACAAGTGAAGGTGGAGCACTAGAAACCAATAGGGAAGCTTCAAAGCTTGCTCATACTTGAGAGAAAATAGGGGCCTATCTCCATGGACTTTGTAGTATGAATGCCACTAACAAGGAGAAGACATAATGCCATATGGGTCATTGCAGACAGGTTAACCAAATAGGCACACTTTTTACCTATGAACCTTACACACTCACTGGATAAGCTAGCCCAACTGTACATAAAGGAAATAGTGAGGCTTCATGGTGTGCCTGATAATATTGTGCCAGATAGGTATCCTAGGTTTATTTCTAGGTTCTAGAAATCCTTACATCAGGCTTTGGGCACTAAACTCAAGTTTAGCTCAACATATTACCCATAAATTGGTGGACAAACAAAAAGAGTGATTTAAGTTCTAGAAGATATGCTAAGATGTTGTGTAATTGACTTTTAAGGAGAATGGGATGTGCATTTACCATTAGTGGAGTTCTATTATAACAATGGGGTACCATTCAATGATAAGGATGGCACCATTGAAGCTTTCTATGGCAGGAAGTACATTACCCCACATTGCTGGCATCAGCCAGAAGAGAACTTGGAGTTAGGACCAGAAATCATTAGAGAGACCACTGAAAAGATAAAGGTGATTCAAGTGAGAATCAAGACTGCCAATGATATACAATAGTCTTATGCAAACCTGAAAAAGAGAAAAGACCTAGAATTTCATGAGGGAGATTGGGTGTAGTTTAAGGTTTTTGCTATGAAAGGAATGATAAGATTTGGGAAGAAAGGAAAACTAGCACCCAAATACATAGGGCCGTATCAAGTGTTGGCTAGGATTGGAAATGTGGCATATAAGTTTGACTTGCCACCTGACCTTAGGTATGTTCATGATATATTTCATGTGAGCTTACTTAAAAAGTATGTTCCAAGTTCTAAGCAAGTAGAACTACCTACTAGTGCACCTATAACACCAAGCTTATCATATGAAGAGGTGCCTATTCAACTCTTTGCTAAAGACACAAGGAAATTGAGGAATAGATGGATTTCTATGATCAAAGTCCAATGGAGTAATCACACCCAAGAAGAAGCAACTTGGGAAGTGGAGGAGGAAATTGGAAAATGTTACCCTAATGTTTATCCAAAGCTCATAAGGAATTTGGAGGACCAATTTCCTTAAGGAGAGGAGGTTGTCATAACCCCTATTTTACTAGAGGGCTTGAGTACCTTGGAGTGAAAGAAAAGAGCCCAAGCATAAAAGTGAGTAAGGTATTTTATGGGCTTTGGAGACACATGGAGGACTGCCAAAGGTAGGCTTACCCGACACCCTACTTGTGCATGTTTAAAGGCTTAAAGTTTTAGTGAAAGAAGTTAAAGCATAAGGACGTAATCGCATGCATATTTGGGTGACTAATATGAGGGAATCTTTTAATGGGTGATTTCATGGCACCATGCAAAAAAGTGGCTATGCTGAGAAAGGCATTTTGCCTATTTTTTGTGCCATGTGGCACCCAACCGGATTTGCATGTCTCCACTTGGTTAAAACTCCTCTAAATCAGGTGAAGGCTCCTAATTTGAGCTAGTTTTTATGTTCTTGGAGGAGGGAGCTCGGGTTTATGCCAAATTGTTGATGAAGAGGAGTTGAAGTGAAGATTCAAGCTTGTTTTGATTTGATTCGGCCTTAGGCAATGTTGGCATTGCATTGCTAAGCTTGAATCTTGCATTTGAAAGCAAGGTTGAAGGTTCAAGGGCAGGGTTTAGTATAGGATACACTATAATCTTCTTGAATTGGTTAAATTCCACATTATAGAAGAATATTAAGCATGTAAGAGATAGTTATTGAACTAAATGAACTTGGTTTGCTATAAGGGCTATGGATTGTTTTTGGGTATATGTGTTAGGATGCTAGCTAGCTACATTAATAGCAAGTACTAAAGCTCACTCATGAGTTGGCCAACGAATGTGTGAACTTGGAGCTCTATGTGATCATTTTTAATTAATAGAACTTTGAAATGAATCAATATATGGTGTACTTGCTAGTGGTAATGTCGGCCGAGACCAATGGGAATGTGGAATGTGTGTGAGTTGCATGCTTTGGTGATTGTTTGTGCTTACTAACCCTTATTAGCTAGATGGATATCATATTATCTTCCATAGTTGTGTTTTCCTTGTCTTCTTGTTTGTTTTGCAGGTTGGAGCATTGCTTAAGGAGGTTAAGCTTTTGGGCTTAATTAAATCAGCTTATAAAAGCTGTATGTGTTCCCTTACTGAGTTATACATATAACTCATGCCTATGTTTATATGTTTCAGGAAAAGATATTGAGGTTTGAGCTACGTGAGTGCCAGGACTTTTATATTCAGGTACCTGGGAGGTATGAATACTAGCTTAGTATAATGGCTCAATAAGTAGTAGTACAAGTCCATACGAATGCGTAAGCTCATATAGTTATGTTGCTTGCAAGTTTTATATAGTTGTGGGACAAGTCTAGCGTGTGATATGGATATGTGCTCATTGGCTTATGTAATGTGGTTTGCACTTTTGACCATGTGTTTGGTTGTTTCCACCTTACAAAAATGGGAGAATTACAAGTGTGGCATAATGGTCAAAAAATCATTATATTGTGTAATTCTCTCCATAGTGATTGAAGTATGAGGGGTAAAAGGCATAATGAACACCTCCTTAAAAGTGTTCCAAGTTGGTAACTTGGCCCCCAAGAAAAGCCTTAAGGATTGCTTGTTTTTCAAGTAACCCATGGAATTTTTTGTAAGGTTTTGGAAATTTGGGTACTTAATTGCAAAACTCTCAAGAAAAAGCCTTGGAGAGTTATGGGAAGGATATGAATGGTATGAAATTCATATTGGAGGACCAAATTGCTCATGGAAGACAAGTTTGGACAAAGGAAACAATAAAGGCATTAAGGAGCTAAATGTCTTAGTGTAAACCTTAAGGTGTTCAAGCTTTTGACTTAAGTCAAAAGGTAGAATTGTGGGGTTATCCCATCATAAGGGAGGTGGCTATGGCTTGATAAATAGTAAAAAAGGTGCGTACAAGGTGGACCAATAAGTTTAGGACAAAAAAATTGTGCTTATGGGTAAAGAAAATGACATAAAGCATGATTAAGGCTAGTAAGGATGATTAGTGTCCTATAGTTAATTTAAGAAGCCAAACTCAGTTTTTCTTCTCTTATATTCAACCCAACCAGCCACCAACCTCCGCCACACTTCTTCCATAGCTCTTCTATAGCCACCATACCTCCAAGATTGAAATTGAAGGCAAAAGGAAGCAATTAGAAGCAAACTAGAGCTATTGCTTGAATACTTCAAGAATCAAGCATCAAATTCAGCCTACTCATCTTGGTAAAGGTTCTCTTGCTCTCATGGATTGTTTACTATATTTTAAAGCATCCATGGAGCTAGTGTTACCACCTCACAAAAATGGGAGAATTACAAGTGTGGCATAATGGTTAAAAAGCCATTATATTGCATAATTCTCTTAGTAGTGATTGAAGTGTGAGGGCTAAAAAGTATAATGAGCACCTCCTTAAAAGTGTTCCAAGCTGGTAACCTAGCCCCCAAGAAAAGCCTTAAGGATTGCTTGTTGTCAAGCAAACTATGGACTTTTTGTAAGGTTTTAGAAACTTAGGTACTTAATTGCAAACTCTCAAGAAAGAGCTTTGGAAAGTTATGGGATGGATATGAACGGTATGAAAGTGCTATTGGAGGACTAAATTGCTTATGGAAGAAAACTAAGGACAATGGAAACACAAAAAGGCATAAAGGACCTAAGCCTTCTAATGTAGGCCTTAGGATGTGTGTGTCTTTGACATAAGTCAAATGGAGCAACTTGGAGTTTTCCTAACTAGGGAGGGGCAGCTATGGCTTGGAAATTAGTCAAAAATGTTGGGCGCATGTGTAACAATAAGTTTAAGACAAAGAAACCATGCCTATGGGCAAAGAAAATGACATAAAGCATGATTAAGGCTAGTAAGGGTGTTTAGTGCCCTAAAGCTAATTTAAGAAGCCTAACTAGAATTTTCTTCTCCCATATTCGACCCACATAGCCACTACCCTCATCCACACTTCCTCCATACCTCCGCCATAGCCACCGTACCTCTAAGATTGAAATTGAAGGAAAAAGGAAGCAATTGGAAGCAAACTAGAGTTATTTCTTCAGTACTTCAAGGATCAAGCTTCAAATTCAGCCTACCCACCTGGTAAGGGTTTTCTTCCTCTCATTGATTGTTTTCTATATTCTCAAGCAACCACAGAGCTAGGGCTAAGCTTAGAAGAAAGCCAAGAGCTTGATGAACCAAGCTCAGAAAGGATAGTGCACTTATTGAAGGTTTTGTGGCTAGTGCAAAGTGCACAAAGATGGTAGCGAAATGAGGGCTTCTATAGCCCAAAGTTAGTACTAACTAGTGTTAAGAACCTCCTAAGACTAAGCATTAGCTTGAGGTGGGCTGCCCTAGTGATTTATTTATGTTTATTGCATGTTTTGTGGACTAACCTATGGTTATTGTTGCTGCTGCATGTCATGTGTTTGTTTGTTGTGAATGGCTGCTACATTTGGTTGCTATATCTTGTATGTATGCATTGTGGTTTTGTCTTTTAGGGCATTTAGATGCACGTTTTAATGATGGTCACACTGCTTATTGAATACAAGTGTTGCCCATACTAAGTTTCTCAATGAAATTTACTCCCTTCAATTCTGTCATTTCAGGTCCAGCTGAAAGGTCATATTCAAACTAACCTTTGTTTGAATTTTGATTTGAAAATTCAGGTACTTAAACCTGTTGGGTTTCGGGAGCCAAACAGCACAGCGAAATTTAACCGAAACCCTCCAGGATCCAAGTGAAACGGGGTAAACCGGGTGTTCGAAAATTTTCATACCTAATTTTCGGTTGAGATCTCTCACTCAACTATAGAGTCGAATCACAAAACTTGAACAGTTGACGTGTTCAAGCTCTCTATGGTATCCATATGAGCCTCTCGGGATCACCATGCTTCCACCGGTCCCAGCAGATGTGTTTCTCTTGCGCTCGCAGTGCTAGCTTGCGTCCTCCAAGGAATTGCAAGAGAAGAGTGCGACTGTCCTTTTGGGAGGCTAGGGCAAGGAGACCTGCGAATTTTTCACTTAAAAGTTGTATTTATAGTGAGACTCAACTTCCAAGCCTAATGGGTTTCAAAGCCCTAATCCAATTAGGATTTAATTTCGGGCTTAATAATGGCTCAACTCTTGGGCCCATTATTAATACAAAATTAAAGTGAAACCATAACCCAAATAATTAGCCCATGCACTCTAATGATCCAAATTGCTCTATGTGTGCGACCCAATAGGCTCTTATCACGTTGGCAATGATCATAAATCACATTTATGATCATAAGCAATGAGCGGTGTCTAGCAACACACCATTGCTACCCAAGTGACAAGATTGTCGATGATTCGACTATACCTTTTTGATCATCACCGATATATGCCATTGTCCCTTTGTCCAAGATATCAAGACTAAGCACGAGACATCGAATATGGCACTCTCGTATAGTCCAATATTTGGTTTCTTGATTACCGAGTAGACTAACTTAAACTGATGACATTGATATCGCATATCAACTCATCCGAGCATGGCCATGCATTTTCTAAGTCTCACTCTATCAAGGGGCCCGAAGATATCGCTCCCATTACATAGGAGGGACAAATCCCATCTTGATCATACAAATCCCTCCGCATGATATGTGACATACCCAATGACCTCCTTCAAGTTCACTCAGTTACGAGCAACAAAGGAAAGTATCAAAGTATGTGACTCACATGTAGGGAACCTTGATGATCTTAGGTCGAAGGACTACATATACCCTGATCACTATGGGAATCACTTATGACAGTCATATAACGATCCATGTAGTGTTCTCATGGTGGGTCGGTCCAGTACACAAGTTCTCCAACTTGTACCCATATGTAGACTACATATATCATATTAGTCTCCACATATGCTAGTCGTTATGTATTATTGCACCCGCTCCACAATAATACTAGACCAGGGACTTTTAAGAATATCATTATTCTAGGGTTACAATTATGTTTGTTAAGTTACGCAGGAACAAAACAACAAACACAATTGCTGGATTAATGCCTTAATATCATGACTCAATGTGCAAAAATACAATCATCTCATGATTGGCTTTTGGGCACAACACTAACAAAACCTCCATATGTCTAGTTTTGATATGGAAGGTTTGGTAGTTTTAGGAGCATATTTGGTATTTTTTTTTGTTATTGCTTATTGTGTTATGCAACAGCTGTCCAGCATCCTGTTCTGGAGTCCGTTGTGTTTCGGCACTCCTATAACTAAGGGTGTGTTTTTAGCTGAGTGAAGACCATTATGTAGTGCATGTATGCATGTACATGTAGTGTATGTAAAATGAGACAAGTATGTGAACATTTGAGCAATGTTTTTGCTATGTATGTGATGTGGTGCAAAGCTGCCTAAGTGTGAATGATAGGCTGCTTACTTGTAAATTCTATTTTGGCCATATAAAGTTGCTGGATGCAAAAGAATGTATTTTGCATGTGTATTGGAGGTCTTAACCCTTGTGAATGAAGTGTTTGCACACTTATGAAATTTTGTGAGATCAAAATTATCATAAAGTGACCAGAATTTTGACTCTGCACTCAAAATGTTGTATCTCCCTGTGTGAAATGAATCTTGGTATGACATTTTGACCACACCGAGTGCACATCTCAATGTTGAACGAGGATTTTGAATTTCTTAATTAGGAGCACTGTAGCCAATCATATGACATTGCAATTTTTTCTAAGTTATTGTTGATTTGGTCATATTTTGTAACCAAATTCAGAAATCCATATCTTGGTCCATAGGTGGGCTATTGATTTAAAAAAAAAATTCCTTCATTTGCACTAATTCTCTAATTGATAATGCAGTGGAGAAAACATGGGTGTATGTGGCTAGAATGTTATAGTTTATTAAAGGAAGTTACAAGTCCAGTGGCTGGTCATTAGAACTTAACAAGATTGCCTAATGTGTGGTAGCGAAAATTAAGACTTGTGCTTGTGTTTTCCTTCTTTGTAGTCATGGTGCACATAAAATGTGAATATGTGTGTGATGGTTGGACCAATATGCATGTATTTACATAGTACCCAATAGGGCCACTTAGGTATGAACACTAAGGGTAGTGTTCTGATGGCCTACAGAACATTACCAATCTTAGGAGTTTAAATGCACAATTTTGGCATCATAACTAGACTACCTTGGAGTGGGCAACAGATATTGGTATCAGAGCATGGTTTGTACATGTACATAGCATATGGTTACATTACATGCATCTACATACATGAACTCAGTCTGGTTAACTGCTAGTGTCAAGTACCATTAAAATACCTATGATCCTTATATGTGCTCTATGATGAATCATCAATGAAGGAAGTAAACATGGTTGCCACAAGGAGAAGGGAACAACCCTAAAGGCTTTCTACTAAATTTGGGCAACAAACAAATGGACAGAATAGAGGGAATCAGGGGCAACAAGGGGTACCAAACCCTGATGTGTGTCAGGTTTGGTTAGAGCTTCAGAGGAACTTAGCTCTAATCAATGAAAACTTAGTAAGGCTAATTCAAGCACAGCAGCAAGTAGTCCAAGTAGCTCTAGCAAAACCAGTTTAGGATGTGTAGCAGCAACTAGAAGAGGATACTAGGAACATATCTAAATATGTTCCTTCTGGTAACATAGATGATACAAATGATTAAATTGTTGAGGAAGAAGATGAAGAAATGAGAAATCGAAGAGGAAGAAGACTAAGGTCTAAGATTGGTTAGGTGTCCAAGAACAATCCCTCAGTCTATGACCATTCTTCCACTAGGAATGACATTAAGGAAGGCCATGAGAGAAAATCTAGGAGAAGGTAAAAAGATCAGAAGATCTAGAAGGCCTAGAAGAACTCAAATTGTTGGAGCGGTTCCCAATCTGAAGACTTTCATAGATTGATGGAAGAGCTGGGCAAGAGAGAGCTGAGGAGTGGTTAATCTTCATTGAAAAAATGTTTGAGAGGATGCCGCTCAGCTGCACGAAGAGAGTGTCACTGGCTACCTACAATCTAGTAGGTAGTGCAGAGATATGGTAGAGAGACACCAGAGATAGATATGTTGTCCAGAGGGGAGGAAGGCCAGGGGAAGCCATGGAAATGACTTGGCTAGAATTTACCCACCTGTTTCAGGAGCAGTACATCAATGATGCCATTAAGGATATGAAGCAAGCTAAATTTGATGTTTTAAGGTAGGACAACCTCAATGTCCTAGAGTATGATCACAAATTCAATCAGTTGGTGAGGTATGCTCTTTAGTATCATGGACTGGAGGAGTTAAAGGCCAAAAGGTTTGTCAAAGGCCTAAGGTCAGATATCAGATAGGCTATAAGACCTTTTGCAGCAGTTAAATACTATGAAACAGTGCAGAAAGCTGTTATAGTAGAGCAAAAGGAGCATGAGACTAGGTAGTTTCCAAGTGGACCAAGGGAAAGTAGCCAAGTAGGAGGCAAGTAGAAAAAGCCAGCACATGGCAAGGGAATTGTCAAGAGTTCCCATCTTAGTGGTTGTTAGTGTTGTGCCCAAAAGCCAATCATGAGATAATTGTATTTTTTGCACATTGAGTCATGATATTTTATTAAGGCATTAATCCAGCAATTATATTTGTTTTTTTGTTTCTGAGTAACGTAATAAACATAATTGTAACCCTAGAATAATGATATTCTCAAACGTCCCTGGTCTAGTATTATTGTGGAGCGGGTTGCAATAGTACATAACGACTAGCATATGTGGAGACTAATATGTGATATGTAGTCTACATATGGGTACAAGTTGGAGAACTTGTGTACTGGACTGATCCACCATGAGAACACTACATGGATCGTTATATGAGTGTCATAAGTGATTCTCATAGTGATCATGGTGTTGGGTTTCGGGAGCCAAACAGCGCAGCGGAATTTAACCGAAACCCTCCAGGATCCAAGTGAAACGGGGTAAACCGGGTGTTTGAAAATTTCATACCTAATTTTCGGTTGAGATCTCTCACTCAACTGTAGAGTCGAATCACAAAACCTGAACAGTTGACGTGTTCAGGCTCTCTATGGTATCCACACGAGCCTCTCGGGATCACCACGCTTCCACCACATCCCGGCAGATGCGTTTCTCTTGCGCACGCAGTGCTAGCTTGCGTCCTCCAAGGAATTGCAAGAGAAGAGTGCGACTGTCCTTTTTGGAGGCTAGGGCAAGGAGACCTGCGAATTTCTCACTTAAAAGTTGTATTTATAGTGAGACTCAACTTCCAGGCCTAATGGGTTTCAAAGCCCTAATCCAATTAGGATTTAATTTCGGGCTTAATAATGGCTCAACTCCTTGGCCCCATTATTAATACGAAATTAAAGTGAAACCATAACCCAAATAATTAGCCCATGCACTCTAATGATCCAAATAGCTCTATGTGTGCGACCCAATAGGCTCTTGCCATGTTGGCAATGATCATAAATCACATTTATGATCATAAGCAATGAGCGGTGTCTAGCAACACATCATTGCTACCCAAGTGACAAGATTGTTGGTGAATTCGACTAAACCTTTATGATCATCACCGATATATGCCATTGTCCCTTTGTCCAAGATATCAAGACTAAGCACGAGACATGGAATGTGTCACTCTCGTATAGCCCAATCTTTGGTTTCTTGATTACCGAGTAGACCAACTTAAACTGACGACATTGATATCATATATCAACTCATCGAGCATGGCCATGCATTTTCTAAGTCTCACTCTATCAAGGGGCCCAAAGATATCACTCCCGTTACATAGGAGGGACAAATCCCATCTTGATCATACAAATCCCTCCGCATGATATGTGACATACCCAATGACCTCCTTCAAGTTCACTCAGTTACGAGCAACAAAGGAAAGTATCAAAGTATGTGACTCACATGTAGGGAACCTTGATGATCTTAGGTCGAAGGACTACATATACCATGATCACTATGAGAATCACTTATGAAACTCATATAACGATCCATGAAGTGTTCTCATGGTGGGTCGGTCCAGTACACAAGTTCTCCAACTTGTACCCATATGTAGACTACATATCTCATATTAGTCTCCACATATGCTAGTCATTATGTATTATTGCAACCCGCTCCACAATAATACTAGACTAGGGACGTTTAAGAATATCATTATTCTAGGGTTACAACTATGCTTATTACGTTACGCAGAAACAAAACAACAAACATAATTGCTGGATTAATGCCTCAATAAAATATCATGACTCAATGTGCAAAAATACAATCATCTCATGATTGGCTTTTTGGGCACAATACTAACACATGGTATATGTACTCCTTCGACCTAAGATCATCAAGGTTCCCTACAAGTGAGTCACATACTCTGATACTTTCCTTTGTTGCCTATAACTGCGTGAACTTGAAGGAGGTCATTGGGTATGCCACATATCATGCGGAGGGATTTGTATGATCAAGATGGGATTTGTCCCTCCAATGTAATGGAAGTGATATCTTCGAGCCCCTTGATAGAGTGAGACTTAGGAAATGCATGGCCATGCTCAGATGAGTTGATATACGATATCAATGTAAACAGTTTAAGTTGGTCTACTCGGTAATCAAGAAACCAAAGATTGGGCTATTCGAGAGTGACATATTCCATGTCTCGTGCTTAGTCTTGATATCTTGGACAAAGGGACAATGGCATATATCGATGATGATCATAAGGGTTTAGTCGAATCACCGACAATCTTGTCACTTGGGTGGCAATGATGTGTTGCTAGACACCACTCATTGCTTATGATCATAAATGCGATTTATGATCATTGCCAACGTGGTAAGAGCCTATTGGGTCGCACACATAGAGCTATTTGGATCATTAGAGTGCATGGGCTAATTATTTGGGTTATGGTTTCACAATAATTTCGTATTAATAATGGGCCCAAAAGTTGAGCCATTATTAAGCCTGAAATTGAAGCCTAATTGGATTAGGGCTTTGAAACCCATTAGGCCTGTAAATTGAGTCTTACTAAAAATACAACTTTTAGTGAGAAATTTGTAGCTTCTTGCCCTAGCCTCCTAAAAGGACAGCCGCACTCTTCTCTTGTAATTCCTTGGAGGACGCAAGCTAGCACTGTAAGTGTAAAAGAAACGCATCTGCCGGGACATGGTGGAAGCGTGGTGATCCCGAGAGGCTCGTGTGCAAACCATAGAGAGCTTGAACACGTCAACTGTTTAGGTTTTATGATTTGACTCTATAGTTAGGTGAGAGATCTCAACCAAAAATTAGGTATCAAAAATTTTTGAACACCCGGTTTACCCCGTTTCACTTAGATCCTAGAGGGTTTCGGTTAAATTCTGTTGCGCTATTTGGCTCCCAAAACCTAACAGTGGTGAGGGCAACGAGAAAGGGAAGTCCCCTAGCATAAGGTGCACTAAGTGCAAGAAGTTTCATGGAAAGAAACCATGCTATTTTGACACCCAAGCATGTCTAAGATGTGGATCTATAGATCATTGGATCAAAGACTATCCACAGGCTAAAGGAGGTTAAAAGACCAAGGTTCACTAAGGCCTATTGGGGCTGGACCTTAAGGGGGAGCACCTAGGGAGGGACAGCAGAGGCCAGTTCCTCCAGTGCCTCGGCCTCTAGTGCAGAGAGCTGGCTGAGTCTTCTAAGTAGAGAGGCCAGAGACATCACAGTAGGGAGGAGCACTAAGAGGTAACATTTACCTTAATGGTATGCCTGTTAGTGTTCTGTTTGATACTGGTGCATCTGTGTCTATAGTGGCTAGGAAATTTGTTAATGCCATGAAATTGCCTACTGAAATCATGCCTAGGATATCCTTAGTGAAAACAGCAGGTAGTCAATGTCTTTTCACTAATGACCTAGCTAAGGATTGTGAGCTAGTAGTAGGAAAGACTAAGGTTATGACTAATCTGCTAGTGTTGGATATTCCTAAGTATGATTTAGTGCTGGGTATGAATTGGCTTGCTACGCATAACATAAGAATTGATTGTGCTAAGAAGGAAATCACACTGCCTGATGATGAAGTGCATGCATTAGTGAATTCTAAGGAATTAGTGTATGAAATGCATGGCATGGATTTAGAGGTATTAGATGTGATACCTGTGATTTATGAGGATGATTACTGTTATGCATTGAATGAATTGCACTGTGATAAGGAAGTGGACAGAATACCTATAGTGAGAGACTTTCCACAAGTCTTTCCTAAAGACCTGCCAGGTATTCCTCCACAAAGGGAGATTGAGTTTGAAATCAAGCTACAACCAGAAGCTAGTCCAATATCCATACTTCCTTACAGAATGCCAATCAAAGAGATGAATGGGCTCAAGAAACAACTTGATGAACTTCTTGAAAAAGGGTTCATAAGGCCAAGTGTTTCACCATAGGGAGCTCCTGTTCTCTTTGTGAAAAAGAATGATGGATCTTTTAGACTATGCATTGACTATAGGAAGCTTAATGCAGTGACTATCAAGAACAAGTATCCACTCCCTAGGATTGAGGATCTATTTGATCAACTCAAGGGAGCTAAGATCTTCTCCAAGATAGATTTGAGATCTGGATACTTCCAGTTGAGAGTAAAGGAAGAGGACATTCCTAAGACTGCATTCAGGACCAGATATGGGCATTATGAGTACACAGTCATGCCATTTGGTTTGACTAATGCCCCAGCTGCTTTCATGGACCTGATGAACAGGGTGTTCAGACCACATCTGGACAAATTTGTGGTTGTGTTCATTGATGACATCCTAGTGTATTCCAAGGATGAAAATGAACATGAACATCATCTAAAGATTGTCTTAAAGACTCTGTTGGAACATCAGCTTTATGCTAAGTTATCCAAGTGTGAATTCTGGATAAGGGAAGTGTCTTTCCTAGGACACATCATAGATGCACAAGGCCTTAAGGCAGACCCTGAAAAGGTCAAGGCAGTGCAAGAGTGGGAAAGACCAAAGACTGTGAAGGAAATCAGAAGTTTCCTAGGATTAGCTGGATACTACAGGAGAGACATTACTTGATGGGTAGTTCCTTTGTGATCTACACTGACCATAAGAGCCTAAAGTACTTGTTCACTTAGAAATAGTTGAACATGAGGCAAATGAGATAGTTAGAGTACACTAAGGACTATGACTGCAGTATAGAGTACACAAAGGGCAAAGGCAATCTAGTAGCAGATGCCTTGAGTAAGAAGTACACAGGACTTTTGAAAGGAGGATCCATAGCTGATCATGATGAGCAGAATAGTCTACTATGCCTACGACATAAATGGTATAAGTGGGAGGAAGCCCAAATTTAAACATTAACAATTCAATCTGGATCGATTAAAGAAGCCAGAAAGGCACAGGAGATAGATCCTAGTCTAAAAAAGATTTTAGCAGAGGTAAAAGGTTCCTTGTATCAATCCTTTGCCTACAAGCAAGGATTACTATATTTCAAGGACCGAATCTATGTCCCTAAAGGAGCAAAGCTCAGGGATGAAATACTTGAAGAAGCTCACACAAGCAAGTTGAACATCCATGTAGGAAGTGAGAAAATGTATAAAGACTTGAAGACTCACTTCTAGTGCCCAAACATGAGGGGAGACATAGTTACTTATGTCTCCAAATGTGCCACATGCCAGAGGGTCAAGGTAGAGCACCAGAAGCTAGCTGGTACCCTACAAACTCTACCTATACTAGTGAGGAAGTGGGGCAACATAGCCATGGACTTTTTCACTAGGTTGCCTATGAGCAGATTAAGGCATGATAGAATCTGGGTCATTGCAGATAGGCTAACTAAATGTGCCCACTTCTTACCTATGAAACTCATAGACTCCTTGGAGAAGTTAGCTCAAATGTATGTCCAGGATATAGTGAGACTGCATGGAGTGCCAGACTCCACTGTATATGATAAAGATCCAAGATTTATAGCTCGGTTTTGGAGTGCTTTTCATAAACCACTAGGAACCAAAATCCATCTAGGTACTGCTTATCATCTTCAGACAAATGCGCAATCTGAAAAGGTGATACAGATACTGAAAGACATGCTCAAGAGCTGTGTGTTGGATTTCAAAGATAAATGGCACCAACACTTGCCATTGGTGGAATTCTCATATAACAATAGTTACCAAAGCACCATTGGCATGGCACCTTATGAAGCATTATATGGTAGAAGGTGCATGACACCCCACTGTTGGGTGGAAGCCTCAGACAGGCTAGAGTTGGGTCCCGAAATTATTGAAGAGCAACTGCCAAAATCAAGAAAATTCAAGAGAGATTAAAGGAAGCCAATGAAAGGACCATAGCCTATGTCAACAAAAGAAAGAGAGACTTGGAATTTGAGGTTGGTGACAATGTTTGGCTGAAAGTTGCACCAACCAAAGGCATGGTCAGATTTGGTAGAAGAACCAAGTTAGCTCCAAGATACATAGGCCCTTATGAGATCTTGGACAGAGTTGGCAAGGTAGTATACAGGTTAGCTCTACCGCCAAGCATGTCAAATGTTCATAATGTTTTCCATATAAGTATGGTTAAGAAGTGTCTATTGGACACAAAGCATGCTATTTTAGTGGAAGACATATAGTTGGAACCTAACTTGACATATGAAGAGAAACCTATAGCTATCTTAGCCAAGGATACCAGAAGGTTAAGACACAAACACATTCCCATGGTTAAAGTTTAGTGGTCACACCACTCTGAAAGAGAAGCAACCTGGGAAACTGAAAAAGACCTTATGGAAAGGTATCCTGAAGAATACCCGAAGCTAAAGGCTATTTTGGAGGAATAAAATTTTTAAGGGGGGAGGATTGTTACCACCTCATAAAATGGGAGAATTACATCTGTGTCATAATGGCTAAACACCATTATATTGTGTAATTCTGACCATAGTGATTGAAGTGTGGGGAGTAAAAGGCATGATCAACACCTCCTTAAAAGTGTTCCAAGTTTGTAACTTGGCCCCCAAGAAAAGCCTTAAGGATTGCTTGTTTGTCAAGCAACCTATGGACTTTTTTGCAAGGTTTTGGAAATTCGGGTACTCAATTGTAAAACTCTCAAGAAAGAGACTTGGAGAGTTATGGGAAGGGTATGAATGGTATGAAAGTGCTATTGGAGGACCAAATTGCTCATGGAAGACAAGTTTGGACAAAGGAAACACTAAAGGCATTAAGGACCTAAATGTCCTAGTGTAAACCTTAAGGTATTTAAGCATTTGGCTTAAGTCTAAGGGTGGAATTGTGGGGTTATACCACCATGGGGGAGGCAGCCAAGACTTGATAATTAGTAAAAATATTGGGCACATCCGTACCAATGATTTTAAGACTAAGAAACCATAATTAGTGAGAAGGAAAATGACATAAAGCAAGGTTAAGCTTGTTATGTGTGCTTTGTGACCATAAGCTCATTTATGGCCCTTGAAGTAGCCAAATCGCTTATCCCTCCCTCTTTTTTGTCGTCCTCCGGCCCAAGAACACTGCCACACTTTCTCCATAGCTACCACACCTTTAAACTTGCAATTCATTGAAATTGAAGGCAAAAGGAAGCAATTGAAAGCAAACTAGAGCTATTGCTTGGATACTTCAAGGATCAAGCTTAATTTTTGGTCTACCAACTTTGGTAAGGGATCTCTTGCTCTGATTGATTGTTGTTTGTATTTTCAAGAAACCATGGAGTTAGGGCTAATCTTGGAAGAGAGCCACGAGTTTCATGAACCAAGCTTAATGACGGGAATACCCTTACTGGAGGTTTTGTGACCTAGTGTGAAGTGCACAATGAGGGGAGTAAAGTGAGTGTTTCTAGAGATCAAAGTTAGTACTAACTACTGTTAAAATCCTCGTAAGACCAAGCATTAGCTTGAGGAGGGCTTCCATAGTGATTTAATTTTGTTTATTGCATGTTTTATGGACTAATCTGTGGTATATGTTGCTGCCACATTTCATGTGTTTGTTTGTTGTGAATGGCTGCTTTGTTTGGATGCTATATCTTGTATATATGCATTGTGGTTTTTGTGTTTCAGTGTCTTTGGATGCAGGTTTTAATGATGGTCACATTGCCTATTGAATCCAAGTGTTACCCTTACCAAGTTTCTCAATGAAACTTACTCCCCCTCAATTCTGTCATTTCAGGTCCAATAGAAAGATCACATTCAAACTAGCCTTTGTGTTTGAGGTTTGATCTAAAATATTAGGTACATGAATTTATATTTGTTTAGTTATGATCTGGAAATTTTGGTGATTTTAGGAGCACATTTGGTATTTTTGGTGATGGTACTTACTGTGTTATCCAGCAGCTGTCCAGCATCCTATGTTCTGGAGTCCATTGCATTACAGGCACTCCTGTAACTTTGGGTGTGTATTTAGCTAAGTTAACACCATTTTATGGTGCATGTATGCATGTACATGTAGTGTATGTAAGATGAGAAAAGTACGTGAACATTCGAGTAATGTTTTGGCTATGTAAGTGATGTGGTGCAAGGCTGCCAATGTGTGAATGATAGGCTGCTTACTTGTAAATTCTGTTTTGGCCACATAAAGTTGCTAGATGCAAGAGCATGTAATTCCTATGTGTAATGGACATATATGGGATAGCCTTGGAGGGTTTTCCCTTTATGAATGAAGTGTTTGCACACTTATGAAATTTTGTATGGGCAAAATGGTCATAAAGTGACCAGAATTTTGACTCTGCGCTTAAAGTTATATATCTCCCTGTGTGGAAGGAATCTTAGTATGAAATTTCGACCACACCTAGATAACACCTAGATGTTGAAATGAGATTTTGAATTTCTAAATTGAAAGACCTGTAGCCAAAGATATGACATTACAAATTTGCCAAGTTACTATTCATTTGGTCAGAATTTTGTAACCAACTTCAAAAATCCATAACTTAGTCCATAGGTGGGCTATTGATGTAAAAAAAAATTCCTTAGTTTGCTCTAAGTCTCTACTTGATCTTGGGGCAAATAAAACTGGTAGGTACATGGCTAGAATGATACAGTTTATTAGTGGAACTTATAGGTGCAGTGGCTGGTCACTAGAACTTAACAAGATTGCCTAAAGTATGGTAGCCAAGATTAAGACTTGTGCTAGTGTTTTTATTTTTTGCTACCACAGTGTGCATGAAATGTTAATATGTGTGTGATGGTTGGGCCAATATGCGTGTGTTTACATAGTACCCAAGAGGGCCACTTTGGTATGCACACTAAAGGTAGTGTTTTGATGGCCTACATAACATTACCAATCATGAGAGTCTAAATGCACAATTTTGGCACTATAAATGGACTACCCCAGAATGGGTAACAAACCAGTCATGCCACCTGAAACTTCTTCCAAAAAACTATATTAATCTAGCCATGTAACACCCTATTTTTTTGCTTCATTAACAAGTATAGTCTTTAAGAAAATCAAAGAATTTGGTTTTACATCCATAGCTCACCTACGGACCAAGTTATGGATTTTTTAAGTTGGTTACAAAATTTTGACCAGATGTATAGTAACTTACACAACTTTGCAACATCATTTCTTTGGCTACATAGCTCCAAATTAAAAAATCTCAAATCCCAGTTCAACCTCTAGATTTGTTCTAGGATTCGTAAAACATTTATACCAAGATTCACTCTACACAAGGAGATATAGAACTTTGAGTGCAGAGTAAAAATTCTATTCACTTTATGACCGTTCTACCCATACAAAATTTCATAAGTGGGCAAACACTCCATTCAGACGGGGTAAGGCCTCCAAGTCTATCCTATACATGTCCAATACATATAAGATTTACATGCTTTTGCATCTAGCAACTTTGTGTGGGAAAAACAGAATTTACAAGTAAGTAGCCTATCATTAACACCTACATAGCTTTGCACCACATCACATACATAGCCAAAACATTACTCAAATGTTCACATACTTGTCTCATTTTACAGACACAACATGTGCATGCATACATGCTTTACATAATGGCCTTAACTAAGCTAAATACGCATTCTACGTTACAGGAGTACTAGAGATACAATGGACTCCAAAAACAGGATGCTGGACAGCTACTGCATAACACAACAAGTGTAGTCACTAAAAATACCAATATGCTCCTAAAATCACCAAACTTTCCAGATCACAACTACATATGGAAGTTTAAGTACCTAAATATTCAGGGAAAAAATCAAACCACAAAGGTTAGCTTGGAAGTGATCTTTCAGCTGGACCTGAAATGATAAAATTGAGAGGAGTAAGTTTCATTCAGAAACTTAGTAAGGGTAACACTTGGATTCAATAGGCAATGTAACCATCATTAAAACTTGCATCCAAAGACACTAAAACAAAAAATCACAATGTATATATACAAGATATAGCAACCAAACACAGTAGCCATTCACAACAAACAACACATGAAATGCAACAGCAACATAAACCATAGGTTAGTCCATAAAACACATAATAAACATAACCAAATCACTATGGGAACCGCCTCAAGCTAATGCTTGTTCTTAGGAGGATTTTAGGACTTGTTAGTACTAACTTTTGGCTCTAGAAAACCTCATTTCAATGCCATCTTTGTGCACTTCACACTAGGTCACAAAACCTTCAATAAGTTGACTCCCCTTACTAAGCTTGGTTCATCAAGCTCATGGCTCTTTTCCAAACATAGGCCTAGCTCCATGGTTGCTTAAAAATATAAAAAAAACCCATGAGAGCATGTAACCCTTACTAAAGTGGGTATGTTACTCACTCTAGGGTACTCCAATTAGGGTGCCAAAATTGTGCATTTAGACTCCCAGGATTGGTAATGTTCTATAGGCCATCAGAACACTACCCTTAGTGTGCGTACCGAAGTGGCCCTCTTGGGCACTATGTAAACACATGCACATTGGTCTAACTGTCACACATATTCACATTTCATGCACACCATGGCCGCAAAAAAGGAAAACACTAGCACAAGTCTTAATCTTGGCTACCAGACATTATGCAATCTTGTTAAGTTCCACTGACCAGCAAGTGCACTTGTAACTTCCACTAATAAACTGTATTATTCTAGACATGCACCCCCTATTCTCTTTACTCCATTATCAAGTATAGGCTTAGAAAACCCAAGGAATTTCTTTTTACATCAACAGTCCACCTATGGGCCAAGTTATGGATTTTTGAAGTTGGTTACAAAATTCTGACCAAATGAACAGTAATTTAGTCAACTTTGCAACATTATATCTTTCTCTATGATTCTCTAAATTAAGAAATTAAAAATCCTAATTCAACCTTTAGATGTGCTCTAGGTGTGGTCAAAATTTCATACCAAGATTCTTTCTACATAGGGAGATATAGAAATTTAAGTAGGACTTAAAATTCTAGGCAGTTTATTATCATTTTGCCAATACAAATTTTCATTAGTGTGCAAACACTTCATTCAGAAGGAGAACGCCCTCCAAGGCTACCTATGTATGTCCATTACACATAGGAAATACATTCCCTTGCATTTAACAACAATATGTGCCAACACAGAATTTACAAGTAAGCAGCCCATCATTCACACTTAGGCAGCTT
Source organism: Aquilaria sinensis (assembly GCA_005392925.1). Taxonomy (NCBI): domain Eukaryota; kingdom Viridiplantae; phylum Streptophyta; class Magnoliopsida; order Malvales; family Thymelaeaceae; genus Aquilaria; species Aquilaria sinensis. The sequence goes on along the minus strand of SMDT01001150.1, from coordinate 56,415 downwards.
TGCACCACATCACATACATAGCCAAAACACTACTCAAATGTTCACATACTTGTCTCATTTTACATACACTAGATGTACATGCATACATACAATATAAAATGGCCTTAACTCAGCTAAATATGCACCCTACGTGATAGGAGTGCCTAGACACAATGGACTCCAGAACAGGATGCTAGATAGCTGCAGCACAACACAATAAGTACCATTATTAAAAATACCAAATGTGCTCCTAATATCACCATACTTTCCAGATCACAACTAGACATATGGAAGTTCAAGTAGCTGAACATTTAGGGGAAAAATTGAACCACAAATGTTAGTTTGGAGGTGATCTTTCAGCTGGACCTAAAATGACAGAATTGAGAGTAGCACTTGGATTCAATAGGCAATGTAACCATCATTAAAACTAGAATCCAAAGACACTAAAACAAAAAAACCACAATGCATATATACAAGATATAGCAACCAAATGCAGTAGCCATTCACAACCAACAAACACATGAAATGTGGCAGCAATATATACCATAGGTTAGTCAATAAAACACATAATAAAAATAACAAAATCACTATGGCAGCCCTCCTCAAGGTAATGCTTGGTCTTAGGAGAATTTTAACACTAGTTAGTACTAACTTTGGGCTCTCGAAACCCTCAGTCCACTGCCATCATTGTGCACTTCACACTAGGTCACAAAACCTTCGATAAGTGCACTCCTCTCACTAAGCTTGGTTAATCAAGCTCATGGCTCTCTTCCAAGCATAGACTTAGCTCCATGGTTGCTTGAAAATATAGAAAACAACCCATAAGAGCAAGGGAACCCTTACCAAAGTGGGTTGGCCAAAAATCAAGCTTGATCCTTGAAGCATCTAAGCAATAGCTCTAGTTTGCCACCAATTGCTTCCTTTTGCCTTAAATTTCAATTAATGGCAAGTTTGAAGGTGTGGTGGCTATGAAGGAAGTGTGTCTATGTTCTTAGGCTGGAGGAGGCCAAAAATGAGAGAGAGACAAGTGATTTGGCCACTTAATTGGCCTTAAATGACCTTAGGGGCACAAAACACACTTAAACAAGCTTAACTTTGCTATATGTCATTTTCCTTCTCACTAATTATGGCTTATTTGTCTTGAAGTCAATGGTACACATGTGCCCAACATTTTTTTACTATTTATCAAGTCTTGGCTGCCTGCCCCATGGTTGAATAACACCACAATTCCACCCTTTGACATAAGTCAAAACTTACACACCTTAAGGTTTACACTAGCACATTTAGGTCCTTAATGCCTTTAGTGTTTCCTTTGTCCAAACTTGTCTTCCATGAGCAATTTGGCCCTCTAATAGAACTTTTATACTATTCATATCCTTTCCATAACTCTCCAAGTCTCTTTCTTGAGAGTTTTGCAATTGAGTGACCGAATTTCCAAAACCTTTCAAAAAGTCCATAGGTTGCTTGACAAACAAGCAATACTTAAGGATTTTCTTGGGGGGCTAAGTTACTAACTTGGAACACTTTTAAGGAGGTGTTGATCATGCCTTTTACCCCCAACACTTCAATCATTATGGTGAGAATTACACAATATAATGGTTTTTTAGCCATTATGACACACTTGTAATTCTCCCATTTTTGTGTGATGGTAACAATTAAACTTTCATGTATCTAGTTGTGATGTGGATAGTTTGGAGATTTTCAGAGCACATTTGATATTTGTAGTGATGGTGCTTATTGTGTTACGAAGCAGTTATACAACGTCCTATTTTCTAGAGTGCATTGTGTGTCAAGCTCTGCTGTAGCTTGGGTGTATGTTTTAGTTGATTTAAGGCCATGATGTAGCATATGGATGCATGTACATGTTGGACATGTAAATTTGAAACAAGTATGTGAACATTTTAGGATTGTTTTGCTATGTATGTGAATGTGGTGCACAAGCTCTCTAAATGTGAATGATAGGCAACTTGTTTGTAAATTCTGTTTTGGCCATATAAAGTTGCTAGATGTAAGGGCATGTAACTCCTATGTGTATTGGACATGGATGAGATAGCCCTGGAGGGCTTACCCCTTGTGAATGAAGTGTTTGCACACTTATTAAATTTTGTGTGGGCATAGTGGTCCAAAAGTGGCAGAATTTTGACCTTACACTCAAAGTTCTATATCTCCTTGTGTAGAATGAATTTGCATATGAAATTGTGATCACAACTAGAGCACATCTAGAGGTTTAACTGAGCTTTTGAATTTCTACATTTAGAGCTTTGTAACCAAAGTTATGATGTTGCAAAATTATCCGATGTACTGTACGTTTGGTCAGAATTTTCTAACCAACTTAAAAAATCTATAACTTCGTCCATAGTTGGGCTATTGATGTAAAACCAAGTTCCCTAGTTTTGGTTTAAGTCTTTATTATATAATGAAGAAAATAAAATAAGGGGTACGTGGCTAGGTTAATATAATTTTTTGGAGGAAATTTCACGTGCAGTGGCTGGTTACTTAAACTTAACAAGATTGCCTAATGTGTGGTAGCCAAGATTAAGAGTTGTGCTAGCATTTTCCCTCCTTGATACCATGGTGTGGATAAAATGTGAATATGTGTGTAATGGTGGACCAATATGCATGCATTTACATAGTGCCCAAAAGGGCCACTCGGGTATGCACGCTAAGGGCATTGTTTTGATGGCCTACAGAACATACCAACCCTGGGAGTTTTACATGCACAATTTTAGTACCATAGCTGGACTACCCTAGAGTGGGTAACAGATGTTGGTATCAAAGGCAGTTTGGACACATACATGTACATATAGTTGTATTTTACAGGCTAGCTACATACATGAAGTTAGTTTGGTCAGCTGCTTGTGTCAAGTACCATTAAAATGCCTATGATCTTTTTATGTGCTTTATGATGAATCATGAACGGGAAGTAAACATGGTTGGCACAAGGAGAGGGGAACCACCCCTAGGGCATCCTATTGAACCCAGGCAATAAAGGGACAGATCAGAAAGGGTGAATTAGGGCCAATAGGGGGTACCAAACCCTAAAGTGCCTCAAGTCCAGATAGAGCTTCAGAGGAACTTAGCTCTAATCAATGAAAACTTAGTAAGGCTAATACAACCACAATAGTAAGGAGTCCAATTAGCACCAGCAGAAGAAGTTCAGAATGTACAGTAGCAACCAAAAGAGAAGGCTAGGAACAGATCTGAATAAGTTCCTTCTAGAGGATTGGAAAATAGAAATGATGAAGCTGATGAGGTTGAAGATGTAGATAGGAGAAATCCTAAAGGGAAAAGAATAAGATCCGAGATTGGTTAGGTATCTAGGATGAATCCCTCAGTTTCTGACTGTTGCTCCACCTGAAATGAGATTGTTGAAGGCCATGAGAAAAGAGGCGAGAGAAGGTATGGAGAGTATCACCATGCTGAGGAGTCTCACAGATCAGGAGACAAAGAGTAGAGGATCTGGAAGGCCTGGATAAGTTTAGACTATTGGAGAGGTTCCAAGGACTTAGGCCTCCATAGTTTGATGGAAGAAAAGGACCAGAAAAAGCTGAAGGGTTGTCATTCTTCACAGAAAAAATGTTTGAGAGGATTCCACTAGCTACTTACAATTTGGTAGGCAGTGCAGAGATGTGGTGGGGAAACACCAGAGATAAATATGCTGTCCAGAAAGGCAAAAGGCCAATAAGAGATATCAAGATAAGCTAGCCAAAGTTAACTCAGCTTTTTTAGGAGCAGTACCTCAGTGATGCTATCAAGGACATGAAGTAAGTTGAATTTGATGCTCTAAGGTAGGACAACCTTAGTGTCATAGAGTATGAGCACAAATTCAATAAGCTGGTGAGGTATGATCCTCAGTATCATGGACTAGAAGAGTTGGAGGCCAAAAGATTTGTTAGAGGCCTAAGGCCAGACATTAGAAAGGCTGCAAGACCTTTTGGAGCAGTCATATACTATGAAACAGTGTAGAAAGCTCTATTAGTAGAGTAAAAGGAGTGTGAGACCAGGTACTTTCCCAGTGGACCAGGGGAAAGTAGCTAGGTAGGAGGCAAGTAGAAGAAGCCACCACATGGCAAGGGAATTGACAAGAGTTCCCATCTTGGTGGTGAGGACAAGGTTAAGGGGAATTTCCCTGGCCTAAGGTGCCTTAAATGCAAGAATTTTCATGGAAAAAAACCTTGCTATTTTGACACCCAAGTGTGTCTAAGATGTGGATCCATGGATCATTGGATCAAAGACCACCCACAGGCTCAAAGGAGGGCAGAAGACCAAGGTCTAGTAAGGCCTATTAGGGCAGGACCTAGAGAGGGACAACAGAGGCTAGTTCCTCTAGTGCCTTAGCCTCTAGTGTAGAGAGTTGGTAGAGTCTTCCAAGTGGAGAGGCCAGAGACATCACGGTAGGGAGGAGCTCTAAGAGGTAACATTTACCTTAATGGTATGTCTGTTAGTGTTTTGTTTGATACTGGTGCATCTATGTCTATAGTGGCTAGGAAATTTGTTGATACCATTAAATTGCCTACTGAAATCATGCATAGGATATCCTTAGTGGAAACAGTAGGTAGTCAATGTCTTTTCACTAATGACCTAGCTAAGGATTGTGAGCTAGTAGTAAGAAAGACTAAGGTCATGACTAATCTGCTAGTGTTGGACATTCCTAAGTTTGATTTAGTGCTGGGTATGAATTGGCTTGCCATGCATAAGATAAGAATTGATTACGCTAAAAGAGAAATCACATTGCAAGGTGGTGAAGTGCATGGATTAGTGAATTCTAAGGAATTAGTGCATGAAATGCATGGCATGGAACTAGAAGTATTAGATGAGATACTTGTGATTTCTGAGCATGATTTTTTTTTTGGTGTTGAATGAATTCCACTATGAAGAAGAAATGAATAGAATACCTATAGTGAGAGACTTCCCATAAGTCTTTCCTAAGGACCTGCCTGGTATTCCTCCACTAAGGGAGATTGAATTTGAGATCAAGTTGCAACCAGTAGCTAGTCCAATATTCATTCCTCCTTATAGAATGCCTATCACATAGATGAATGAGCTCAAGAAACAACTTGATGAACTTTTTGAAAAAGGGTTCATAAGGCCAAGTGTTACATTATGAAGAGCTCCCGCTCTCTTTGTGAAAAAGAAGGATGGATCATTAAGACTATGCATTAACTACAGGAAGCTCAATGTAGTGACTGTTAAGAACAAACATCCATTCCCTAGGATTGAGGATCTTTTTGATCAACTCAAGGGAGCTAAAATCTTCTCCAAGATAGATTTAAGATTTGGAAACTTCTAGTTTTGAGTAAAGGAAGAGGATGTTCCTAATGCTGCATTCAGGACTAGATATGGGCATTATGAATACACAGTCATGCCATTTGCTTTAACTAATGCCCCAGTTGCTTTGATGGACCTAATGAATAGGGTGTTCAGACTACTTCTGGACAAATTTGTTGTTGTGTTCATTGATGACATCCTAGTGTATTCCAAGGATAAAAATGAACATCAACATCATCTGAAGATTGTATTAAAGACTCTGTTGGGGCATCAACTTTATACCAAGTTATCCAAGTGCCAATTTTGGATAAAGGAAGTGTCTTTCCTTGGACACATCATAGATGCACAAGGCCTTAAGGTAAACCCTGAAAAGGTCAAGCCAGTGCAAGAGTGGGAAAGAACAAAGACCGTAAATGAAATCAGAAGTTTCGTAAGATTAGCTGGATATTATAGGAGATTTGTATTAGGCTTTTCCATGATTGGCTCAGTTCTTACTCGTCTGACCAAGAAGGATCAAAGGTTTGAGTGGACTGAGAAATGTGAAAGGAGTTTCTAAGAGCTCAAGAAGAGGTTGATTGAAGCTCCAATCTTGATTCTTCCTGATCCAAGCAAGCCCTACATCATCTATACAGACACATCTAGATCTAGGCTAGGTTGTGTACTTATGAAAGATAGAAATGTCATTACTTATGGGTCAAGGTAGTTAAGACCCCATGAGCAAAATTATCCTGCCCATCACCTAGAATTGGCAGCTGTGATTTTTTCTCTAAAACAATGGAGGCATTACTTGATAGGTAATTACTTTGTGATCTACATTAACCATAAAAGACTAAAGTACTTGTTCACTCAGAAAGACTTGAACATGAGGCAAAGTAGATTGTTATAGTACATTAAGCACTATGACTATAGTATAGAGTACACAAAGGGCAAAGGCAATCTAGTAGCAGATGCCTTGAGCAAGAAGTACATAGGACTTCTAAAAGGAGGATCCATAGCTAATCATGATGAACAGAATAGTTTTCTATGCCTATGGCATAAGTGGCTTAAGTGGGAGGAAGCCCAAATCTACACAATGCAATTCATTTTGGATGGATTCAAGAAGCTAGAAAGGCACAGGGGACAGATGACATGGCCCTCCTTGGTCCTTGCCCAGGAAGCCTATGAGAGCAGGTCTCACGGTGGTTACAATTGACTAGTTGTATATGTGCACAGATTCAAAATCCCGTGATACTAGTTGATTAACCTAGAATATGCAAGATGCATGCTCTTCATGCTTTGACTTAGATTAACAAAATTCCATAAACTATTGACTTGGCCAAGCCATTTTCAAGAAAACAAGCTCAAATAGACAAAGTATACAAAATCAACATTTATATGAGTTTACTACACATAACAACTGTGTGGGAGCATTCATACATAAAGTAGACTAATGCTCTCACCCAAGAGCAACCCTAAAGTCTAGGACTCCTTAAAACATAGACAATGGAAGCAACTAAGGGTACTATTTATACAGGCCTCAATTGAGATCTTCGTGAACTAACTCCCACCTTGGATGCAAGTCCTAGTGGCGAGTCACAAAAGTCTTTGTCCACATGGTGCTAGGCTCTGTAGCCAAAGGAAGACTGTACTTAGTACTGTTACTTAACCAAAAAGTTACCTATGTAGGCTAGAATCATAGAGATTCTCAAGTATAATACCTACAACAAAAGCTAACTACCGTGATAACCCTCAGTGGTTAGCCGGCCCAATAACTTCAAAATCTGCACAACATAACTAGGCAATGAGAATTCAGGAATTCTCAGTAAGGGTCTTCACTGTACCTATAAGAAAATTACTAAAGACTCCACATATGATAACATATGTAAACTACTGTGAGGTCATACAGCTTGAGGGTCTAATATATGCATATACCTAGGTCCCCGAGACCTCTCCTCATCCTGGTCCTTGAACTACAAGGTATTGCCTTGTCCTCTAGCAAGCTTAGCTTGGCAGCCTAACTAGTGATAAATCACCAGTTAAACCTCTCCCATTTAAGTTGTACAGGGGCATTATGGTGGGCCTATTGTAGACTAGGCCGTAAAGACCATGTAGACTAGGTGTACTAAGGTTTCACCTTGCAACCTTATGGCTAATAGCACAGCTAGGTCGTCAAGGGTTCTAAACCTCTCACCCAAGCTAGTGGTACTTAGTTGTGATCCTTAGTAAACTAGTTTTCTTGCTTGTAGTAGAAGTAACCACAAACTGTTACAAAACTCAAGAAAACTTCTAGGTCTCAAAGGACTTTATTAAGTCTTGGAGTACCCCAAGAATGCTTAGACCCCAAGGTTCTCTAAAAACCTCCTTAGGTCTCCTCTTGACCTTCCTAGCAAAAACTGGAAATTTCAACCAATATGCCTTTGGTGACATGTCGCTATAGTTGTTAACGTTCTGCTAGTTTTCCTTTCATGGTGACACTTCACGGGTACTGGTGACGATTGGCTACACGTTGTTAATCCTAGAAAATTCCCAATTTTGCTGCTATGAACTTTGGACACTTCCCAAACATATCAAACAAGCTTGGATAGCTTCCAAACTTCACATACATGTAAACCATGTTGCATAGATCGCAACCAACTATCACAAGCCAATCTAGGATGCATTATAACATCATCCCAATCATATCAAACCTCATAGTCCACCATAATTCAACCTTCTCTGCTAACTAATGTTATTGCTTGAACTACTCAAATTCATCAACCAAACTCATTCCAATAGCATTAATTAAACTCAAAAACACAACTCCCTTGCCTTAACACCAAGCAACAAGCAAGAATTATGCAACTCTTTGCACCAGCAGAGTTCCACAAACTTCAACCTAAGTTCCAAGAAAATATGGCGCAAAAATCAAGTTACTAACTCCTAACCAAAACCAAAGCTCCCAATGAACTAATAAACATGAAATCAATCAAGAACACATTGATTACCGTGTGTCAAAAATAAGGGATAAAAGGAAACGTGCTTCCAAGCTCCAAAACCATGATTTTATGCATGAAACGAGCTTCCAATGGCCTATATACTTATGTAGCTTCTGTTTTCACCAAAAACTCTTGATTTTGGGCTCTAATTGGTGAAGAAATGATGGTGTGCAAGATGAACTCGGGTTATGGCAGCCATCCCCCACTTTACCATCTTCTAAACCATGTTTAACACTTAAGCCACCAAAGTATTAGACATGGGACACTTAAACCCGTCATTTTGATAACCTTAGTCATTCTTGAATGATTTTGTTTATTTCAACTAAGTTTGGGTTAAAGTTAAAAGTTAGGTTATAAAAATTACCATTTTACCCCCGAACCTCATTTAGTGCATTAACTTAGTGAAGTTTGCTAAAATTTCCTATCCCTGCTATATAAACTTGAATTAAGGTTCCAAACATAATTTAGAGCACTTTATCTTCCTTATCCATGTTTCCCATTACTAGGGCCAAAACATTCTCCCCTCATTCTATAATTTGGTCCCTTAAATTCTGCTGCAACTCTGGAAAAATGCTAAGATATCTTTTCAACATATCTTGCTCCATTTCCCAAGTAGCTTCTTCATCACTATGGTTAGAGCAAAGGATCTTAACCATAAAAATACACTTAGTTCAAAGTTTCTTGACTTGCCTATCAAGTATTTGAATGGGTTTCTCTTTATAGGTCAAATCTTCCTGGATGGGTACCATTAAAGGATTAACTACCTGTCCCGGATCCACTGTGCATTTCCTGAGTAGACTGACGTGAAACACGTTGTGCACTTGGAATAGGTTAGGTGGTAACGCCAACCCATAAGTAACTTTCCCTATTCATTCCAATACCTCATATGGTCTGATGTATCTAGGGGCTAACTTACCCTTCTGCCCAAAACGAGTAACTCTTTTCATGGGCGACACTTTAAGAAGTACTTTGTCCCCAACTTCAAAGCTCAAGTCTCTTCTTCTCAAATTACCATACTTAGTTTGTCGGTTATTGGCTGCCTTAATCCATTTCTGGATTAACTTGATCTTAGCTGTGGTATCAGCTATGATATCAGGACCGGTAATGACTTTATCTGACAGATCTGCCCAACAATAAAGTGTCATACAATGTCTTCCATAAAAAGCCTTATATGGTGCCATACCTATAACAGTTTGATGACTGTTATTATAAGCAAACTCGAGGAGTGGTAAATCTTGATTCCAATCACCTCTGAAATCAATAGCACGCATACATAACATATCCTCCAAAGTTTGGATTACCCTCTCAGACTGCCCATCCATCTAACGATGAAAAGCGGTATTGAGACTAACCTTGCTCCCTAATGCCTCTTGGAAAGCGTTCCAAAATTGTGGCACAAACCAAGGATCTCTGTTAGATATAATCTGATCCGGTATACCGTGGAGTCTCACAATGTCCTTAGTGTACAATTCAGCCAATATTTCCAATGTATAAATGATATTTATTGGTATAAAGTGTGCCAACTTCGTCAACCAATCAACCACTACCCATATAGCATCATGTTGACTCCGAGTATTTGGCTATCCTACTAGGAAATCCATAGTAATGGGCCCCTACTTCTTCACTAGAAGAGGTAAACTCTGAAGTGTACCTGCTGGTTTCTGATGTTTATCTTTAACCATTTGGCATGTCAAACACTTTGCCATATATCCTGCTCCATTCCTTTTAAGTCCTGGCCACCAAAAATGCATCTTCAAATCAGGATACATCTTACTAATGCCAGGGTGAACATTCAAAGTACTACTATGTGCCTCCTGCAGGACTTGTTGCTTAAGTCCTTCCACATTCGGTACATAGAGATGATCTCCGTAGTGTAGTATTCCACCCTTGTAATGAAATTCCTTCTTCATAGTACCAAACTTCACTTCTTATGAAATTTTATTCAATAATGGATCTTTCATTTGAGCATCCTTAACTCTAACTAACCAAGTTGATTTTATTTCTAAAACATAGACTATGGATCTTTCTTGGTTTTTCCAAAATTCATGCAAAGTTGTGAAACAGTGCCCAAAAGCTCCTTTTAAGGAATTCATAGCCTGATCGTTGGATAGGATCACTCCTATATATTGCTGGCTCAATGCATCTGGTACCAGATCTCATTTCCCCGCATAATACTCAATTGAACAATCATAATCATTTATGTATTCAACCCATCGACGTTGCCTCATGTTCAAATCCTTCTGTGTAAATAGATATTTCAAACTTCTATAATTGGTGAAGATCCTGAATGACCTCCCCATCAAGTAATGCCTCCATAGCTTAAGTGCAAAGATTATCACCGCTAGCTCAAAATCATGAATAGGATAGTTCAATTCATTTGGCCTCAATTGTCTGGAACCATAAGCGATCACTACACACCCTAGACCAGAACCCGATGCATCAGTGTACACCGTACAACCCATATTCGAATCTGGTATAATGAGTATTGGTGCACTAGTTAATCTTTCCTTCAACTCCATGTAAGCTTACTCACAATTCAGTGTCCATTCAAATTTCTAAGTTTTCTTGGTCAAGGCCATTAATGGTGTAGCTATCACAGAGAATTTCTCTATGAATCACCTGTAGTAGCTTGCCAATCCCAAGAAACTCCTCACTTCTATAACTGTAGTCGGCCTCTTCCACTCAACTACCGCCTGAACTTTTTCAGGATCAACTGACAGACCCTAAGCGCTGTTTCTGTGCCCTAAAAACTGAATCCTTTCAGACCAAAACTCACACTTAGACAACTTTGCATAGTATTGATTATCCTTCAGCACTTGCAAAACTGTCATTAATGAATAAAAACCATTATACAAAAATGTGTAATTCTGATTCATAGTGATTGAATACTGTGTGGGGTAAAAGGCATGATCAACACCTCCTTAAAAGTGTTCCAAGTTGGTAACTTGGCCCCCAAGAAAAGCCTAAAGGATTGCCTGTTTGTCAAGCAACCTATGGACTTTTTTGTAAGGTTTTAGAAATTCGGGTACTCAATTGCAAAACTCTCAAGAAAGAGACTTGGAGAGTTATGGGAAGGATATGAATGGTATGAAAGTGCTATTGGAGGACCAAATTGGTCATGGAAGACAAGTTTGGACAAAGGAAACACTAAAGGCAATAAGGACCTAAATGTCCTAGTGTAAACCTTAAGGTGTTCAAGCTTTTGACTTAAGTTTAAGGGTGGAATTGTGGGGTTATCCCACCATGGGGGAGGCAGCCAAGACTTGATAATTAGTCAAAAATGTTGGGCACATGTGTACCAATGAGTTTAAGACAAAGAAACCATAATTAGTGAGAAAGAAAATGACATAAAGCAAGGTTAAGAATGTTAAGTGTGTTTTGTGCCCTTAAGCTCATTTAAGGCCATTTAAGTGGCCAAATCACTTATCCCTCTCTCATTTTTGTCCTTCCCTAGCCCAAGAACATAGCCATACTTCCTCCATAGCGACCACACCTTCAAACTTGCAAGTGATTGAAATTGAAGGCAAAAGGAAGCAATTTGAAGCAAACTAGAGCTATTTCTTGGATACTTCAAGGATCAAGCTTGATTTTCAGCCTACCCACTTTTTTAAGAGTTATCTTGCTCTCATGGACTATTTTCTACAATTTTCAATGCCCATGGAGCTAGGGCTAAGCTTGGAAGAGAGCCATGAGCTTGATGAACCAAGCTTAGTGAGGGGAGTGCACTTATTGAAAGTTTTGTGACCTAGTGTGAAGTGCACATTGATGGCAGTAAAGTGAGGGTTTCTAGAGGCCAAAGTTACTACTAACTACTACTAAAATCCTCATAAGACCAAGCATTAGCTTGAGGAGGGCTGCCATAGAGATTTATTTAAGTTTATTACATGTTTTATGGACTAACCTATGGTTATTGTTGCTGCTACATTTCATGTCTTTGTTGGTTGTGAATGGCTGCAGCATTTGGTTGCTATATCTTGTATATATGTGTTGTGGTTTTTGTGTTTTAGTGTCTTTGTATGTACATTTGAAAAATGGGCACATTGCCTATTGAATCCAAGTGTTACCCTTACTAAGTTTCTCAATGAAACTTACTCCCCTCAATTCTGTCATTTCAGGTTCAGCAGAAAGATCAGATTCAAACTGAAATTGCAGTTTGAGTATTGATCTAAATTTTTATGTAATTAAACGTCGATATGTCTACTTGTGATCTGGAAATTTTCATGATTTTAGAAGCACATTTGGTATTTTTTGGGGTCGTACTTACTGTGTTGTGCAGCAGCTGTCCAGCATTCTGTTTCTGGAGTCAATTGCATTTCAGGCACTCTTCTAACCTAGGGTGTGTAATTATCTGAGTTAAGACCATTGTATACTGCATGTATGTATGTACATGTAGTATATGTAAAAAAAGGCAAGTTTGTGAACGTTTGAGTAACATTTTGTCTACGTATGTGATGCGGTGCAAAGCTGCAAAAGTGTGAATGATGGGCTGCTTGTTTGTAAATGTTTTTTTGGCCACATAAAGTTGTTAAAAGAAAGGGAATGTAATTCATATGTGTAATGGACATATATGAGATAGCCTTGGAGGGCTTCCCCCTTGTGAATGAAGTGTTTGCATGGTTTGGAAAATTTGGATGTGCAAAATGGTCCAAAACTTGCCAGAATTTCGACTTAGGACCTAAAGTTTAATATCTCCCAGTGTAGAATGAATCTTAGTATGACATTTTGACCAAACCTAGAGGACATCTAGAGAGTTAACTGGTATTCAGAATTTCTGGAGTTAGAGCCTTGTATCCAAAGATATGGCATTGCAAAGTTGGCTGAGTTACTGTTCATTTGGTCAGAATTTTGTAACCAACTTAAAAAATCCATAACTTGGTCCATCGGTGGGATATTGATGTAAAACAAAATTCCATGTTTTTTTCTAACTCTCTACTTGGTAATGGAGCATACAAAATAGGGGCATTTGTGGCTATAATGATACAGTTTATTAGTGGAAGTTACAGGTGTAGTGGCTGGTCACTAGAACTTTACAAGATTGCCCAATGTGTGGTAGCCAAGATTAAGACTTCTGCTAGTGTTTTCCTTCTTTGCTACCATGGTGTGCATAAAATGTGAATATGTGTGTGATGGTTGGACCAATATGCATGTGTATATATAGTGCCCAAGACGGCCACTTGGGTATGCACACTAAGGGTAGTGTTCTGATGGCCTACAGAACATTACCAATCCTGAGAGTCTAAATGCACAATTTTGGCACCATAACTAGACTACCCCGGAGTGGGTAACAGAAGTTGGTATCAGAGCATGGTTTATACATGTACATAGCATATAGTTGCGTTGCCTACATCTACATATATGTACTCAGTTTGGTCAGCTACTAGTGTCAAGTACCTTGGAAATTCCTATGATCTTTATATGTGCTCTATGATGAATCACCAATTCAGGAAGTAAACATGGTTGCCACAAGGAGAGGGGAACCACCCTGAAGGCCTCCCACTGATTCTGGGCAACAAAGAAATGGACAAAATAGAGGGAATCAGTGCCAACAGGGGCACTAAACCCTAAAGTGCCTCAGGTTTGGTTAGAGCTTCAGAGAACTTAGCTCTAATCAATAAGAACTTAGTAAGGCTAATTCAAGTACAACAGCAGGAGTCCAAGTAGCTCCAGCAAAACCAGTTCAGGATGCGCAGCAGCAACCAGAAGAGGATACTAGGAACACATCTAAATATGTTCCTTCTGGAAGCTTAAAAGATACAAATGATGAGACCATTGAGGAGGAAGATCAAGATAGGAGAAATCCAAGAGGAAGAAGACTAAGGTGTGAGATTGGTTAGGTGTACAAGACCAATACCTCAGTCTATGACCATTCCTCCACTAGGAATGAGATTGAGGAAGGACATGAGAGAAGATCCAGTAAGAGACAGAAAGATCATAGAGAGAATCATCATACAGAGGACTCTCACAGATCCAAGAGACATAGATCAGAGGATCTAGAAGGCCTAGATGAGGTCAGACTGTTGGAGAGGTTTCAAGGCCTAAGACCCTCCAGCAGAAATTGTCACGACTGCGAAGAGGCTGTGCACTGAGAAAGGCGCTAGAGCGAGTGGTTAATGCTTCATTGAAGAAATTGTTTGTGACGTAAAGAAGACATGGTATGCGACTCCATACTTCCAAGTAGAGGTGTATCACTCGGCATACGCATACAGCACTCAAGGTAGTGCAGTAGTCAGGACCATGGTGGAGCGGGCACTAGAGATAGGTGACGCTTTCCGCAAACAACAATGGGAGATAGCCGGGCCAGGAAATGATCTTTGAAGTATGAGCTGGAGGCTAAGACGTTGTCACGACAATTATTCCAGGAACAGTACATTAGTGATGGTATCAAGGATATGAAGCAAGCTGAATTTGATGCTCTAAGGCAGGACAACCTTAGTGTCCTAGAGTATGGGCACAAATTCAATCAGTTGGTGAGGTATGCTCCTCACCTATATCATGGATTGGAGGAATTGAAGGCCAAAAGATTTGTCAGAGGCCTAAAGTTAGACATTAGAAAGGCTGTTAGACCTTTTGGAGCAGTTACATACTATGAAGCAGTGCAGAAAGCTCTATTAGTAGAGCAAGAGGAGTATGAGACTAAGTACTTTCCCAGTGGACCAGGGGAAAGTAGTCAGGCAGGAGGCAAGCAGAAGAAGGCACCACATGGCAAAGGAATTGCCAAGAATTCTCATCTTGGTGGTGAGGGCAAGGTTAAGGGGAAGTTCCTTGGCCTAAGGTGCCCTAAATGCAAGAAGTTTCATGGGAAGAAACCTTGCTATTTTGACACCCAAGCGTGTCTAAGATGTGGATCCATGGATCATTGGATCAAAGACTGCCCACAGGCTCAAAGGAGGCCAGAAGACCAAGGTCCAGTAAGACCTATTGGGGCAGGACCTAGAGGAGGAGCACCAAGGGAGGGACAGCAGAGGCCAGTTCCTCCAGTGCCTCGGCCTCCAGTGTAGAGAGCTGGCAGAGTCTTCCAAGTGGAGAGGCCAGAGACATCAGAGCAGGGAGGAGCACTAAGAGGTAACATTTACCTTAATGGTATGCCTGTTAGTGTTCTGTTTGATACTGGTGCATCTGTGTCTATAGTGGCTAGGAAATTTGTTGATGCCATGAAATTGCCTACTGAAATCATGCCTAGGATATCCTTAGTGAAAACAGCAGGTAGTCAATGTCTTTTCACTAATGACCTAGCTAAGGATTGTGAGCTAGTAGTAGGAAAGACTAAGGTTATGACTAATCTGCTAGTGTTGGACATTCCTAAGTATGATTTAGTGCTGGGTATGAATTGGCTTGCTATGCATAACATAAGAATTGATTGTGCTAAGAGGGAAATCACATTGCCTGATGGTGAAGTGCATGCATTAGTGAATTCTAAGGAATTAGTGTATGAAATGCATGGCATGGAGCTAGAGGTATTAGATGAGATACCTGTGATTTCTGAGCATGATTACTGTTATGCATTGAATGAATTGCACTGTGATGAGGAAGTGGACAGAATACCTATAGTGAGAGACTTTCCACAAGTCTTTCCTAAAGACCTGCCAGGTATTCCTCCACAAAGGGAGATTGAATTTGAAATCAAGCTGCAACCAAGAGCTAGTCCAATATCCATACCTCCTTACAGAATGCCAATCACAGAGATGAATGAGCTCAAGAAACAACTTGATGAACTTCTTGAAAAAGGGTTCATAAGGCCAAGTGTTTCACCATGGGGAGCTCCTGTTCTCTTTGTGAAAAAGAAGGATGGATCTTTGAGACTATGCATTGACTACAGGAAGCTTAATGTAGTGACTATCAAGAACAAGTATCCACTCCCTAGGATTGAGGATCTGTTTGATCAACTCAAGGGAGCTAAGATCTTCTCCAAGATAGATTTGAGATCTGGATACTTCCAATTGAGAGTAAAGGAAGAGGATATTCCTAAGACTGCATTCAAGACCAGATATGGGCATTATGAGTACACAGTCATGCCATTTAGTTTGACTAATGCCCCAACTGCTTTCATGGACCTGATGAATAGGGTGTTTAGACCACATCTGGACAAATTTGTGGTTGTGTTCATTGATGACATCCTAGTGTATTCCAAGGATGAAAATGAACATGAACATCATCTAAAGATTGTCTTAAAGACTCTATTGCAACATCAGCTTTATGCCAAGTTATCCAAGTGTGAATTCTGGATAAGGGAAGTGTCTTTCCTAGGACACATCATAGATGCACAAGGCCTTAAGGCAGACCCTGAAAAGGTCAAGGCAGTGCAAGAGTGGGAAAGACCAAAGACTGTGAAGGAAATCAGAAGTTTCCTAGGATTAGCTGGATACTACATGAGATTTGTATCAGGCTTTTCCATGATTGCCTCATTCTTAGTTTTCTGACTTACATGGACATCTGACCTTTCAGAAGGGTCAAAGATTTGAGTGGACTGTATTTCAAAGAAATCTATGTGTGAACAGCCTATATCAGGAGAAGGAAAAAGGAATTTGAGGTTGGTAACAATGTTTGCCTGAAAGTTGATTACTGTACCAAAGGACCTAATTTATGTGCCTAAAGAACCAAGTTAGCTACAAGATACATAGATCCTTATGAGATCTTGGACAGAGTTGGCAAGGTAGCATACAGGTTAGCTCTACCGCCAAGCATGTCAAGTGTTCATAACGTTTTTCACATCAGTATGCTTAAGAAGTGTCTATTGGACACAAAGCATGCTATTGTAGTGGAAGACATACAGTTGGAACCTAACTTGACATATGAAGAGAAACCTATAGCTATCTTAGCCAAGGATACCAGAAGGTTAAGAAACAAACATATTCCCATGGTTAAAGTTCAGTGGTCACACCACTCTGAAAGAGAAGCAACCTGGGAAACTGAAAAAGACCTTATGGAAAGGTATCCTGAAGAATACCCGAAGCTAAAGGCTATTTTGGAGGACCAAAATTTTTAAGGGGGGGAGGATTGTTACCACCTCACAAAATGGGAGAATTACAAATGTGTCATAATGGCTAAAAACCATTATATTGTGTAATTCTCACCATAGTGATTGAAGTGTGGGGGGTAAAAGGCATGATCAACACCTCCTTAAAAGTGTTCCAAGTTGGTAACTTGGCCCCCAAGAAAAGCCTTAAGGATTGCTTGTTTGTCAAGCAACCAATGGACTTTTTTGTAAGGTTTTGGAAATTCGGGTACTAAATTGCAAAACTCTCAAGAAAGAGACTTGGAGAGTTATGGGAAGGATATGAATGGTATGAAAGTGCTATTAGAGGACCAAATTGCTCATGGAAGACAAGTTTCGACAAAGGAAACACTAAAGGCAATAAGAGCCTAAATGTCCTAGCATAAACCTTAAGGTGTTGAAGCTTTTGACTTAAGTCCTCCATATCCACCACACCTTCAAACTTTGAATTGATTGAAATTGAAAGCAAAAGGAAGCAATTGGAAGCAAACTAGAGCTATTTCTTGCATACTTCAAGGATCAAGCTTAATTTTTGGCCTACCCACTTTGGTAAGGGTTTTTTTGCTCTCATGTGTTGTTTTCTATATTTTCAAACATCCATGGAGCTATGGCTAAGCTTGGAAGAGAGCCATGAGCTTGATGAACCAAGCTTATTCAGGGCAGTGCACTTATTGAAGGTTTTGCGACCTATTGTCAAGTGCTCAAAGATGGCAGAAAAATGAGGGTTTCTAGAGCCCACAGTTAGTACTAACTAGTGTTAAAATCCTCCTAAGACCAAGCATTAGCCTGAGGAGGGCTGCCATTGTGATTTGGTTATGTTTATTATGTGTTTTATGGACTAACCTATGGTATATGTTGCTGCCACATTTCATGTGTTTGTTGTTTGTGTTTGGCTGCTGCATTTGGTTGCTATATCTTGTATATATGCATTGTGTTTCTTGTGTTTTAGTGTCTTTGGATGCAGGTTTTAATGATGGTTACATTGCCTAGTGAATCCAAGTGCTACCCTTACTAAGTTTCTCAATGAAACTTACTTCCCTCAATTCTGTCATTTCAGGTCCAGCTGAAAGATCAGCTTCAAACTAACCTTTCTGGTTTGATTTTTAATCTTAAATGGAAGGTACATGAACTTCCATATGTCTAGTTATCTTATGGAAAGTTTGATGATTTTAGGAGCACATTTTGTATTTTTAATGGTGGTACTTATTGTGTTATGCAGCAGCTGTCCAGCATCCTATTTTTGGAGTCCATTGTATCTCAGGACCTCCTGTAACCTAGGGTGCGTATTTAGCTGAGTTAAGACCATATTTTAGTGCATGTATTCATTTACATGTAGTGTATGTAAAATGAGACAAGCATGTGAAGATTTGAGTAATGTTTTGGCTATGTAAGTGATGTGGTGCAAAGCTGCCTAAGTGTAAATGATGGGCTGCTTACCTGTAAATTCTGTTTAGGCCACATAAACTAGTTAAAAGAAAGGGACTATAATTCATATGTGTAATGTACATATATGGGATAGGCTTGAAGGGCTTTCCTCTTGTGAATGAAGTGCTTGCATGGTTTGGAAAAATTGTATGGGCAAAATGGTCCAAAAGTTGCCAGAATTTCGACTCTGGACCTAAAGTTTAATAGCTCCCTGTGTGGAATGAATCTTGGTATGAAATTTTGACCACACCTAGAGGACATCTAGAGGGTAATTGGGCTTTTGAATTTCTGTATTTAGAGCCTTGTAGCAAAATATATGACGTCGCAACGTTGGCTGAGTTACTGTTCATTTGGTCAGAATTTTGTAACCAAATTCAAAAATACCTAACTTGGTCCATAGGTGGGCTATTGATGTAAAAAAAATTCCTTGGTTTGATCTAAGTATCTACTTGATAATGGAGGGAAAAAAAATGGGGGTATGTGGCTAGAATGATAAAGTTTATTAGTAAAATTTACAGGTGCAGTAGCTGGTCACTAGAACTTAACAGGATTGCCTAATGTGTGGAAGCCAAAACTAAGACTTGTGCTAGTGTTTTCCTTCTTAGCTGCCATAGTGTGCATAAATGTAAATATGTGTGTTATGGTTAGACCAATATGCATGTATTTACATAGTGCTCGAGAGGGTCACTTGAGTATGTACACTAGCGGTGTTGTTCTGATGACCTACAGGACACACCAAACCTGGGAGTCTAAATGCACAGTTTTGGCACCATAACTGGACTACCTCATAATGGGTAACAAGAAGTATCAAACAGAATGTTGAAAGATGATTTGAAAAAAAGGCTAAATGAAGGCAAGGGAAAATGGCCAGGTGAACTACCCTTTGTACTATGGAGTTATCGAAGAACCCTTAAGAGAGCTACCGGGGGAATTCCTTATTCACTTGTGTTCAAAATGAAGGCTATGATACCTATTGAAGTTTTAAAGCCTTCCATAAGAATACAAGTGTTCGACGAAGAAGGGAACAACCTTGGGTTAAGAGCCAAACTTGATATGGTTGACAAACATAGAGAGATGGCAGAACTTAAAAGGAAAGCTTTCCGGGAATGGGTTGCCATCACCATGAATTGAAAAGTCAAACCTAAGGGGATCAATGCAGGAGACCTTATTCTCTAAAAGGCTGAATTGGAAGCCCAAAAACCATATCATGGTGTAATTCAAGCAAATTGGGAAGGACTTTATCTGGTCGCAGAAGAAGTGCGACCAAAGGTGTTCAAACTCAGAAATGCCAAAGGAAAGGAATTGGAAAACACTTAGCATTTGGATTCTTTGAAAAAAATTCTGCACCTAGAAATGCTCTAAGGACATAGAAATTTTCAAAAGAGTATTGTAATTAGAGGAAAATTTTTGAAGGTTGATAAAGGAAGTTTCCCAAAGTGACTCAAATACTTAGCAAATGCAAACTCTTTGAATATGTTTTGCATATACCGAAGACTGTCTTTTAGACACTTAGACAAATTTTTGTCCACTTCAAATTTACCAAAGGTGGTAAATGTTGAATCTAACTGAAAGTGGTAAATGTGTTACATTCTACCAAAGAGAGTAAAATACCACCCATAGTAGCTTTTGCTGAAGATGCAAAAAGCACATAATTGGGCTGAAAGTGGTCAGGAATCGCCATCCTTTTGAAGATGACACCGAAGTTATCCTTTGGGTATTTTCATAAAAGTCCTAAAAGAAGCACTTTATGCATTTTCGGACCCCGAAAGTATCATCAAGTAAACTTTTTGCTGAAGATGGTAAGTGCCCCATGAGGCAAGAACTTTGTCGAAGGTGCCTAATCTTGGAAAAAGTGATCACCATTCATTATATTCAAGGACAAAAAATTCTAGGACTTGGACAGAATATTGATCCTGAAAATAAAAGCAAAAGGCATTCTATTGATCACAAAAGGAAGGAGTACGTATAGCAAAAAAAAACCTACAACTACTCCTTTACATCTTTCTTTTTGGGCTATTCAGCATTACCATCATCATCATTGCCTTCCATGGTCTCTGAAGGCTGCCAAGGTAAGTCTAAGTACTCAACCTGAGACCATTTCAAAAAGGACCTTTGCAAGCACTCGAAGGAAAGAAATGTCCAAGTTTAGGTAGTGGGAAAGGATTTAAAGGCGAGCCGAGAAAAAGCCATCCTGAAAGGATTACTTCAACATTTCATCTAACTTTTCTTTCTTCTCCTTTAGGACATTCACTTCTTTCTTCTTTTTCCTTTTCCATTTCTTCAGTTGGTTGATCTCGGCAGAAAGCTGATGTTTTTCCAAAAGAGCTCAGGTAACCTCAAAACCAAGCCTTTTGGGCTGTTCAGCATCACCATCATCATCATTGCCATCTATTGTCTCTGAAGGTTGCAAAGGTAAGTCTAAGTACTCAACCTAAGACCATTCTGAAGAAGGACTTTTGGGGATATCAAGCACTTGAAGGAAATAAATGTCCAAATTTAGATAGTGGAAAAGTATCTAAAGGCAAGCCAAGCAAAAGCCATCCTAAAAGGATTACTTTGATATTTTAATCAACTTTTCTTTTTTCTCCTTTAGGACATCCACTTCCTTCTTCTTTTTCTTCTTCCATTTCTTTAGTTGCTCGATCTCGGTAGAGAGCTGATGTCCCTCTAAAAGAGCTCAGGTAACCTCAAAACCAAGCTCTTGTTTCTCTTTCTAAAAAGCATCCATGGAGGAAGTCTGAGACATCAACTTCACACCAAGGCTAAAAACCATGGAGGAATAGTCATCAAGGAGGGCTTGCTTGCTCCCCACTAATTTCTGGTGAAGTTTTGTGAGCCCTTTCTTGCCAATTTTGCTGAATTGGCCGTACTTGAGGCAACTGCTCATGAAAGCTTCTTTGGCCTTTGCCAAATTTTCCTCTGACTATCTTTAGGTCAAGGTTTGTTTCACTGACCATGGTCAGAAATATGCTCCATAGGTGAGCCTTTGCAGGAAATAAGATAAGGCACTAAGAATGATGGGCAAACTTGGATAGCAAAATTTTTTTTAAGTACCAAGAGAAAAAGAATACATGAGCAGCAGATTTGGTCATCTGAGCAGCAAGAATCTCTTCATTCATACCTGAGTCCGTCAAAGACTGAAAGTGGCATTCATAATGATGCTCCTGGCCATCTAGTGACAGGCCATCCTTGGCCATTGCCCAGGAAGCCTGTGAGAGTTGGTCTCACGATGGTTGTAATTGGCTAGCTGTATATGTGTGCGGATTAAACTTTATGATACTAGTTGTTTAACCTAGAATATGCAGATGCATGCTCTTCATGCTTTGAATTGGATTAACAAAACCCATAAAACATTAACTTGGCTAAGAAATTTCCATAGAAAATAAGTTCAAATAGGGAAAGCATACAAAATCAACATTTATGTGAATTTACTACACATAACAACTGTGTACGAGCATTAAAACATAAAGTAGACTAATGCCCTCACCCAAGAGCAACACCAAAGTCTAGGACTCCTCAAAACATATACTATGGAGGCAACTAAGAGTACTATATATATAAGCCTCCACTGAGATCTTCTTGACCTAACTCCCACCTTGGGTGCTAGTCCCAGTGGCGAGTCTCAAAAATCCTTGGTCCAAGTGCTACTAGGCTCTGCAGCCAAAGGAAAACTCTAGTTAGTACTGTTACTTGACCAACAAGTTACCTATGTAGACTAGAATCATGGGGATTCTCAAGTACAATACCTATACAAAAGATACTACCGTGATAACCCTCAGCAGTTACCTGGCCCAACAACTTCAGAATCTGCCCAACATAACTATGGAGTGAGAACATAAACATTCTCAGTAAGGGTCTTCATTGTACCTGCAAGAAAATTACTAAGGACTCCACATCTGATAACATATGTAACCTGCTATGAGCTCATACAGCTTGAGGGTCTGAAATATATGCAAATATAACTAGGTCCCTTGAGACATCTCCTCATCCTAGTCCTTGAACAATAAGGCATTGCCTTGTTCTCTAGCAAGCATAGCTTGCCAGCCTAACTAGTGATAAATCACTAGTTGAACTTCTCCCGTATTATGTTATACAAGGGAATTATGGTGGGACTATTGTAGACTAGGCCATAAAGAACTTGTAAGCTAGGTTCACTAAGGTTTCACCTTACAACCTCATGGCTACCGGCACGGCTAGGTCACCAAGGCTTATCAACCTTTCACCCAAGCAAGTGATGCCTAGTTGTGATCTCTTGTAAACTAGTTTTCTTGTTTATGGCACAAGTAAGCATAAAACCTTACAAAACTTAAGAAAAATCCTAGGTCTTGGAGGACTTTTGGAAGTCCTGGAGTACCCCCGAAATGCTTAGACCCCAAGGTACCCTAAGAACCCCCTTAGGTCTCCCCTCGACCCTCCTAACAAAACTTGGAAAATTCTTCCAACTTGGCTGTGGCGACACATCGCCATAGTTGGTAACGTTCTGCCAACTTTCTCTTGTATTGGCGACGTGTCGCCAACTGTGGCAATGCATCGCCATAGTTGGTGACGTTCTGCTGACTTTTTCTAAGATTGGTGACACATCGTGGGCACTGACCTGAAATTGGCGACGCATCGCCAATCTACGTTTTTGCAGAATTCTCACACATTTTGCTGCTATGAACTTTGGACACCTCCTAAACATATCAAACATGCTTGGAATGCCTCCAAACTTCACATACACATAAAACATGCTGTATAGATCACAACCAACTATCACAAGCTAATCTATCATGCCTTATAATATCATTCCAATCCTCATAAACCTCATAGTCCACCACAATTCAACCATATCCTCTAACTAATGCTATTGCTAGAATCACTCAATTTCTTCAAGCAAACTCATGCCAATAGCATTAATTAAACTTCAAAACATAACTTCCTTACCTTAACTCCAAGTAACAAGCAAGAATCAAACTCCTTTCCAATCCACTAAGCTCAATGCTCGGATGAGTTGATATACGATATCAATGTCATCAGTTTAAGTTGGTCTACTCGGTAATCAAGAAACCAAAGATTGGGCTATACGAGAGTGACACATTCCATGTCTCGTGCTTAGTCTTGATATCTTGGACAAAGGGACAATGGCATATATCGGTGATGATCATAAAGGTTTAGTCGAATCACCGACAATCTTGTCACTTGGGTAGCAATGATGTGTTGCTAGACACCGCTCATTGCTTATGATCATAAATGTGATTTATGATCATTGCCAACATGGCAAGAGCCTATTGGGTCGCACACATAGAGCTATTTGGATCATTAGAGTGCATGGGCTAATTATTTGGGTTATGGTTTCACTTTAATTTCGTATTAATAATGGGCCCAAGAGTTGAGCCATTATTAAGCCCGAAATTAAAGCCTAATTGGATTAGGGCTTTGAAACCCATTAGGCCTGGAAGTTGAGTCTCACTATAAATACAACTTTTAAGTGAGAAATTCG
This sequence comes from Aquilaria sinensis, assembly GCA_005392925.1. Lineage (NCBI taxonomy): Eukaryota > Viridiplantae > Streptophyta > Magnoliopsida > Malvales > Thymelaeaceae > Aquilaria > Aquilaria sinensis. Next base: position 32,318 of record SMDT01001150.1, on the reverse strand, counting down.
CAGGTCTCCTTGCCCTAGCCTCCAAAAAGGACAGCCACACTCTTCTCTTGCAATTCCTTGGAGGACGCAAGCTAGCACTGCGAGCGCAAGAGAAACACATCTGCCGGGACGTGGTGGAAGCGTGGTGATCCCGAGAGGCTCGTGTGGATACCATAGAGAGCTTGAACACGTCAACTGTTCAGGTTTTGTGATTCAACTCTACAGTTGAGTGAGAGATCTCAACCGAAAATTAGGTATGAAAATTTTTGAACACCCGGTTTACCCCGTTTCACTTGGATCCTGGAGGGTTTTGGTTAAATTCCGCTGCGCTGTTTGGCTCCCGAAACCCAACAGTGGTATCAGAGCTACTGGTGAAACCCTAAATCGGGATTGAGTGTTGAATCGCATGATGCTATGTGTTCGGTTGCTTTTCGGCCATGATTAATTAGATTGATTCATGATGCATGAAACCGGAACTCGTAATGAACATATGAGATATATGAAGAAACGACACTAATTACTGAAAGTAAGGTATTTTTGGTGGCTCGAATGGAGGAGTCTCGGGTGCCTACTTGCTCGAAATAAAAGATCTCGGGCTAAGCAATTGTAAGACAATTTTTTGGTGGCTCGAATGGAGGAGTCTCGGGTGCCTACTTGCTCGAAATAGAAGATTTTGGGCTAAGCAATTGCAAGACAATTTTTTGCGCCGGGGGGCGCTGCCCCCCACGCCCCCCATAAGGGCGGCTCCCTTTGACCACCGCCCGCTGACAGGCCAGCGGGACCGCCGTATGCAAAGCGCCACATAAATAAAATCTGGTTAATCAACACGTGAAAATTGGCATGCATCTTTGTTGAATGAGATTTGACATGATATGCTGATTGGTGTCTGAAGCATGGTGCATGGCTATAGCCCTTGATTGGTTGTACTTGTAAATACGGCCTGCGAGTCGTGCCTTTTCTTATCACTCTCATTGTACATTCTCTTCTCACCTTACTCCCCTCGGATGTAACTCGAGGTTTCTATTATTGATGTAATGGTGCATTATGGGATCATCCAAGGTGGTATGTCTAAGGATCATCCAAGGAGGTATGTCCAAGGAGATGACAACAAAAGGGCAGCCAAGAAAGGAAGAGAAGGAGCTTGTGAAGACTCTTTTCTTTTCTTAGGCTTTTATGATATTCTCATTGGCTTGAGAATATCGCATAGTTTGGGCTATAACCATGTCACATTTACTTTCTTGTAAGCATGAGATGCATGTTTTATATTTGTATGTGATGCATGTATAAAACAACCGGAGATAACAAATTGGTGAGATCAAAAGAAAAAATCCCTCAAACAAATATTAAGTCATTAAATGTGATGCCTTCCAAATGTTGGCACTCGTCAAGACTTTGATCAACATTAGGTGGGTTTGCCAAAGCAAAGCACCTATGTTCATCTTGGTAAGGCGCGATGGGATAATAGTGATATCCAAATTGCTAACTTTGGGTCTGACTTAACTAAGTCATCCTAATAGGATTAGGGACTTAGAGGCATAGAGTTGGGCTTAAGCTCATGAGATGAGCTTGGACAAGTGTTGTTCTCCAAACTATCCAAGAGTTGCATAAGATGCAATTGGCAAAGAGTTGCCTACCTAAATAGCTGTAACTTGAGAGAAAAGCCAAAGCTGACTCAGGTTGTGGTCAAATATGGATCTTGGCCCACTAGAATACCTTAGCGCCGAGGTGTTCTGAAATAATATCGAGGGTTATTATTTTGAGGAAAATAGTGGGAGTATCGTTTAATAAAAGTCCTTATTAAATGAATTAAAATACATGACTCTTACACTGCATATTTACTGTTGTAGATAACCATGGCACAAAACACATCGACACTTTCGTTGCGATCGATCCTTGAGAAGGAAAAACTGAATGGGACCAACTTTCTCAAATGGTACCGAAACTTGAGGATAGTCCTCAAACAAGAGAGAAAGGCTTATGTCCTAGAGCAGCCCATTCCGAATGAGCCTGCTGCCACTGCTCCAAGAGCTGAAAGGGATGCTCACAAGAGGCATTCTGATGATGCTTTGGATGTTGCATGCCTCATGCTTATTACCATGGAATCTGAGCTTCAGAAGCAACATGAGAACATGGGGGCGTTCGATATGATCGAACATCTCAAAATGCTTTTCCAAGAGCAAGCTAGGCATGAGAGGTTTGAGACCTCTAAGGCATTGTTTCAGTGTAAGATGTCTGAGGGAAGCCCTGTGGGTCCTCATGTGCTCAAGATGATTGGGTACATTGAGAATCTTGAGAATTTGGGATTTTCTCTTCAGAAAGAGTTGGCTATTGATGTAGTCTTGGAATCGTTGCCTGAAAGCTAAAGTCAATTCATCATGAACTATAACATGAACGACCTTGACAAGTCCCTCCCCGAATTGCTCAACATGTTGAGAACTGCTGAGCAAGACCTTAAGAAGGCTAAGCCCATTTTGATGGTTCAAAAGGGCAAGGGAAAAGGAAAAGCCAACAAGAAGAAGGATAAAGCTAATGGAAAGTCCAATGCTAATTCTTCTTCAGCTGCACTGAAACCAAAGGGTGGTGTGGCAAAGGAAGGGGAGTGCTTCCATTGTAAGCAACCTGGACACTGGAAGCGCAACTGCAAGCTCTATCTTGAAGAACTTGCTAAGGAAAAGGGAAGTAAGACTTCCACTTCAAGTATTTTTGTTATAAAGGCTAACTTTTCTACTTCCTCATCTTGGGTATTGGATACTGGATGTGGATCTCACATTTGTGCAAATGTGCAGGATCTAAGTAGAAGTAGAAGTAGAAGATTGGCCCGAGGTGAAGTGGACCTACGTGTTGGAAATGGAGCAAGGGTTGCTGCCTTAGCCGTAGGGACTTATGTTCTCACTTTACCTAGTGGATTAGTTTTAGAATTAGACAACTGCTTCTTTGTGCCTACTATTAGTAGAAATTTGATTTCTGTTTCTTGTTTGGACAAGAAAGGTTTTTCATTTATAATAAAGGACAAATGTTGTTCTATTTATTTGAATGAAATCTTTTATGGTAGTGCTCAACTTAGCAATGGGTTGTATGTTCTAGACCTCGAAGATGCAATCTATAATGTGAATACCAAAAAGGTCAGATTAAATGATTCAAACCCGACCTATCTTTGGCACTGTCGCTTGGGCCATATAAATGAAACCCGCATATCCAAGCTCCATAAGGATGGACTCTTGGACTTATTTGATTTTGAATCATATGAGACATGTGAGTCATGTTTGTTGGGCAAGATGACCAAAGCCCCATTCACAGGGCAAAGTGAAAGGGCTAATGACTTACTAGGACTCATACATAGTGATGTATGTGGCCCTATGTCTACACAAGCTAGAGGAGGTTTCCAATACTTCATTACTTTCACTGATGACTTCAGCAGATATGGCTATGTGTATCTCATGAGACACAAGTCAGAATCCTTTGAAAAGTTCAAAGAATTCAAGAATGAAGTAGAGAATCAACTCGGGAAGAGTATCAAAGTGCTTCAATCAGATCGAGGTGGAGAGTACTTGGATCGAGAATTCCTTGACTATCTGAAGGAGTGTGGTATAGTATCACAACTCACTCCACCAGGTACACCTCAATGGAATGGTGTATCTGAAAGGAGAAATCGAACTCTGTTAGACATGGTTCGCTCTATGATGAGTCAAGCTGACCTTCCAAACTCCTTTTGGGGACATGCTCTAGAGACAGCCGCTTTTACACTAAACCGAGTTCCATCTAAATCGGTTCAAAAGACACCATATGAGATATGGAGTGGGAGGCGTCCCAATTTGTCTTTTATGAAGATTTGGGGCTGTGACGCTTATGTGAAACGTCAATCCTCTGACAAACTAGGGCCCAAATCTCAAAAATGCCTTTTTGTTGGGTATCCCAAAGAAACAAAGGGTTACTATTTCTACAATCCTTCTGAGCAAAAAGTGTTTGTTGCTCGAACTGGTGTCTTTTTAGAGAAAGAGTTTATCTCTAAAGGAACTAGTGGGAGGAAAGTAGAACTTGAAGAAATTCAAGAACAACAAGGAGACATCGAACCTGAAATGGAACCTGAACAGACACCACAAGATGTTGTGGTTCAAGAGTCTGTTCCTGTAGCACAGAGCCCACGTAGGTCTGGTAGGATTCGGCGTGAGCCTGAGAGATATGGATTTCTCATGACTCACACTGGTGATGTGATGCTCATGGATCAGGATGAGCCCACAACCTACCAACAAGCTATGTCGGGGCCTGACTCTGAGAAGTGGCTAGTGGCCATGAAATCCGAGATGGAATCCATGTATGAAAACCAAGTATGGACTTTGGTTGACCCACCTGAAGGGGTAAAACCCATAGGGTGCAAATGGGTTTTCAAGAAGAAAACTGACATGGATGGTAATGTGATTACCTTTAAGGGACGATTGGTTGCAAAAGGTTTCAAGCAAATTCATGGTATTGACTATGATGAAACTTTTTCACCAGTTGCTATGCTTAAATCCATCCGAATTTTGTTCGCTATTGCTGCACACTATGATTATGAGATATGGCAAATGGATGTCAAAACTGCATTCCTAAATGGAAAGCTACTTGAGGATGTGTACATGACACAACCTGAGGGTTTTGTCACTCCTGAGAATGCCAATAAAGTGTGCAAGTTGCAAAGGTCCATTTATGGACTGAAGCAAGCTTCTCGAAGTTGGAATCTTCATTTTGATGATGCAATCAAAGAGTTTGGTTTTATCAAAAATGAAGATGAACCTTGTGTCTACAAGAAGGTTAGTGGGAGCGCTATTGTCTTCTTGGTGTTGTATGTAGATGACATACTACTCATCGGGAATGACATTCCTATGCTACAGTCTGTGAAGACTTGGCTAAGGAAATGTTTCTCTATGAAGGACTTGGGTGAAGCAGCCTATGTGTTAGGCATCAGGATCTATAGAGATAGATCTAGAAAGCTTCTTGGCCAAAGTCAAAGTACATATATTGACAAGGTGCTAAAGAGGTTTAGCATGCAAGATTCCAAGAAAGGATTCTTGCCCATGTCACATGGTATCACTCTTTCTAGATCTCAGTGTCTGAGTACACCCGAGGAGAGAGAGCACATGAGTAAGATTCCATATGCCTCAGCAATTGGATCTATCATGTATGCCATGATATGTACTCATCCCGATGTCTCATATGCTTTGAGCATGACGAGTAGGTACCAATCGAACCCCGGTGAGAGTCACTGGACAGCTGTTAAGAACATCCTTAAGTACTTACGAAGGACTAAGGATGCATTCTTGGTCTTTGGAGGTGAAGATGAGCTCGTTGTAAGGGGTTACACCGATGCAAGCTTCCAATCCGATAAGGATGATTTTAGATCGCAATCTGGTTATGTGTTTTGTATTGGTGGTGGTGCTGTGAGCTGGAAGAGTTCAAAGCAAGAGACAGTAGCTGACTCTACAATAGAATCTGAGTACATTGCCGCCTCTGATGCTGCGAAGGAGGCAGTTTGGATCAAGAAGTTCATCACTGAACTTGGAGTGGTTCCAAGCATTGCCGACCCGATAGAGCTCTATTGTGACAACAATGGAGCAATCGCACAGGCTAAGGAACCTCGATCTCACCAGCAATCCAAACACATACTCCGACGCTATCATCTCATCAGGGAGATCATCAAGAGGGGTGATGTAAGGATATGCAGGACTTCGACAGACAGCAACATTGCTGATCCACTGACAAAGCCCCTTACGCAGCAGAAGCATGATAGCCATTCTAGGTCCATCGGTATTAGATACATGGATGATTGGCTTTTAGTGCAAGTGGGAGATTGTTAGTGTTGTGCCCAAAAAGCCAATCATGAGATGATTGTATTTTTTGCACATTGAGTCATGATATTTTATTAAGGCATTAATCCAGCAATTATGTTTGTTGTTTTGTTTTTGCGTAACTTAACAAACATAATTGTAACCCTAGAATAATGATATTCTTAAATGTCCCTAGTCTAGTATTATTGTGGAGCGGGTTGCAATAATACATAATGACTAGCATATGTGGAGACTAATATGAGATATGTAGTCTACATATGGGTACAAGTTGGAGAACTTGTGTACTGGACCAACCCACCATGAGAACACTACATGGATCATTATATGAGTGTCATAAGTGATTCTCATAGTGATCATGGTATATGTAGTCCTTCGACCTAAGATCATCAAGGTTCCCTACATGTGAGTCACATACTTTGATACTTTCCTTTGTTGCTCGTAACTGAGTGAACTTGAAGGAGGTCATTGGGTATGTCACATATCATGCGGAGGGATTTGTATGATCAAGATGGGATTTGTCCCTCCTATGTAACGGGAGTGATATCTTCGGGCCCTTTGATAGAGTGAGACTTAGAAAATGCATGGCCATGCTCGAATGAGTTGATATACGATATCAATGTCATCAGTTTAAGTTAGTCTACTCGGTAATCAAGGAACCAAAGATTGGGCTATACGAGAGTGACACATTCCATGTCTCGTGCTTAGTCTTGATATCTTAGACAAAGGGACAATGGCATATATCAATGATGATCATAAAGGTTTAGTCAAATCATCGACAATCGTGTCACTTGCGTAGCAATGATGTGTTGCTAGACGCCGCTCATTGCTTATGATCATAAATGTGATTTATGATCATTGCCAACATGGCAAGAGCCTATTGGGTCGCACACATAGAGCTATTTGGATCATTAGAGTGCATGGGCTAATTATTTGGGTTATGGTTTCACTTTAATTTTTTAATAATGGGCCATAGAGTTGAGCCATTATTAAGCCCGAAATTAAATCCTACTTGGATTAGGGCTTTGAAACCCATTAGGCCTGGAAGTTGAGTCTCACTATAAATACAACTTTTAAGTGAGAAATTTGTAGGTCTCCTTGCCCTAGCCCCAAAAAAGGACAGCCACCCTCTTCTCTTGCAATTCCTTGGATGACGCAAGCTAGTACTGCGAGCGCAAGAGAAATGCATTTGCCGGGACGTGGTGGAAGCGTGGTGATCCCGAGAAGCTTATGTGGATACCATAAAGAGCCTGAACACGTCAACTGTTCAGGTTTTGTGATTCGACTCTACAGTTGAGTGAGAGATCTCAACCAAAAATTAGGTATGAAAATTTTCGAACACCCGGTTTACCCCGTTTCACTTGGATCCTGGAGGGTTTCGGTGAAATTCCGCTGCGTTGTTTGGCTCCCGAAACCCAACATCAACAAACATGATATCAATCAAGAACACATTGGTTACCTCCTACTAAAAATAGGGCATGGGAGAAAACATGCTTCCAAGCTCCAAAAGCATGGTTTTATGCTTGAAATGACCTCCCAATGGCCTATGTACTTATCATGGCTTCTCTTTTCACGAAAAAAACTTTGATTTCAAGCTTAATTAGATGGAAAATGAGGGTGGGGAGGATGAAATCGGGTTTATGGTAGCCACCCCCCCCACTTTACCCTCTTATAACCTTGTTTTAAATCTAAGCCATCAAAGTAGTAAACATGACACACTTAAGTTCCCATCTCTTGGTAACCTTAGCTATTCTTGATTAACCTTGTTTGTTTCCTCAAGTTTGGGTTAAAGTTATAAGTTAGGTTATAAAACTTCATTTTAACCACTTGGGACCTAGCCTGACTACTCATGATGAAAAATTACAATTTTGCCCCTGAACCTCATTTAGCGCCTTAACCTTCTTGGAACTTAGTGAAGTTTGCCGAACTTTCCTATTCTTGCTATGTAAACTTGAATTATGGTTCCAGACTTAATTTTGAGTACCTTACCTTCTGCAGGCATGCTTCCTACTAGTATGGCTATAACACTACAGACTTTACCTATACTAGTGAGAAAGTGGGGCAACAAAACCAAGGGCTTTTTGACTAGGTTGCCTATGACCAGATTAAGGCATGATACAATCTGGGTCATTATAGATAGGCTAACCAAATGTTCCCACTCTTTACCTATGAAACTCACAGATTCTCTGGAGAAGTTGTCTTAGATGTATATCCAAGAGATAGTGAGGCTACATGGAATGCCAGATTCCTTTGTATCTAATGGAGATCCAAGATTTACAGCTTAGTTTTAGAGTGCTTTTCACAAAGCACTAGGTACCAAAATCCACCTGAGTATTGCTTATCATACTCGGACTAATGGGCAAACTGAAAGGGTGATACATATATTGGAAGACATGCTTAGGAGTTGTGTGTTGGATTTCAAGGGTGAATGGGACCCAACACTTTCCATTGGTGGAATTCTCATGTAATAATAGTTATCAAAGCACCATTGGCATGGCACCTTATGAAGCATTATATGGAAGAAGGTGCATGACACCCCACTGTTGGGTAGAAGCCTCAGATAGGCTAGAGTTGGGTCCTTATGAGATCTTGGATAGAGTTGGCAAGGTAGCATACAGGTTAGCTCTACATCCAAGCATGTCAAGTGTTCATAATGTTTTTCACATCAGTATGCTTAAGAAGTATCTGTTGGGCACAAAGCATGCTATTGTAGTGGAAGATATATAGTTGTACCTAAGTTGACATTTGAATAGAAACTTATAGCTACCTTAGCCAAGGATACCAGAAGATTAAGAAACAAGCTTATTCTCATGCTTAAAGTTCAGTGGCCACACCATTATGAAAAAAAAGCAACCTGGGAAACTGAGATTGACCTTATGGAAAGGTATCCTATAGAATAACTGAACTTAAAGGCCATTTTGGAGAACCAAAATTTTTAAGGGGCGGAGAATTCTCACCACCTCACAAAAATTGGAGAGTTACAAGTGCGGCATAATGGTCAAAAAACCATTATATTGTGTAATTCTCTTCATAGTGATTGAAGTATGACGGGTAAAAGGTATAATGAACACCTCCTTAAAATTTTTCTCAATTGGTAACTTCGCCCCCAAGAAAAGCCTTATGGATTGCTTGTTTCTCAAGTAGCCTATGGACCTTTTCATAAGGTTTTGGAAATTTGGCTACTTAATTGCAAAAGTCTCAAGAAAGAGCCTTGGATAGTTATGGGAAGGATATGAATGGTATGAAAGGGCTATTGAAGGACCAAATTACTCATGGAAGACAAGTTTGGACAAAAGAAACACTAAAGGTATTAAGGATATTAATGTCTTAGTGTAAACCTTAAGGTATTCAAGCTTTTGACTTAAGTGAACGGGTGGAATTGTGGGGTTATCGCACCATGAGGGAGGCGGCTATGGCTTGATAAATAGTCAAAAAGGTGGGGAAAATGTGGACCAATAAGTTTAGGTTAAATAAATGATGCTTACGGGCAAAGAAAATGACATAAAGCACAATTAAGGCTAATAAGGATGATTAATGTCCTAAAGCTAATTTAAGAAGCCAAACTCAAATTTTCTTTTGTCATATTCAACCCAACTAGCTACCACTCTTCTCCACACTTCTTCCATAGCTCTTCCATAGCCACCATACCTCCAGGATTGAAATTGAAGGCAAAAGGAAGCAATTGGAAGCAAACTAGAGCTATTGCTTGAATACTTCAAGGATCAAGCTTCAAATTCAGCCTACTCATCTTGGTAAGGGTTCTCTTGCTATCATGGATTGTTTACTATATTTACAAGCAACAATGGAGCTAGTGCTAACCTTGGAAGTGAGCCATGAGCTTGATGAACCAAGCTTAGTAAGGGGAGTGCACTTATTGAAGGTTTTGTGACCTAGTATGAAATGCACAATGATGGTAGTGAGGTGTTGTTAGTGTTGTGCCCAAAAGGTCAATCATGGATGATTGTATTTTTTGCACATTAAGTCATGATATTTTATTAAGGCATTAATCCAGCAATTATGTTCATTGTTTTGTTTCTACGTAACGTAATAAACATAATTGTAACCCTAGAACAATGATATTCTTAAACGTCCCTGGTCCAGTATTATTGTGGAGTGGGTTGCAATATTATATAACAACTGGCATATGTGGATACTAATATGAGATATGTAGTCTACATATGGGTACAAGTTGGAGAACTTGTGTACTGGACCGACCCACCATGAGAACACTACATGGATCGTTATATGAGTGTCATAAGTGATTCTCATAGTGATCATGGTATATGTAGCCCTTCGACCAAAGATCATAAAGGTTCCCTACATGTGAGTTCAAATTTGGGTTTTGGGTTCACAATAATTTCAAATTAATAATGGGCCCAATAGTTAAGCCATTATTAACCTGAAATTAATGCCTAATTGGATTAGGGCTTTGAAACCTATTAGGCCTGGAAGTTGAGTCTCACTATAAATACAACTTCTAGTTAGAAATTCGCAGGTCCCCTCGCCCTAGCCTCCCAAAAGGACAGCTGCACTCTTCTCTTGTAATTCCTTGGAGGATGCAAGCTACCACTGCGAGCGTAAGAAAAATGCATCTACTGGGACGTGGTGGAAGTGTGGTGATCCCAAGAGGCTCGTGTGGATACCATAGAGAGCTTGAACACGTCAACTATTCAAGTTTTGTGATTCGACTCTACAGTTGAGTGAGAGATCTCAACTGAAAATTAGGTATGAAAATTTTCGAACACCCGGTTTACCCCGTTTCACTTGGATCCTGTAGGGTTTCGGTTAAATTCCGCTGCGCTGTTTGGGTGCCAAAACCCAACAGTGGTATCAGAGCTACTGGTGAAACCCTAAATCGGGATTGATGTTGAATCGCATGATGTTATGTGTTCGGTTGCTTTTTGGCCATGATTAATTAGATTGATTCATGATGCATGAAACCGGAACTCGTAATGAACATATGACATATATGTAGAAATGACACTAATTGGTTAATAAGATTAACCCGAAATTGAATGGTATGAGATACCTATATGGATTAGGATTCTTGCAATAGTGTCAAAACCCTAGCTTTGTTCGGATTCGGCCTGTTCGGGCACCGAAAGTAAGGTATTTTTGGTGCCTCGAATGGAGGAGTCTTTGGTGCCTACTTGCTCAAAACAGAAGATTTTGGGCTAAGCAATTGTAAGACAATTTTTTGCGCCGGGGGGTGCTGCCCCCCACCCCCCCTACAAGGGCAGCTCCTCTTGACCCCGTCCGCTGATCGGTTAACGGAACCACCGCCCGCTGACCGGCCAGCGGGACCGCTGTATGTGAAACGCCACATAAATAAAAACTGGTTAATCAACACGTGAAATTGGCATGCATCTTTGTTGAATGAGATTGACATGATATGCTGATTGGTGTTTGAAGCATAGTGCATGGTTATAGCCCTTGATTAGTTGTACTTGTAAATACGGCCTGCGAGTCGTGCCTTTTGATGATGCGGGTCGCACACATAGAGCTATTTGGATCATTAGAGTGCATACGCTAATAATTTGGGTTTTGGGTTCACAATAATTTCGTATTAATAATGGGCCCAATAGTTGAGCCATTATTAACCCTAAATTAAAGCCTAATTGGATTAGGGCTTTGAAACCCATTAGGCCTGGAAGTTCAGTTTCACTATAAATACAACTTCTAGTGAGAAATTCGCAAGTCTCCTTGCCCTACCCTCCCAAAAGGACAACCGCACTCTTCTCTTGCAATTCCTCGGAGGACGCAAGCTAGCACTGCGAGCGCAAGAGAAACGCATCTACTGGGACGTGGTGGAAGTGTGGTGATCTCGAGAGGCTCGTGTGGATACCATAGAGAGCTTGAACATGTCAACTGTTCAAGTTTTGTGATTTGACTCTACAGTTGAGTGAGAGATCTCAACCAAAAATTGGGTATGAAAATTTTGAAGCACCCGGTTTACACCGTTTCACTTGGACCCTGTAGTGTTTCGGTTAAATTCCACTACTCTGTTTTGCTCCCAAAACCCAACAAGGTGAGGGTTTCTAGAACCCAAAGTTAGTACTAACTAGTGTTAGAATCCTCCTACGAACAAGAATTTCGTTGAGGAGGGCTGCCATATTGATTTACTTAAGTTTATCGCGTGTTTTATGGACTAACCTATGGTTTATGTTGCAGTCGCATTTCATGTGTTTATTGGATGTGAATAGCTGCTACATTTGGCTGCTATATCTTGTAGATATGCATTGTGGTTTTATGTTTTAGTGTCTTTCGATGAAGGTTTTAATAAGGGTCACATTTCCTTAAGAAACCAAGTGTTTCCCTTACTAAGTTTCACAGTAAAACATACTCCCCTCAATTATGCCATTTCAATTCTAGCAAAAAGATCACATTCAAACTAACAATTGTTATTTGAGTTTTGATTTAAATTTTTGGGTGCATGAAATTCCAGGTTTTTGCTTATGATCTAGAAAGTTTTGGTGATTTTACGAGCACATTTGGTATTTTTAGTGATGGTGCTTATTATGTTATGCAGTAGCTGTCTAGCACCTTGTTTCTGGAGTCCACTGTATCTCGGGGTCTCCTATAACTTTGGGTGCTGATTTAGCTGAGTTAATACCATTATGTAGTGCATGTATGCATGTACATGTAGTGCATATAAAATGAGACAAGTATGTGAACATTTGAGTAATGTTTTGGCTATATATGTGATTTGGTGCAATGCTGCCTAAGGGTGAATGATAGGCTGCTTGCTTGTAAATTCTATTTTTGGCCACATAAAGTTGCTAGATGCAAGAGCATATAATTCCTCTATCTATTGGACATGTATGGGATAGCCTTGGAGGGCTTGCCCCTTGTGAATGAAGTGTGTGCACACTTATGAAATTTTGTATGGGGAAAATGATCATAAAGTGACTAGAATTTTGACTATACACTCAAAGTTCTATATCTCCCTGTGTAGAATGACTCTTAGTGTTGAAATCTGGCCAGACCTAGAGGACATCTAGAGGTTGAACTTGGATTTGAAATTTCTAAATTTGGAGCTCTGTAGCCAAAGATATGACCTTGCAAAGTTGTCTAAGTTACTGTTCATTTGGTTAGAATTTTGTAACCAATTTAAAAAATCCATAACTTCGTCCATAGGTTGGCTATGGATGTAAAACCAAATTCCATTGTTTGCTGAAAGGCTCTACTTGATAATGAAGTAAATAAAACATGGTGTTACATGGCTAGATTAATGCATTTTTTTTTTTGAAGAAGTTTTGGGTGCAGTGGCTGGTTACTTAAACATAACATGATTGCCTAATGTGTGGTAGCCAAGATTAAGACCTGTGCTAGTGTTTTCCTTCCTTACTTCCATGGTGTGTGTAAAATGTGAATATGTATGTAAGGGTTGGACCAATATGCTTGCATTTAAATGGTGTCGAATAGGGCTACTTGAGTATGTATACTAAGTGTATTGTTATGATGGCCTACAGAGCATACCAACCTTGGGAGTTTTAAATGCACAATTTTGGCACCACAGCTGTACTACCTCAGAGTGGGAAACACTAGTAGTGGGGCTTGTACTCCAAACCATTGTGCTAATCTATGTTGTGTTTGTAGCTTTCGGTTATGTGTAGTTCCATGTATATATGAACCTCTCCTCTTAGTTTGTTTAAGGTTTTGAATGCTCTTTGTCATGTTACCAAGTTTGTGTATATTTGGGTATGTGTAGGAGGCATGGATTCCCTTTGAGAGGAGATGTTATTTATATACCTATGAAGACTTTAACTATGTGTTGGATGCCTAGTAATGAAGGTTTCTTTTGATTGCTTGTGTAACTATGTTGGCTTGTGAACCTCCTTGGAATGTACTTAAGCATATGCATGAAAGTCTGTGCTTTCAAAAATAATTGTGAAAGGGTATCTTGGTTGTCAGCCATGATTGTATGCACACTTGAAAACCACAAGAGCATAAGGATATGATGAATGAATGTTGGTGATGCCTTGGTGTTCAAGGTAACTTTTGGTCCGAAAATCAATTAGGCTTCCTGGGGTGTGCTCCTTCAATGCCCTAGCCTGTGTCCTGGTGTGTTGCTAGCTGTGCCCAGCATGCACCCTTGTAGGCACCCTGACCAATGTTAGACATACATAATGCACCCATAGTGCACTAAGCACAGTGTACTAGTAGTAGCGCTTTTCCAGCCCTAGGTGCATATGAGGACATGTTGAGGACACATCTATGTAGTGTCCTGGTTGGCACCCATGGGGGACACCAAGCGCTGGCGATAGGTGCCTACACACTCCATTTGAGTGCACAAAGTGTAATAACCATCTAATGGCCTATAGAGCATTAGTGCTATTACTAGAGCAAATGATAGGCATGCATAGGCAGGGGTGCTACCCATTCTGGGGTAATCCAATTATGGTGCCAAAATTGTGCATTTAGAACTCCAAGATTGGTAATGCTCTGTAGGCCATCAGAACATTACTCTTAGTGTGCATACCCAAGTGGCCCTCTTGGGCACTATGTAAACACATGCATATTGGTCCAACCATCACATAAATATTCACATTTCATGCACACCATCGTAGTAAATAAGGAAAACACTAGCACAAGTCTTAATCTTGGCTACCACACATTAGGTAGTCTTGTTAAGTTCTAGTGACAAGCCACTGGACAACTTCCACTAATAAACTATATCATTCTAGCCAGGTACATACCTATTTTCTTTGCTCCATTATCAAGTTAAAACTTATAGAAAATGAAATAATTTTTTTTTACATCAATAGCCAACCTATGGATCAAGTTATGGATTTTTTAAGTTGGTTACAAAATTCTGACAAAATGAACAGTAACTTAGCCAAATTTGCAACATCATATCTCTCCCTATAGGGTTCCAAATTTAGAAATTCAAATCCTAGTTCAACCTCTATATGTTCTCTAGGTGTGGTCAAAATTTAAAATAAGGATTCTTTCTACACAGGGAGATATGAAAATTTAAGTGCAAAGTCAAAATTTTGGTCACTTTATGACCATTTTGCCCATACGAAATTTCATAAGTGTGCAAACACTTCATTCACAAGGGGAAAGCCCTCCAATGCTACTCCATATATGTCCACTACACATAGGAAATATATTCTCTTACATTTAACCACCATATATGGCTAAAACAGAATTTACAAGTAAGCAGTGCATCATTCACACTTAGGCAGCTTTGCACCACATCACTTACATAGCCAAAACATTACTCAAATCTTCACATACTTGTCCCATTTTACATACACTACATGTAAATGCATACATGCACTACAAAATGTTCTTAACATGGCTAAATATGCACGCTAGGTTACAGGAGTGCCTGAGACACAATGGAATCCAGAACAGGATGCTAGATAGGTGCTACACGACATAATAAGTACCATCACTAAAATACCAAATGAGCTCTTAAAATCACAAAACTTTCTAGATCACAACTAGACGTATGGAAGTTGAAGTACCTAAAAATTCTGGGCAAAACTCAAACCAAAATGGTTAGTTTAAAGGTGATCTTTCAGCTAGACCGGAAATGACAGAATTGAGGGGAGTAAGTTTCATTGAGAAACTTAGTAAGGGTAGCACTTGAATTCAATAGGCAATGTAGCCATCATTAAAACCTGCATCCAAAGACACTAAAAACAAAAACCACAATGAATGTATACAAGATATAGCAACCAAACGTAGCAGCCATTCACAACCAACAAACACATAAAATGTGGCAGCAACATATACCATAGGTTGGTCCATAAAACACATTATAAACATAACCAAATCACTATGGCAGCCCTCCTCAAGCTAATTCTTGGTCTTATGAGAATTTTAACACTAGTTAGTACTAACTTTGGGCTCTAGAATCCCTCAATTCACTACCATCACTATGCACTTCACACTAGATCACAAAACCTTCAATGAGTGCACTCCCCTTACTAAGCTTGGTGCATCAAGCTCATGGCTCTCTTCCAAACTTAGCCCTAGCTCCATGGTTGCTTGAAAATACAAAAAAAAACCCATGAGAGCAAGAGAACCCTTACCTTGATCGGTATGCTAAAATTGGGGCTTGATCCTAGGTGTGCTCAAGCAATTGCCCTAAATAGCTTCCAATTATGCTTCCTTGACATCAATTGCAAGTAGTTTTGAGTTTGAAGGTATGGTGGCTATGGAGGAAGTGTAGAGGAGAGGGCTGGCTTTCATTTTTCTGCTGGAGGCCAAAATATGGGGGATAAGGATAAGAATGGACACTTATATGGTCTTTAGTGCACTAAACACACTTAACAAGCTTAACTAAGCTTTATGTCATTTTCCTTTCTACAACACCATGGTTTCTTTACCTTAATCTCTTGGCCCACATTTAACTTCCTTATCCCATGCCATAGTAGCCCCTCCTTATATGGTATAACCCCACAAAACTTCCATTTGACTTAAGTCATAAGCATGGACAACCAAAGGCACACAATAAGATGCGTAAGTTCTTAAAGCCTTTATGTATTTTCCTTTGTCCATACTTGTATTATACAAGCAATTTGGTCCTCCAATAGCGGTTTCATACCATTCATATCCTTCTCATAACTCTCCAAAGCTCTTTCTTGAGAGTTTTGCAATTAAGTACTCAAATTTCCAAAAGCTTACAAAAATGTCCATAGGTTGCTTGACAAACAAGCAATCCTTCAGGCTTTCCTTGGTAGCCAAGTTACCAACTTGGAACACTTTTAAGGAGGTGTTCATTATACCTTTTACCCCTCACACTTTAATCATTATGAAGAGAATTACAGAATATAATGGTTTTTAGCCATTATGCCACACTTACAATTCTCCTATTTTTGTGAGGTGGTAAAAAGGCGCCTGTGTGGGGCGTGACAATTGGTCTATTGATGGAAGAGGATACGTGTCATTTGGATAGGCATCATTAACATTTAAGAAATTGATGCACATTTAGAGTTTATCTGTGATAGCCCTCGGAGCTATAATTCTAATCAGTCGGTAATTAGTTAATTTAACAAATTACACTTTAGATAATTTATTTGCAAGCTAAGTTTCTGTAATATAGGGTCCAGTAGCTAAAAATGAATAAAATTGATCATTTAAGCAAGCCGGGCCAAGAGGGATATTTTGGTCATTTCATATAGTAACCCATTTTTATTGCATAGTTGGATAGAGCATAAGAAAATATTAAATTTGAGATAACATAGTTTTTCGTGATTTCTGCTCTATCATCATGAAATTTTTGATTGAATATATTGTCCATAAGTGCTTTAAATGTAATTCTTAAATAAATAGAGTTTAAATTAGACATTTGTAAAAAATCTGGAGACTGGCATGTAATTATATCTGTGAAGAAACAAGCTGTAGCGTAATACTAATCTTGGTCCTCAATTTTTGGTATATTATCTTCAAGGATCAAACATTAAAAATCACACACTTAGACCATGCATGCGCCTTGGACATGCTATCTTACTTAATAAACTTTAGTAATCGAACCAAGTTGTTTCCTATTTTGTGCTATCCTAGGCTAGGATTTCTTGCTTCTTGTCCGAGTAAGTTTGGTTCTATTAATTCCCCTACTTTTGAGCTTCAGTTTAGCTCTGTAAATTCTAGAAATTAATGTTGGACTTGGTTGTTAAGAGAAATCAAAGGTGCTCAACATGTTTGAATGTGTTCATGAGCTAATCCATAATAAGTTTTGTTCCTATGGTGTAGTTTTCATCATCTTTGGATTTCTGGCAGTGTTCATCTTACCACCTCACAAAATCGGAGAATTACAAGTGTGTCAGAATGGCTAAAAACCATTATATTGTGTAATTCTCACCATAGTGATTGAAGTGTTAGGGGGTAAAAGGCATGATCAATACCTTCTTAAAAGTGTTCCAAGTTAGTAACTTGGCCCTCAAGAAAATCGTTAAGGATTGCTTGTTTGTCAAGCAACCTACGGACTTTTTTGTAAGATTTTGGAAACTCGGGTACTCAAGTGTAAAACTCTCAAGAAAGAGATTTGGAGAGTTATGGGAAGGATATGAATGGTATGAAAGTGCTATTGGAGGACCAAATTGCTCATGGAAGACAACCAAAGACAAAGAAAATACAAAAAGGCATATAGGACCTAAGTGTCCTAGTGTAAGCCTTATGATGTGTATGTTTTTTACTTAAGTCAAATGGAGCAATTTGGAGTTTTCCCACTATGGGGGAGGCAGCCAAGGCTTGATAATTAGTCAACAATGGTGGGCACATGTGTACCAATGAGTTTAAGATAAAGAGACCATAATTAATGAGAAGAAAAATGACATAAAGCAAGGTTAAGCTTGTTAAGTGTCTTTTGAGCCCTTAAGCACATTTAAGGCCATTTAAGTGGCCAAATCACTTATCCCACTCAAGGGATGGCTGGCCAAGGCTTGGCAAGAAATTCAAACATGGGCCAACAAATTAAGACTAAGAAACCATGGTCTTGTAGCAAGGAAAATGACATAAAGCTTAATTAAGGCTATTAAGTGTGTTTTGTGCACTAAAGTCTTTATAAGTGGTTATCCATGTCTTTATCTCCCACATTTGGTATCTTCCAGCAGAAAAAAATGCAGCATCTCCACCCCCACACTTCTTCCATAGCCACCATACCTCCAAGAATAAAATTGAAGGCAAAAGAAAGCAAGAAAGGGCAATTGGAAGCTATGTGGTGCTAAGACTTGGGTGCACCTAGGATCAAGCTCCAATTTCAGCATACATTAAAGGTAAGGATTCTATTGCTCTCATGGGTTGTTTTATTTATTTTCAAACATCCATGGAGTTATGGCTAAGCTTGGAAGAGAGCCATGGGCTTGATGAACCAAGCTTATTGAGGGGAGTGCACTTATTGAAGGTTTTGTGACCTATTGTCAAGTGCACAAAGATGGCAGTGAAATGAGGGTTTCTAGAGCCCAAAGTTAGTACTAACTACTGTTAAAATCCTCCTAATACCAAGCATTAGCTTGAGGAGGGCTGCCATAGGGATTTATTTAAGTTTATTGCATGTTTTGTGGACTAACCTATGGTATATGTTGCTGCCACATTTCATGTGTTTGTTGTTTGTGTTTGGCTGCTGCATTTGGTTGCTATATCTTGTATATATGCATTGTGGTTTTTTTGTTTTAGTGTCTTTGGATGCAGGTTTTAATGATGGTTACATTGCCTATTGAATCCAAGTGCTACCCTTACTAAGTTTCTCAATGAAACTTACTCCCCTCAATTCTGTTATTTCAGGTCCAGCAGAAAGATCACATTCAAACTGAAATTTTTGGTTTTATTTTTGATTTGAAATTTCAGGTACATGGAATTACATGTATCTAGTTATGATCTGGAAATTTTGGTGATTTTAGGAGCACATTTGGTATTTTTAATGGTTGTACTTACTGTGTTGTGCAGCAGCTGTCCAGCATCCTGTTTTTGGAGTCCATTGTGTCTCAGGACCTCCTGTAACCTAGGGTGCGTATTTAGCTGAGTTGAGACCATATTTTAGTGCATGTATGCATGTACATGTAGTGTATGTAAAATGAGACAAGTATGTGAACATTTGAGTAATGTTTTGGCTATGTAAGTGATGTGGTGCAAAGCTGCCTAAGTGTGAATGATGGGCTGCTTACTTGTAAATTCTGTTTTGCCCACATAAAGTTGTTAAAAGAAAGGGAATGTAATTCCTATGTGTAATGGACATATATGGGATAGCCTTGGAGGGCTTTCCCCTTGTGAATGAAGTGTTTGCATGGTTTGGAAAAATTGTATGGGCAAAATGGTCCAAAAGTTGCCAGAATTTCGACCATGTACCTAAAGTTTAATATCTCCCTGTGTAGAATGAATCTTGGTATGAAATTTTGACCACACCTAGATAACATCTAGAGGTTGAACTGGAATTTTGAATTTCTGGATTTAGATCCTTGTAGCCAAAGATATGATGTTGCAAAGTTGGCTGAGTTACTGTTCATTTGGTCAGAATTTTGTAACCAACTTCAAAAATCCATAACTTGGTCCATGGGTGGGCTATTGGTGTAAAAAAAAATTCCTTGGTTTTCTGTAAGTCTCTACTTGATAATGGAGCAAATAAAACAGGGGGTATGAGGCTAGAATGATACAGTTTATTAGTGGAAGTTACAGGTGCAGTAGCTGGCCACTAGAACTTAACAAGATTGCCTAATGTGTGGAAGCCAAAACTAAGACTTGTGCTAGTGTTTTCCTTCTTTGCTGCCATGGTGTGCATGAAATGTGAATATGTGTGTGATGGTTGGACCAATATGCATGTATTTACATAGTGCCCAAGAGGGCCACTTGGGTATGCACACTAAGGGTAGTGTTCTGATGGCCTACAGAACATTACCAATCCTGGGAGTCTAAATGCACAGTTTTGGCACCATAACTGGACTACCCCGGAGTGGGTAACAGAAGTTGGTATCAGAGCATGGTTTATACATGTACATAGCATATAGTTGCATTGCATGCATCTACATATATGAACTCAGTTTGGTCAGCTGCTAGTGTCAAGTACCATTGAAATACCTATGATCTTTATATGTGCTCTATGATGGATCATCAATGTAGGGAAGTAAACATGGCTGTCACAAGGAGAGGGGATCCACCACGAAGGCCTCCTACTGATTCTGGGCAACAAAGAAATGAACAGAATAGAGGGAATCAAGGGCAACAGGGGGCACCAAACCCTAAAGTGCTTCAGGTTTGGTTAGAGCTTCAGAGAAACTTAGCTCTAATCAATGAGAACTTAGTAAGGCTTATTCAAGCACAACAGCAGGGAGTCCAAGCAGCTCCAGCAGAACCAGTTCGCGATGCATAGCTACAACCAGAAGAGGATACTAGGAACACATCTGAATATGTTCCTTCTGGAAGCTTAGAAGACACAAATGATGAGACCATTGAGGTGGAAGATGAGGATAGGAGAAATCCAAGAGGCAGAAGAGTAAGATCTGAGATTGGTCAGGTGTCCAGGACTAATCCCTTAGTCTATGACCATTCCTACACTAGGAATGAGATTGAGGAAGGCCGTGAGAGAAGATCCAGGAGAAGGCAGAGAGATCATAGAGCGCATCACCATACAGAGGACTCTCATAGATCTAGGAGACATAGATCAGATGATCTAGAGGGCCTAGATGAGGTCAGACTGTTGGAGAGGTTCCAAGGCCTAAGACCTCCACAGTTTGATGGAAGAGCTGGGCTAGAGAGAGCTGAGGAGTGGTTAATCTTCATAGAAACTGATAGCCAAAGGCTATTGCCTCCTCGGTAGTAACTCCCTGCCAGAATATTGGCCGAGGAGTCTGACGTCACCCAAGAGAGGGTCTTTTCACTGACCTCGGAAGGTGCGAAGTCAAACACTATGAGCTCGAGACTTTGGTTAGCTCGTCAGGAATTCCGAGGACAACACCGTCTCCATCGAGGGGCCAAACTGACTGCCCCGAAGAGGTCTTCCCCGAACAAGAAGCACCTGAACAAGGGAATCCCCGAACTATGGGTGTGAGTCCCGAAGAAGGTGTCCATCAAGGGAACTCCCAGAACTATGGGATAGATCCCGAAGGAGGTGCTCGCACCGAAGGACGGATAGAATCCGAAGAGGGTGCACGCACCGAAGGGCAACCTTGCCCAGGGGACCTCGGGAGTACGGTATGAGCATTTAAGGAGCCTCTGACATGTCACCCACAAGCCCTACACGTCACATCAGAACGGCGAACTGATGCGCCGCAGCCGCCCCAGTCCTGACACAACCTGTCCGAGTCCAGGGCTAAAAGAGGCTGCAAACGGCTGCCTGTCCCCTAGGTCCAAAAGCACAGATCAAATCCGACCGAACACGTGTCATGATCTGAACGGACCATCTACTCCTATAAATACTAGGAAAAGGGACTAGGCAAGGGATGGGGCATTTTCCTCCCTCTGAGAAAACACAAAACAGGCAAGACACTTGATCCCTTTGTGTTCTTCCTCCACCTTCACTCAGAAAACTGACTTGGGCGTCGGAGGGTCCTCCCCGGAAAAGCAAACCGGGGACCTCCTAACCTCTTCTTTGAGCTTTTCAGGCACACTCAGCTGGGAAACCAGAGCTCCAGGCGCTCGCCTCCTCAGGAAGTCTCTCCACCTGTCAACATGACAGCAAACGAAGATGCCTTGGGGCATCATTTGGCGCCGTCTGTGGGAAACCACTCCCAGGTAGCTGTTGTCGAAACTCGGCGTTCGAAGGACAAAGGACTCCCGAAGTCCCCGTCCGCGCCTGAGACCCAACCAGCTACCGAACAAAGTCCCCCAGAGACTTCCTTGCCTGAAGAGGAACGCCCTCTTGTCATCACCATGGGTTTTTTAAGAGACTTTCAGAGGTCTGTTGTGGCTGAAATGACACAACAAATAGACCGAAGATGGCCGCAACCAGCCCAGGCGCAAAAACCCACTTCGCCAGCACGACCTCGGGAGAAAAGCCCAAGGGCAACCCATCATAGCTCGGGAAGTGGGGAGCCACGAGAAGAGTCCTCGACAGATAACTTGCCCCTCGGAGCACGGCTGGCGGAAAGAGCGAGGTCTGAACGACCCGAAGTCCCGTCCAGAAGAAGTTTGTCACCAGAGGCAAGGTCCCCCTCACCTCGGTACCGAAGTCGCTCCCCGAAGAGACGGCAACAGTCCTTTTACCCAAGAACCTCCAAGCACCAGGAAGAGGAGCCCAGTGCCACGCTCCTCCTGGAGAAAGTCTTGGCAAGACTGGAGAGAGTGGAACAGCAGGTGGCACGCAAGCCTGTTTGGGCCAGGCTAACTGAAACCGTCTCTGGAGATGAAACTCCTTTCGCCCGAACAGTGGTCGAGGCGGCCATGCCAAGTGACTTCAGGCTACCTCGGCTAGAGACCTATGAGGGTCGGACTGATCCCCAGGCCCACCTAACAAAGTACAAACGCAGCATGGTGCTACACGGGGCTGATGATGCTACACTCTGCAAGTGCTTTGAAGTCACCCTCGCAGGACCAGCAACTGCCTGGTACAATTCCCTGCCTCCCGGAAACATCAGGGGGTTCCAGGAGCTGTCCACAGCGTTCACCCAACAGTTCATTGGGAGCAAGCCGACGGCGAAGATGCCCGTCCAGATGTTTGACATAGCACAAAGAAACGGGGAGACCATCCGTGACTATGTCGAGAGGTTCAACAGAGAGGCCCTCAGTGTTCCGGACTTTCGTCCCGAAATCCGCATCCTCGCCATGACGAGGGGCCTCCGGAGGGATTCGCACTTGTTTTATGAATTCTCCAAAGATCCCCCGGACACGCTGGGAGAATTCTACCGAAGGGCTGAACAACATATGACAGCCGAAGAGCTGAGAATGACCGGACCGAAGGCTGACCATATTCACGCTCGTGGCGAAGGGTCCAGCCAGCAAGCCCGGTGTCCAACGGAACAGTTAGGCCGACCTCGGAGAATGCGAGTAGGAGGAAGGAAGCCCCAAAACTTTACACCTCTGAGCACCACGAGGGCTAACGTCCTCATGGCGTTGGAAAAACAGGGGGCTCAAATCCAACGACCGAGGGGCATGACTGCTGACAACAGAAGGAACATGAAGAAGTTCTGTCAGTTCCACCGTGATCACGGTCATGACACCGAAGACTGCTTTCAGTTGAAAAAGTACATTGAATCACTGATAAAGCAGGGCCAGCTTCGGCGTTATTTGAGAATGCCTTCCCCGAAGGGGAAAAAAGAGGAAGAAGGAAAGCCTGATGACGAGGATTACGATTCAGACAGGCGAAGGAACCGAAGTCCGAGAAGGCGTCCTCCACCTTCGGCAGGAGTAATACAGACGATCACAACCGGGCTTCCATCCTCGGAAAGGAAAAGAAGGGCCAGAGAGATAGCGGTGATGGAATATCAGAGCCCAACAAAAAAGTTGGCCCGCCAGGATGGCTCCACCATCGTATTTCCCCATGACGATCCATTGCTGATAATGGCGAGGATAGGAAACTGGGACGTCAAGAGGGTACTGCTGGACGATGGGTCAAACGCAGACGTCTTGTTCTCACATTTGCTGCCAAGCTTGGGCGTATCCAGGAGTGACCTCAAGGCTGTTACTTCACCCACGTTCGGCGTAGGACCATCTGAGCTACCTGTCCTCGGGTGGATCGACCTCCCCTTGATGATGAAAGGAACTTCGGAGAAAGGAACTGCTGAGTTGTTCGCCTCTACCATGGCAAGGTTCATAGTCATGGACGTTCCTTCGTCATACAACGCCATCCTCGGCAGACAGACACAGGGAAATTTGCACATTCTCCCTGATGTAAAGTACTTGACCGTCACTTTCGCCACCAAAGAAGGGGACGCAAAGATCTTCATTGATCAAGGCGAAGTGAGAAAGGTGTTCGTCAGAGCACGAAAGGCTCCAGCAAGCAACGTAGCACATGCTGTAGAAGCAAAAGAGCTGGAAGAGGGCGAGACAGAAGATCCAACAAAAGCGGAAATAGAAGAAGTAGAGCTTGTCCCAGGCCATAGCACCCGAATAGGGAAAAGTATGGCCGAAGGAGACAAGGAAAAACTTGTATCTTTTCTGCTTGCAAATAAAGATCTGTTCGCCTACTCGCCGAAGGACATGCCAGGGGTAAACCCTCGCGTAATCCAGCATAGCCTCAAAGTAAGTCCGGAAGTAAAACCTGTCCGGCAAAAGAAACGGAGCATCTCAGCTCACAAAAGTGACTTCGTCAAAACCGAAGTCCAGCGTCTGATAGACGCCAACGTTATCCGGGAGGTAAACTACCCCGAATGGCTAAGCAACGTGGTAATTGCCACAAAAGAAGGAAGTAGTAAGCTCCGGATGTGCATCGACTTCAGAAATTTGAACGATGCTTGCCCGAAAGATTCATATCCCCTTCCACCAATAGATCAACTGGTAGACTCAACTGCCGAATACGGGCTCTTAAGTTTCCTATACGCCTTCAGTGGTTACCATCAGATAAGGATGGACCCCGGAGACGAAGAGAAGACTGCCTTCATCACCGAGGGAGGAACATATTGCTATATCAGAATGCCCTTTGGGCTAAAAAATGCAGGAGCCACCTACCAAAGGCTGATGAACAAGGTCTTCAAAGACCAAATGGGGAGGAACATGGAGGTATATGTTGATGATATGATAGTCAAGAGCAAACTGCCTGGCTACCACGTTACAGATTTAGAGGAAACCTTTCAAAAGCTCAGAACCTTCGGGATCCGCCTTAATCCAGAGAAGTGCATCTTCGGGGTGACCTCGGGAAAGTTCCTTGGGTACATGGTATCCGAAAGAGGCATCGATGCTAACCCTGAGAAGATTAAGGCTCTGCTTGAATTCCGAACTCCTACCACAGTCAAAGACGTGCAGAGACTCACCGGAAGAATAACCTCTCTGAGCAGGTTTATTTCCAGGTACGGAGATAGGTGTCGACCCTTCTTCAAAGTCCTCACAAAGGCAGCAAAGATGGAAGGCGACCTCGGAAGGGATGGCCATCCTTGGGCTGAAGATTGCCAAAAAGCCTGGGAAGAACTCAAAGTCTACTTGGCCAGTCTGCCGACTCTGCGGCAACCTCGGGAGGGAGAGCCCCTGGTATTATACCTCGCCGTCACGGAAAAAGCTGTGAGCTCGGTCCTCGTGAAAGAAGAAGGACCGAAACAGTGGCCGGTTTACTATGTCAGCAAGTCCCTGCATGGCGCCGAAGTCAGGTATCCTTTGCTTCAAAAAGCTATATATGCCTTAGTGCTTGCAGGGAGAAGGCTGCGGCCATACTTTCAGGCTCACCCCATCATCGTCCGAAGTAGTCTGCCACTACGGGATGTCATGAAGAGAGTTGATCATTCGGGAAGGCTCTCCAAGTGGTGCATAGAGCTGGGCGAACACGAGATCACATATGAGCCTCGGAAAGCCATAAAAGCTCAAGCACTGGCAGATTTTATCGCCGAAATACCCACCACTGAGGAGAGCCATTCAGATCCAAAAGAGGGTGAGCCAGAATGGACCTTACACGTTGACGGGGCCTCAGGATCCGAACACCAGGGAGCTGGAGTGATTATCAGAGGCCCCGAAGGCCTAGAAGTAATGAAGGCCATCAAGTTCAGTTTCAACGCCACCAACAATATGGCCGAGTATGAGGCCCTCATAGCAGGATTACGCCTGGCCAGAAAAATTGGCGTGAGAAACTTGAAAGCCCATAGTGATTCCCAGCTGGTGGTCCGGCAAATGGCAGGGGACTATGGTGCGAAAGACCCGACCTTGGCGAGATACCATGAGTTGGTAACAAAGCTTATTCGGGAGTTCGATGTCATGAAAATCGAGAACGTACCCCGACGAGAAAATGCTGAGGCAGACTGCTTGGCGAAGTCCAAAACTTGCACCGAAGTGCTAAGCCACCCCAGCATCGCGGTGTTAAGCATAGTGACCTCGGGGAAAGGATGGAAAGAACCAATCAAAACGTATCTCGCAACCAACACGCTCCCTGAAGATCCCAGCGAAGCCGCAAAAGTGTGAAGGCGCTCCGGACGTTTCTTCTTAGTTGGAGAAGAACTATATCGGCAAGGATATGCGAATCCACTACAGAGGTGCGTCAGTGAAGAGGATACTGAAATGATCCTCGAAGAAGTTCACGAAGGTGCCTGTGGTTCGCACATCGGAACCGACGCCCTGGCAGCAGTGATACTTCGCCAAGGATACTTCTGGCCTACCCTGAGAAAGGATGCCAAGCAATTCGTCCGGAAATGTGGTAGTTGCCAGAGACATGCGAACATCCAAAGAACACCTTCAGAGTTCGTGACTTCGGCAGACTATCCTTGGCCCTTCGCAGTTTGGGGCATAGATCTCATTGGGCCACTCCCAACGGCGCCTGGAGGCGTAAAGTTCTGCGTAGTAGCAGTAGACTATTTCTCTAAGTGGGTCGAGGCAGAACCTCTGACAACTATCTCGGCAAAAGAAGTGCAGAAGTTCGTATGGAAAAACATCGTATGCAGATTTGGCATACCGAGGGTACTCGTAGCGGACAATGGATCCCAGTTCATAGACAAAGGATTCCAAGAGTTCATTAGCGACCTCGGGACAAAAATGCACTTCGCCCCAGTAGCTCACCCCCAAAGTAATGGGCAGGTGGAAGTATCTAACAGGACCATAAAAGATGGTCTGAAAAAGAGACTGGGAGAAGCAAAAGGGAAATGGCCAGGAGAACTCCAAAGCGTGTTATGGAGCTACCGAACAACACCCCGAAGAGCCACAGGGGAAACGCCCTTTTCACTCGTCTTCGGTACAGAGGCCATCATCCCTGTCGAGGTAGTACAACCGTCAATACGAGTCCAAGTGTTCGATGAAAAAGGAAATGACCTCGGCCTGAGAACCAAGCTCGACCTCGTCGGTGAACACAGAGAAGTAGCCGGGCTGAGAAGAAAAGCTTTCCAGCAAAGAGTGGCAGCAGCCATAAACCTACGCGCCAGGCCAAAAGGAATAAAGAAGGGAGACCTCGTTCTCCGAAAGGCTGAATTTGCACCCCGAAAGCCGTCCCACGGGGTACTTCGCGCAAATTGGGAAGGACCCTACCTGGTACTTGCCGAAGTACGAAAAGGAGTTTATAAGCTCGGTGATGCCGAAGGCATAGAATTAAAAAATACTTGGCACTCAGAGGCCTTGAAAAAATTCTATGCCTAAAAAGTTCGGTGGGAAAGTTGTATTCCACAAGTTGGAAAAATTTGTCTAAGTAAAAAGTTCTGAAGAAGTACAAAACAAGAGTCTCACGAAAGCAATCGCCGAGGAAAGTAAAAGTAAGTTTTTCCAAAGTCTCTTGAGCGAATATGTTCGGGACAAAGGAAAGCAAGAGTATGGTTTTCCGAAGTCTCTTGAGCGAATATGTTCGGGACAAAGGAAAGCAAGAGTATGGTTTTCCGAAGTCTCTTGAGCGAATATGTTCGGGACAAAGGAAAGCAAGAGTATGGTTTTCCGAAGTCTCTTGAGAATATGTTCGGGACAAAGGAAAGCAAAAGTATGGTTTTCCGAAGTCTCTCGAGCAATTATGTTCGGGACAGAGGGAAACAAAAGAATCTGGCAAAAAATACTTAGCCAAAGTTGTATCTATTAAGCCAAAGAGTGCTTACAGAGAAGAAAGTTGCTGAAAGACTACAAAAAAGAAGAAGAAAATGAAGACAAAGGGCCCTAGTACAAACTAAGGAACCTCGGCGTCTTGAGAACTGCCAGCCTCTGTGCTTTTGTCAGTAGCCTTCGACGCCGGGAGACAAGGAGGCAGTTTCAAGTGCTCGATCTTGGACCAAGTCCACCGAGGCTCCTTGGGGATGTTCATGCCTTCCAGGAAGGAGAGGTCAAAATCTGGGAACTTCTGCAGAATTTGGTGCCGGACAAGGCAGAAGCCGTCTTGAAAGCCCAACTTCGTCATATCATCGGACTCCCGCTTCTTGACCGCCAAATCCGCGTAGTCCTTCTCCAGATCCGCGTAATCCTTCGCCAGATCCTTGAGCTTTCTCCTCAATCCCTTCATCTTCTTCTTCTCTTCTGAAGGCTTCTTCAGAGATGCGACCTCGGCTTCGAGCTGGGCCTTTTCCTCGAGCGTCTTCGCAAGGATTGCGTCACTTTCTGACTTATCCTTTTGAATCGCTTCAACGGTCGAGGTCAGCTCCGCCATTCGAGAACCGATGTCGGAAAGTTTCTGGGAGGTGTCTTTCTGAAGTTCCTCTTTCTCTTTTTTGAACCCCTCCCGAAGTTCAGCAACCTCCTTCTCCGAAGACTGCTTCAGCTGAGCATTTTCGGCTTCCAGCGCCGAACACTGGGCCTTCGTCTTGGTGTAAGCGTCCCAGAGTGACGCCCTCCTTTCTGATTCCCGAGCCACCCGAACTCGGAGGAACCCAGCATACCCCATCAACTGCAAAAAAGCAAACAAAGGGAAAATGATGCTAAGTAAAAAGCAAAGGTGAAATTGGCACTGAGAAAACAGTGAAGCGTACCTGGGCGGCATGTTCAGTGAGTTTGGCGGCCAAAGAGTTGTCACCTGGGTAAGCCGCCGCAAGGGCCTTGTAAGAGGCCTCGGTAAGCACCCCTTTGCACATCTGCCTGGCCATCTCAGGACAGTCCTCGGAGTACATATCCATGTCCTCCGTGAACGTCCAGAACGGCTCCTTCGGAACTTTCCCTGCTGGGACTTTGGCATCCCGAAGGGCCCTCTTGCGGGCGTGTTCGGCAACCCAGTCAGGAGCGGCCACCTCCGCTGCACAACAAGGCAGAAAAATTGGTTAAGGCCAGAAAAGTCTTAAGGATTTGCAAAAAACAAAAGGTTGATTCGACAAAGTACAAACCTGCTGGCACCTCGGTAACGTCGTCGTCAAGAATCGACGTCGCCTCAGTAGAGATCCCCTTGCCTTTTATTTGGCGCCGTTCCTCGGCAGAAGGGGTCTCCTCCCCATCACCCTCCAGAAGAGCATGCGAAGGCGTGGGGCTTTGAGGAAGGACGTCGGAAGAAGGGACGTCGACAGAAGGAACCTCGGGCAAAGGGGTAACAGGGTCTTCGGGCTCCTCGCCTACCTCCTCCGGAATTTGCGGAAGAGAGGAAGGAGCAGCTTTCTAGAAGGGACGTCGGCAGAAGGAACCTCGGGCAAAGGGGCAGCAGGGTCTTCGGGCTCCTCGCCTACCCTCTCCGGAATTTGCGGAAGAGAGGAAGGAGCAGCTTTCTTTGCCCGTTTGGAAGGAGGGCCGGCCGAAGTCTGCTTCCGCCTCCGAGAGGCGGCCTTCTTTGTCTGTTCGCCCCTCTTGGCCTGCCCGGTAAAAAGAGCCTTGTAAAAAGGCAGCCGCGTCGTCGCCCATCTCTGAAAAAAGAAAAAGAAGATCAGTGTAAGTCCAAGATGAAGTTATGAAGGGAAAAATGAGAAAGTAACTTACTCTCATAAAAAGACTCATAAGTCTCATTCCCCCGAAGGAGTTTCACGAGCCAGGAGTCCTTCCCCGAAGAAGCCGGTTTCGGCATGTTGAGGTCTGTCTCATGCTCCTTTACCACCTTGAGTTCCCGAAGGACCTCTTCGGTCATGAGCCTCCAGTTGATCGGAAAGGGGTAAAGGGCACGAGGAGAGACCTCGGCAGCCCAGTCAGAGACGGCCCGGATGCGCCTGTCGAAGTCCTCAAAGATAGGTGCTACGTCGGCGTCTAGCAGTATCTTCGGGTCAACAACATCCATCTTGAGCCTCCCCTGAGCCCACTTGGTCGGGACGTGCGACCAAGTCTCCGACTTCTTCAGGAAAAAGAATTTTTGTTGCCACCCTCGCCAGCTGTCTTTGGTGGCGAAGGTGAACGTATACTTTTTGCTCCCGGATCCCCGAGGTAGCATAAAGTAGAAGCCACCCTTCGGGACCACGAAGAGCTTGTAGTACTGAAGAAAAACTACAAAGTGAGGTTTTATTTTGAAAATGCCTCACATACAGAGGAAGGTGTTAAAATAACAGTACGAGTTCGGTGGGAGCTGGTTAACGGAAATGCCATGGAAGTCGCAGAACGCGCTAACCATCTCCGGGGGGGGATACCGAAGTCCGGCCTTCAGTTGGGCTCAGAAAACGGTGATTTCATCACTTCGGTTGGAGAAAGGAAATTGGTCAGGACGAGGCAACCTCGTCACAGAGTAAGAGGGTAAGAAAAACTTTTTCTTCCATTTCGCTAGTTTTGCCGGAGTAGTGCAGCAGGGGTGAGAAAGAAGAGGTTGCCAACTCTCGGGAACAGGCATGATGAAAACGAGTTCGGGAAAAACAAAGAAAAAGCTTTGAAAAAAAGCAAAAGGACTAAAACCCACCAAGGGTCTTGCCGGAATCTGGATCTCTGGAAGCCGTCGGGAAACCTGGTCGGAAAAATGCCTGAAAAAGGAGAACCGCCGCGGAAAATCGAGAGAGAATTAGAAGGCAGAAGAAAGCAAAAGCAGAAACAAAAAGAGGGTTATGACAGGGCTGGTATATATAGGCCGAGAAGGCCAGGTGAACCGTCGTCATTTGTACCCCTCAGAAGGCTAAGCGTCGCCATAACTGCTAAGTGAGCCTGAAAAGTCGCGCCTGTCGTACTCAGTTCATTCTCACCCAGTAATAGTGCGCCACGTGTCAGCCATCGCGCAGCAAACATGCCGCGTGTCGGTCATCGCGCAGCGAACGTGCCACGTGTTGCCCATCACGTCGAGCACGCCCTCTGACATCGTTTGGTTTAGAGGCGCCGCCCTAGACTGACTCCGCTAGACGCAGGACGCGACGCATGAGCAGACCTATAAAGGCAAAAAAGTAGGTTACCTCGAAGACACCAAAAGACAGCCTGTGACTTCGGGCAGAAGGTCTATCTTCGGTACAAGGTTATCCTATCTTCCCTCGACACGAGGATACCAAGAGACAGCCTGTGACTTCAGGTAAAGGGTGTATGTTCGGCACAGGGACAGCCTATCTTCTCCGCCTCGAGGACGCAAAAATGCTGCCCATCGCTACAAGCAGAAGAAGGCGTCTTCGGCGCAGATATCACAGCCACAGGACCCGAAAACCGATGAACCGAAGTTTCTCACTTCGGCTTTTCGGAGGTGGGCCTGTGATAGCCAAAGGCTATTGCCTCCTCGGTAGTAACTCCCTGCCAGAATATTGGCCGAGGAGTCTGACGTCACCCAAGAGAGGATCTTTTCACTGACCTCGGAAGGTGCGAAGTCAAACACTATGAGCTCGAGACTTTGGTTAGCTCGTCAGGAATTCCGAGGAACAACACCGTCTCCATCGAGGGGCCAAACTGACCGTCTTCGGGTAAGAAAGCCATCTCTCTGAAGCAAGGAAGAATCTCCCCGAAGGCAGAAGCCCCGAAGAGGATCTTCCCCGAACAAGAAACACCTGAACAAGGGAATCCCCGAACTATGGGTGTGAGTCCCGAAGAAGGTGTCCATCAAGGGAACTCCCAGAACTATGGGATAGATCCCGAAGGAGGTGCTCACACCGAAGGACGGATAGAATCCGAAGAGGGTGCACGCACCGAAGGGCGACCTCGGCCAGGGGACCTCGGGAGTACGGTATGAGCATTTAAGGAGCCTCTGACATGTCCCGCCCACAAGCCCTACACGTCACATCTGAACGGCAAACTGACACGCCGCAGCCCCCCCAGTCCTGACACAACCTGTCCGGGTCCAGGGCTAAAGGAGGCTGCAAACGGCTGCCTGTCCCCTAGGTCCAAAAGCACAGATCAAATCCGACCGAACACGTGTCATGATCTGAACGGACCATCTACTCCTATAAATACTAGGAAATGGGACTGGGCAAAGGATGGGCATTTTCCTCCCTCTAAGAAAAACACAAAACAGGCAAGACACTTGATCCCTTAGTGTTCTTCCTCCACCTTCACTCAGAAAACTGACTTGGGCGTCGGAGGGTCCTCCCCGGAAAAGCAAACCGGGGACCTCCTAACCTCTTCTTTGAGCTTTTCATGCACACTCAGCTGGGAAACCAGAGCTCCAGGCGCTCGCCTCCTCAGGAAGTCTCTCCACCTGTCAACATGACAGCAAACGAAGATGCCTTGGGGCATCAG
>SMDT01001149.1:0-109788 GCA_005392925.1 Aquilaria sinensis | reverse complement strand
GCTTTCCCATAGTACATTTTCTATGTGCAATTAAGTCCTGAAAGTCTCTAGTTTTGCACATAGGTCACTGTACTAGTTTCCATAGTCCCTCTTATTTCCCTTTTCTGTTTTCTCTCCTTTTCTGTTTTCTCTCATTTTCCTTGGTTCTCCTTGGCCTAAGCCAAGCATTTAGGAGGTGCCTAACACACATTCTGACACGCCGCTTGTAGGGACACTCTTGCACGCCACTCTCGGGTCACCTAGGCTCCTAGCCCAGCGGCCTATGATCGGCTGAGTGACCCCCTATTCCCTGAAGACATGGACCGCATCCCACCGAACACGTGTCACGATCTGGGCCGGCCACATGAAGAGGACTACTACTGTTTGCTCCTCTAAAAATACTCAGAAAACACCCCAAGTAGGAAAGGTTTTTTGAATACCAGGGACCATACTTCTCCACTATCTATCACCTCTTTATCTCCTAAATACTAACTTAGGCGTCGGAGGCTCCTCCCTGAAAACATACTTCGGGGACCTCCTAACCTCTATTTTCTAGACATTTCAGGCACCCTCCCCTGGGAAACCTCCTTCTGAAGCGCTCTCCTCCACCAGAAGTCCCCCTTGTTCCTATCATGTCACATGATGAAACTGCCATTGGCCACCACATTCCAAGCTAGGGTTTGATGTAATTTTGTGTTTTTCCTTGATTACATGGTAGATGTTCCACGAACAAGGATTCTTGATGCCTAAATGGTTATGTGTTAGAACAAATTGGTTGAGGAACATTTCGGTTGAAAGTTGAGCATTGACTGAGAGAAAATAGTTTGGAATTTGAGGTAGGGTTCACTAAACTACTTGATTGCTTGGTAGTATACCATGATTCAAGCATTTAAAGTAGCTAAGTGATGGTTAAATTCGCTAAATGACCTTAGTTACTTGATGGGCTATTAAGATTGTTTCGGTTATGGTTGTTAATTAGCTAATTTACTATGGACATGTGCTAGAAATGCTAGTGAATGTGGCCATTTTGCTAGGCATTTCGGAGCTCTAGCGGAAGTGGAGTTTATGGTGAAGTTTTGTGTGCAAAAATGCACAATGGCACATGTTATGGTACTTGGCTGAATGGTCATTGTGGTGTGTGTGTGTGTTCATTGTGTGCTTTAGTGATTCCTTGTTGATAGCCGAGGTGCCCATCACTGGCCGAGCTCCCAAACTTCACGGAGTACCGACTTCGGCAGAGGGAAACTGCCAACCGAGGTCAAAAGAATAAATGATCCCCCTCACCTAATGTAGGGAATTCGCTTCCTTAGGGAATGGTAGGACCAACCTCGGTAGAGCGATCGAACCCTCTTCAGAAACAGAAGTACCCCTCGGAGGAACCATCCTCGGGGAATATATTCCCCGAGACGTTAGAGTAACCTCGGAAGGTACGAACAAAGCATTTAAGGAGCCTCTGACACCTCTCCATAAAGTCGTCCCCCAAGTACATTCTGACACACTATCACTGGGGCACGCCATCAGAGGGACACCTCGATACGACACCCTCGGAATGCCTAGGCTGTCAGCTCAGCGACTTTTGCTGAGATAAGCGTCCCTTCGTTCCCGGAAAAGCAGGGATCACATCCCACCGGACACGTGTCGTAATCTGGGACGACCACAAGAGGGGAATGGCTTCTGCACGCCTCCTTTATAAAACGCCCAGATAGCATCCTAGAAAAGAAGGAAGAGGGTAAGAGGAAAAGTTCTCTTTGAATACACAAAAGGCCACATAATCCAGTTATCTGAAAATACTGACTTGGGCGTCGGAGGCTCCTCCCCGGGAATACACACCGGGGACCTCCTAACCTGTGTTTTCTGAAGTATTTCAGGTATCCTCCACTGGGGAATCTCCTCTCAAAGTGCTCTCCTCCATCAGAAGTCCTCCCTACTCTTACAATGACACACGATGAAGCCGCCGTAGGCCATCATTTGGCGCCGTCTGTGGGAAACCTATCCCATGTCGCCGTCGTGGAGACTCGGCGCTCGAAGGACAAAGGGATTTCAAGATCCCCCCTCGCACCTGAGACTCAACAGGCGACCCCTCTGCCTGTGGCAGAAACTTCCATGATGGAGGACGACCGTCCTGTAACGGTAACGATGAGCTTCCTACGGGATTTCCAGCGTTCTATCGTTGCCGAAATCACTCAGCAGCTTGATCAGAGGTTGCCCCAACCTCCACCCACTCAAAGAGCCTCACCCCCGACCATTCGTCGGGAAAGGAGCTCGCGATCTACTCACCGGAGTTCAGGGAGTGGAGACTCCCTTGACGCATATTCAATAGATGGTGAACCCGTTGAGACGCGCCCCGCCAGAGGGGGAGCCCCAAAAGAGACCAGGGCCTCCTGTCAACGGAGCGCATCCCCTTACCAGAGGTCCCCTTCTCCCCCTCGCCGGAGTCGTTCCCCAAGGCGAAGAAGAAATTCGCCACTACCAGCAAACACACGACGGCAGGAAGGGACCAGCACTACCGCCCTTATGGAAAGGATCCTGGGAAGGCTGGAAAAGGTCGAGAAACAGAGCTCCCGAAAACCAGTCTGGTCCCGGTTGTCCGACTCCTACACCGGAGAGGAGTCACTTTCGTACGCGAGGTAGTAGAGGCGCCTATGCCCAGTGATTTCAGGGTTCCTCGTCTGGAAATGTATGACGGCCGAAGTGACCCCCAGGTGCACCTGACAAAATATAAGCGAAGAATGGTTCTCCATGGCGCGGACGATGCCACGCTCTGTAAATGCTTTGAGGTGACGCTCTCAGGACCAGCAACAACGTGGTATGGCTCTTTGCCCCAGGGAAGTTTGTTGAGCTTCCAAGAACTATCTACTGCTTTCACCCAATAGTTTATTGGTAGTAGGCCAACTGCCAAAATGCCAGTGCAAATGTTTGACATAGCTCAGAGAGGAGGGGAGACCATCCGCGATTATGTTGAAAGATTCAATCGAGAAGCATTGAGTGTACCAGACTTTCGATCGGAAATTCACATCCTGGCAATGGTCAGAGGACTGCGGAGGGACTTCCAGCTGTTCTACGAGTTCTCCAAAGATCCCCCAGAAACTCTTGGGGAATTTTACAGAAGAGCCGAACAACACATGACGGCCGAAGAACTCAGAATGGGAGGACCTAAGGCAGAACACCCTCGCACTGAAGGGCCTGGCCACCAGCTGTGCCAGCAGAACGAGGGAGAGCGGTCCCGCAGGCAAAGAGGAAAGAGGCCCGCAACATTCACTCCCTTGAACACCACAAGAGCTAGCATTCTAATGGCCCTAGAAAGGCAAGGGACCACAGTCCTAAGGCCAAAGGCCATGGCCCCGGAGAATAAAAGCAATATGAAAAAATTCTATCAATTTCACCGGGAACATGGCCATGACACTGAAGCCTGTTACCAGTTGAAGAAGTACATTGAGTCCCTGATCAAACAGGGTCAACTTCGGTGATATCTGCGGATGCCCTCTCTGAAAGGGAGAAAGGAAGAGCAGAGGAGAGCAGATGAAGAAGAGTATGAGTCAGATAAACGGCGGGACCGAAGTCCCCGGAAAAGTCTGCCACCCTCGGCAGGGATCATCCAAACCATCACTACTGGGATGCCCTCGGCCGAGAGAAAAAGAAAGATGAGAGAAGTCTCCATCATGGAGTACGGGAGCTCCTCGCGAAGGCTCACCCGTAGGGATGGGTCTGTAATAAAATTCCCTCACGACGACCCCCTCCTTGTCATGGCAAGAATAGGGAACTGGGACGTCAAGAGAGTGCTCCTCGATGACGGCTCGAACACCGACGTCATTTTTTCTCATCTGCTGGGTAAATTAGACATCTCAAAAAGTGACCTTAGCCCAGTCAGTTCCCCCACCTTCGGCGTCGGACCATCTGAACTTCCAGTCCTTGGGTACATCGACCTGCCTGTGATGCTGAAAGGGGTCTCCCCCAAAAGCAAAGAAGAGTTAATCGCCTCCGGCAGGACAAGATTTATAGTCATTGATGTACCGTCAGCATATAACGCCATTCTGGGAAGGCAGACTCAGGGTAATTTTCACATTCGGCCAGATGTAAGGTACCTGACGGTCACCTTCGCCACCGAAGACGGAGATGCTGAAATCTTCATTGATCAAGCCGAGGTTAGAAAAGTCTTCACGAGGGCCAGGCAAAGCCCAACCAAGATCCAGGTACAGACTTCGGCAGAAGGAAAAAAGGTCTTGATGGACAAAAAGGCGACGGCAGAAGAAACGGAAAGCCTCAAAAAAATAGAAACAGAAGATGTAGAATTGATCCCCGGCCGAAACACCCGAATTGGGAAGAAACTGGCCGAAGGGGACAAAAAGAGGCTTGTATCCTTTTTGTGCATGAACAAGGATCTATTTGCTTATTCGCCGAAGGATATGCCTGGGGTTGACCCCAGCATAATCCACCACAATCTTAAAGTGCAACCACACGTCAGACCAGTTCGGCAGAAAAAACGGAATCTATCAGCTCACAAAAAGTCCTTCGTCAAGGCCGAAGTTAGTCGCCTCATCGAGGCCGGGGTAATAAGGGAAGTAAAATACCCCGAATGGCTCAGCAATGTGGTTATAGCCACAAAAGAGGGTAGTGAAAAGCTTCGAATGTGCATCGACTTCCGAAACTTAAACGATGCCTGTCCAAAAGACTCCTACCCATTACCGGCCATAGATCAGCTGGTAGACGCAACTGCCGAGTACGGACTGCTTAGCTTCCTCGACGCCTTTAGCGGGTATCATCAGATCCGAATGAACCCCGAGGATGAGGAAAAAACGGCATTCATCACAGAGATAGGTACTTACTGCTATGTCAGAATGCCCTTCGGGCTCAAAAACGCAGGAGCCACCTACCAAAGACTGATGAACAAGGTATTTGACGCACAGATCGGTAGGAACATGGAAGTGTACGTCGACGATATGATAGTCAAGAGCAAAGTGCCCAGTAATCATATCACCGACTTAACCGAAACCTTCCAACGACTTCGAGAGTTCGGCATTCGCCTTAATCCCGAAAAGTGTGTGTTCGGAGTAAACGCAGGAAAATTTCTCGGGTTTATGGTGTCAGAAAGGGGAATAGACGCTAACCCTGAGAAAGTGAAAGCCCTGCTGAATTTCCGGACACCTACGTCTATCAAAGACATACAGAGGCTTACCGGGAGGATCACCTCCCTAAGTAGATTCATCTCCAGGTATGGTGACCGATGTCGCCCGTTTTTCAAAGTACTCACCAAAGTCTCCAAGGAAGGTGGTACCTCCGGAATCCAGGAACATCCATGGAATACAGAATGCCAGAAAGCCTGGGGAGAGCTCAAAAGTTATCTAACTCGCCTCCCAACACTTCGACAACCTCGGGAGGGGGAACCCCTCATCCTTTACCTTGCAGTCACTGAAAAGACGGTAAGTTCTGTCTTAGTGAAAGAAGAGGCTGGGAAACAATGGCCGGTGTATTACGTAAGCAAGTCCCTGCATGGCGCCGAGACGAGGTATCCGTTGCTCCAAAAAGCTATCTACGCGTTAGTGCTGGCGGGTAGGAGATTGCGACCCTACTTCCAAGGACACGCCATCACCGTACGAAGTAATTTGCCCCTGCGAGATGTGATGAAAAAAGTGGAGCATTCGGGAAGACTCTCAAAATGGTGCATCGAGCTCGGTGAATACGACATTACTTACGAGCCTAGAAAGGCAATAAAGGCTCAGGCACTTGCAGACTTCATTGCCGAGATTCCCGAGATTGAAAAGACCGAAGCACTCGCGGGAGGTGAAACAGAGACTGACCCAGAATGGAAGCTCTTCGTCGATGGAGCGTCAGGCGCAGAGCATCAAGGAGCTGGAATAGTTCTTCAGGGTCCCGAAGGCATGGAAGCTTCTAAAGCGGTCAAATTCGGTTTTAATGTTACCAATAACATTGCCGAATATGAAGCCCTCATAGCCGGACTGAAAATGGCCAGAAAAGTAGGTGTGAAGAACCTTGTGGCCCACAGTGATTCACAGTTAATAGTCCGACAGACGAAGGGAGAATATGCGGCAAAGGACCCAATTTTGGCTAAGTATCACGACCTCGTTCAGAAACTCATTGAGGATTTCGACTCGGTGCACATAAAGAACGTGCCCCGAAGGGATAATACCCAAGCGGATGCCTTGGCCAAGGCTAAGGAACCCACCGAAGTGCTAAAACACCCCAGCACGGAGTTAATGTGCATAAAAACCTCGGGGGAGGGATGGCAAACCTCCCTCAAGAGATATTTGGCAACTTCAGAGCTTCCCGAGGATCCTAAAGAAGCCGCAAAGGTCCGAAAGCGTGCAGGGAGGTACTTCCTCATTGGGGAAGAACTGTACAGACAAGGGTACGCAAGTCCTCTACAAAGATGTATAGGCGAGGATGATGCCAAAATAATACTTGAAGAAGTACATGAAGGAGTGTGTGGCTCCCATATAGGAACAGACGCCCTCGCAGGAGTAATACTCCGCCAAGGTTACTTTTGGCCTACCCTAAGGAAGGATGCAAGGCAATTCGTCCGAAGATGCGACAACTGCCAAAGGCACGCCAATATCCAAAAGCTACCCTCGGAAAGAATAAATGCAACAGACTATCCCTGCCCCTTCGCCATCTGGGGCATTGACCTCATCGGACCTCTCCCAAACGCCCCCGGCGGAGTAAAATTTTGCATCGTCGCAGTGGACTATTTCACTAAGTGGATAGAGGCAGAACCGCTAGCATCAATCTCGGCGAAGGACGCTCAAAAATTCGTATGGAAGAACATTATATGCCGATTTGGCATTCCGAGGGTAATAGTGGCCGATAACGGGACTCAATTCACGGACAAGGGGTTCCAGGAATTCATGGAGGACCTTGGCGTCAAGATACATTTTGCCCCAGTGGCTCACCCTCAGAGCAATGGGCAGGTCGAGGTATCTAACAGAACAATAAAAGATGGCCTGAAGAAAAGGCTAAAAGAGGCATGGCAGGAAATGGCCAGGAGAGCTCCCAAGTGTGCTATGGAGCTACCGAACGACTCCCCGAAGAGCCACGGGAGAGACTCCTTTCTCGCTCGTATACGGGACTGAGGCCATCATTCCCATTGAAATCATGCAGCCCTCGGTAAGAGTACAGGTGTTCGATGAAGGAGGAAATGATCTTGGACTGAGAGCAAAACTGGACCTCCTCGAAGAACACCGCGAAATGGCCGAGTTAAGGAGAAAGGCCTTCCAGCAGTGGATAGCACAGTATGGCCAA
Organism: Aquilaria sinensis; assembly: GCA_005392925.1. NCBI lineage: Eukaryota > Viridiplantae > Streptophyta > Magnoliopsida > Malvales > Thymelaeaceae > Aquilaria > Aquilaria sinensis. The sequence goes on along the minus strand of SMDT01001149.1, from coordinate 102,555 downwards.
TTTACGATGTAAGAAAAAAGGATCAATAAAACATGGAGTCCTTGTTCTACCGAAAGGCTGAGTTCGTAACTGCGAAGAACATGAAAGAGGTACTTATGTCACATATTGGAGTGGACCCTTTTTGGTGATCGACGAAGTTGTCCCTCCTATGTAACGGAGTGATATCTTTGGGCATATTGATAAAGTGAGACTTAGAAAATGCATGGCCATGCTCCGATGAGTTGAAATATGATATCAATGTCGTCAGTTTAAGTTGGCCTACTCGGTAATCAAGAAACCAAAGATTGGGCTATACGAGAGTGACACATTCCATGTCTCACGTGCTTAGTCTTGATATCTTGGACAAAGGGACAATGGCATATATCGGTGATGATCATAAAGGTTTAGTCGATTCACCGACAATCTTGTCACTTGGGTAATGCAATGATCCCAAATTTAGAGGGTGCCACCGCTGCATTGCTTATGATCATAAATGTGATTTATGATCATGTGCCAACATGGCAAGAGCCTATTGGGTCGCAACATAGAGAGCTATTTGGATCATTAGAGTGCATGGGCTAATTATTTGGGTTATGGTTTCACTTTAATTTCGTATTAATAATGGGCCAAGGAGTTGAGCCATTATTAAGCCCGAAATTAAATCCTAATTGGATTAGGGCTTTGAAACCCATTAGGCCTGGAAGTTGAGTCTCACTATAAATACAACTTTTAAGTGAGAAATTCGCAGGTCTCCTTGCCCTAGCCTCCCAAAAAGGACAGCCACACTCTTCTCTTGCAATTCCTTGGAGGACGCAAGCTAGCACTGCGAGCGCAAGAGAAACGCATCTGCCGGGACGTGGTGGAAGCGTGGTGATCCCGAGAGGCTCGTGTGGATACCATAGAGAGCCTGAACACGTCAACTGTTCAGGTTTTGTGATTCGACTCTACAGTTGAGTGAGAGATCTCAACCGAAAATTAGGTAAGAAATTTTCGAACACCCGGTTTACCCCGTTTCACTTGGATCCTGGAGGGTTTCGGTTAAATTCCGCTGCGCTGTTTGGCTCCCGAAACCCAACACATTTTGCCCCAGTAGCTCACCCTCAGAGCAATGGGCAAGTCGAGGTATCTAACAGAACAATAAAAGATGGCCTGAAGAAAAGGCTAAAAGAGGCAAAAGGGAAATGGCCAGGAGAGCTTCCAAGTGTGCTATGGAGCTACCGAACGACTCCCCGAAGAGCCACGGGAGAGACTCCCTTCTCGCTCGTATACGGGACTGAGGCCATTATTCCCATTGAAGTCATGCAGCCCTCGGTAAGAGTACAGGTGTTCGATGAAGGAGGAAATGATCTTGGACTGAGAGCAAAACTGGACCTCCTCGAAGAACACCGCGAAATGGCCGAGTTAAGGAGAAAGGCCTTCCAGCAACGGATAGCACGCACCGCCAATTTACATGTAAGAAAAAAGGAGATCAAAAAGGGAGACCTTGTTCTCCGGAAGGCCGAGTTCGAACAGCGAAGGCCATCGCAAGGGGTACTTCGGGCAAATTGGAGTGGACCCTATTTGGTCCTCGACGAAGTTCGCCCAGGGGTCTTTAAGTTGGGTAATATTGAGGGAGTGGAGTTGAAGAATACTTGGCACTCAGACTCTCTGAAAAAATTCTATACGTAGACATTTTTTCGAAGAAAGCCTGTAAGATACTCCTCCCCGAAGTCGTCAGTAAAAATACATGACGAATACGCCCTCGTTACCGAAAGAGTATGCCTTGACGATCCTGCCTTACAAAATTCCTTACCAAGCTTAAAAACCCATCTGAACACGGAAGAAGTTCAAAAAGGTTCATTCCGAAAGATAAGGTGCAGGTGTTCGCAAAAAATGTACACTTAGAATCATACCAGCTTCTGAGAAGGCGTATTCGGAAGAAAGAACAGAGAATGGAGGAAAAAAATTCTTCACTAAAAAATTCTAAAAGGCAAAAAATACAAAGAAGGAAGAAGAAAGCCTATGACTAAGCAGGGGTATCCGACGTTTCTCCAACATTATCATCCCCGGATGGCTCAGTCAAAGACATAGGCCGAGCCGGAGGAATATTGAAGAACTCGACTTTGGACCATGAAGATCTGGGCTCTTTGGGAAAATCCAAAGCAGACAAGTGAGAAAGGTCAAGCCCAGGGTGCCGAGCGAGGACCTGGTGACGAGCCAAGCAAAAACTATCTTGGTAAGACGTCTTCGACATTTGCTCGCTACGGTCCTTCTCGGCGCCAAGAGCCGCCAGCTCAGCTTTTAGCGCGACAATCTTCTCCTCCAGCTTCTTCTTCTTCCTGCTCTTCGTCTCCTTCTTCCTCAGCGACGCAATCTCAGCCTGAAGATCGGCATTCAAAGCGAGTGCCTTCACAAGATCCTCGCCGTCTTGAGCGGTCTTCTTCCGAAGGGCCTCATTCTCTAAAGAAAGAGTCACGCACTTTGAGCAGAGGTCTTTAACCTTGGTTGAGAAATCAGTAAGAAGCTCTTGCCTGCTGGACACAACCTCGGCCCGAAGACTCCCAAGGTCCTTCTTCGCGATTTTGTTTAACTCGCCATATTTTAGGGCATATTGGGCGAGAGACTCCTTCGTCTTGCGCAAGGAATCTTCGGACAGAGAGCGGGTCTCCGTTTGTTTCGCTGACCAGGCGCAGAAGTACCCGCTATATGCCAAAAGCTGCAGAAAAACAAAGGCGTCAAATAAGTATCGGAAGGCAGTGATAGCTTAGAAGAACAATTTTCTAAAAAGGAAGGATCACCTGAGCAGCGTGCTCGGTCATCCTCGCCGTGAGGATCTCTTCGCTGGGACATTCGGTGGTAAGGGACTGAAAGGTGGCGTTAGTCAGCACCCCCGCCGCCATTTGCGGAGCCATCAGCTGGCTATCCTCAGAGAACAAATCCATGTCCTCTGTGAACGTCCAGAAGGGCTCCCGTGGCACCTTGTCCCGCGGAATCCATCGGTCCCGAAGAGCCCTCCGACGGGCATGAGTCTCTACCCAGGAAGCAGTAGGGGCGTTCTCTGCAAGGTCACGCCGAAGTTCCATCAAGACATCATCCCTTAGCCATTCATCCAAAAAATCGTAGATACGAAAAATACTGAGATTTGTAGCGGAATGGCTAAGGAACCAACCTGGTGGAACTTCGGGGACGCACTCTTCAGAACCGACCTCCCGAACATCCTCAGTGACATTCTTTCCCTTCCTCCTTCTGCCCTCTTCAAACTCCTGGGCAGACGTTCGCTCTGCTGGAATCTCGGTAGCAGGGGCAGGACTCAGTGTCTCCCCGAGGATGTCAGGGTCCGAAGAAGGGTTCTCGGCGGTCGGAAGTTGAGCAGAGGACTGATCTTCCACCTCAACTACGTTCTCGGGGGGAGGAGGAGTGGTAGCTTTGGCCTTCTTGGACTTAGAAGGGCCGGCAGTCGACTTCTTCCTCTTACCAGAAGTCTTCCTGCGTACTTGCTCTCCCCGCTTAGCCTGACTGTCGAAGAGTGATTTATAAAACTCGGCAGACTGATCGCCCATCTCTGCAAAAAGGTAAAATATCAGTGTAAGTCCAAAAGGAAAGCAGATACCAAACCCTGGAAGATGACTTACTCTCGGAAAAAGCCTGATAAGAAATTTCACGCCGAAGGAGCATGACTATCCAGGCTTTCTTCCCCGGAAGAACAGGCACGGGCATGCCGGGGTCACTCTTGTGGGCAGTTATCACTCCCAGTTCCCGAAGAACTTCCTCGGACATAAGATCCCACTTAATGGGAAAGGGGTAGGGTGAACGTGAAGGAGCCCCGGAGTCCCAGTCCGCCACTAACCGAATACGTTTGTCGAAGTTGTCAAAATCGGCAAGCAATACCGGAGTGAGGAGCTTCCGGGGATCGACGACGTCGGCCTTCAAAGTCCCTGAAGCCCATCTAATAGGCACATGTCTCCAAGACTCGGGAACCCGGAAAAAGAAAAACTTCTTCTGCCACCCTCGCCAACTATCCTTAGTGTCGAAGGTAAACATAAACTTCTTACTCCCGGACCCTCGGGGAAGGAGGTAGTAAAAACCACCCTTCGGGACCGGGTGGAGTTTGTAGTATTGCATGAAGAAGAGGAAGTGGGGGTTTATGCCGAACACCCCGCACATGCAGAGGAAAGCATTAAAGTAAGAGTAAGAATTTGGGGGGAGTTGGTTCACGGCAATACCGTGGAATTTGCAGAATTCGCATATCATGCGATGAGGGGGATACCGAAGACCGGCTTTCAGCTGAGCTCGGTAAACGGTAACCTCCCCCGAAGAAGCTGCGTAACCATAAGATCCCGGGAGAGGTAACCTCGGTGTGATATAAGAAGGGAGGTAGTACTTGGCCACCCACTTTTTCATCTTTTCCAAAGTAGTGGAACAAGGATAAGCTTCAAGGGAAGCAAGGTTTGCAGAAAGAGGGCGCACAGTCATCAATGGAGTCGGACTTAATGGAGTCGGATTTGACATTTTTCAAAAAATAAGAAAAAGAGAGATGACTTTGGCAGAAATAGAGGAACAACGACAAACCACAAAAAGGGAACACCCACCAAAGACTTTGCCAAAACCTGGGCTGCGAAACACCGCTGCAAGGAATCGCTGGAGGTCACTCCGCCGTAAGAACCGCCGTCGGAAAAAGAAAAAAGGCAAGAAAAGGCTCTAGAACAGACGAGAGCTAAAACAAAAGAGTAAGACAAAATGGGACAGAAGGTGCTTATCTAGACCGAAGAAGGATAAGTGAAACGTCGTCATAATCATCCTTTGAAGATGTAACCGCCTCATTATTACTCCTTGAAGGCGAAGAGGTGCGGTTGACGTAACCAGCATAGTTGTTTCACCATCCAACAGCGTCCACGGGTCACGCGGCGCGAGGAACCAAAGCATGTCCCTCTAACATCGCGAAAATCCAGGCACGGTTACCCATGACTGACACGCCTGGCCAAAGGACGCGACGATTCACAGACCCGCGGCAGAAAAAGCAAAAAGAAAAAAGTAACGTACATTCCAAGGACATCCAGAAAACTAGAGGGGGTACCTCGGCTCCTAGGAGACGACTTCTGAAGCGAGGCAACTTTCCAGGAAAAGTTTCAGCCGCCAGATCGGCAAAGGGACCTTCTCGAAAACATAGCCGAAGCACCTGCTCCGGCTCTCCAGGAGGGGGCATGTGATAGCCGAGGTGCCCATCACTGGCCGAGCTCCCAAACTTGATGGAGTACCGACTTCGGCAGAGGGAAACTGCCAGCCGAGGTCAGAAGGATAAACGATCCCCCTGGCCTAATGTAGGGAATTCGCTTCCTTAGGGAATGGTAGGACCAACCTCGGTAGAGCGATCGGACCCTCTTCGGAAACAGAAGTACCCCTCGGAGGAACCATCCTTGGGGAATATATTCCCTGAGACGTTAGAGTAACCTCGGAAGGTACGAACAAAGCATTTAAGGAGCCTCTGACACCTCTCCATAAAGTCGTCCCCCAAGTACATTCTGACACGCTATCACTGGGGCACGCCATCAGAGGGACACCTCGATACGACATCCTCGGAATGCCTAGGCTGTCAGCTCAGCAACTTTTGCTGAGATAAGCGTCCCTTCGTTCCCGGAAAAGCAGGGATCACATCCCACCGGACACGTGTCGTAATCTGGGACGACCACAAGAGGGGAATGGCTTCTGCACGCCTCCTTTATAAAACACCCAGAAAGCATCCTAGCGGGGTAAGAAGAGGGTAAGAGGAAAAGTTCTCTTTGAATACACAAAAGAGCACATAATCCAGTTATCTGAAAATACTGACTTGGGCGTCGGAGGCTCTTCCCCGGGAATACACACCGGGGACCTCCTAACCTGTGTTTTCTGAAGTATTTCAGGTATCCTCCACTGGGGAATCTCCTCTCAAAGTGCTCTCCTCCATCAGAAGTCCTCCCTACTCTTACAATGACACACGATGAAGCTGCCGCAGGCCATCACTTGTGCTTGCTAACCATTTGCTTGATTATTGTGCTTATATGCCTCGGGTATGTGAGCATGTATATGTATATGTTGTGTTTTTCTTGTCTTTGTGTCTTATTTTGTTGGTTATTATGAGCAAATGGAGGTTAAGCCTTGAGTTGTATTACTCGGCTTAACTAAATAAACTCTAAATGAGTTGGTGTTGATAGTGAACTCTACTAAGTAATTATACTCATTGCCCATACATTTGTTTTTCAGGAAAGGATATTCGGCCTGAGTTATAGTATTGCTTGAGTTTTTGCTAGTGTGTTGTGCTAGCTTGCTTGTTTGCTAAGGTATGTGCCAATGTGTGCTTGGCTTCATCAATTTGTGCATTACAAGTCTTATTTTGAAAGTTGGCCGAGACTTATGTGTTAAGTTGTGCAGGCTTGTAGAGTTGGGACTTGTCTAGGTGGGTAGCTATGGATATGTGGACACTTGCTCTGATCGTAGTCTTCACCTTTATGACTATGAATATGGCCATAGGTTTGGTTTTGTAGTGTGTCTTGTTGTATGGCATACTTAAGGTTTTTTTTTAGCACTAGGTGCTTTGGGTTGTAACATAACTTGGTATTGAAGACTTGGAATCATGGCATGTAGCCATGTATGTGTACTAGGTAGACTACTTTTGTTGTACATGTTTATGTAGTCTCGGTTGCCTAGTTATTTTGTGGTACATGGAGTACCTAGGTAGGCCAAGTTATGTTTGCACTTCTGGAATGGTTTTGGACTTGTATATGATGAATGCTTATGGGCTTATGTATGTTCTGGCATGAATGAGATGTATGTTCATCTTGTGAACCTCCTTTGTTCTTTTATGGCCGAGAGGTACATGTGCATTCAATCATGAGTTTTCAAACCTCTTAATACCTTGGGCTTCTTGGTTGCCATTCTAAAATAGCACACTTGATTGCACACAACTTAGACACTTAAATTCTATTAAGTGTTTGCCTTGCTTGTCATGCAAGTAATCTATTACAGCCTTGATTGTTCTGCAAGTTAGTGGTTTTGGGCCTTACTTCTACTGCAAGTAACTAATTGGAATTACTCATAAGCCTCATGGACCACCTCCCAGGCTAAACACCTTAAGAAAATAAGACTTAAGGTTAAGAATTTTTAGTTGGCCGAATTGAAAGGTTAGGGGTTAAACTACAGTTTTGTGGGGTTAAAACTTAGTAATGGACCATGGCCTGTGTGAGGTGTGACATCGCCGGTAATGGCAAATTTCTTCTCCTCCTCGGAGAATAACTTCGACGGTGAGGAGACTGGGACCTTCGGTAAGGGGATGCACTCCGTCGGCAGGAGGCCCTAGTTTCTTTTGGGGCTCCCCCCTGGTGGGTTGCGCCTCAACAGGTTCATTCTCTATTGAAGACACATCGAGGGAGTCCCCGCTCCCTAAACTTCGGTGGCTGGACCTTGAACTCCTCTCCCGACGCGCAGCCGGGGGAGAGGCCCTTCGGACCAGAAGAGGTTAGGGCAACCTTTGATCGAGTTGCTGAGTCATTTCGGCGACGATGGAGCGTTGGAAGTCTTACAAGAAGCCCATCGTCACTGTTACAGGACGGTCGTCTTCCCGCACAGAAGCTTTTGCCACAGGCTGTGTGGTCGCCAGCTGAACCGCAGGCGCAGAGGGGGACTTTGGGAGCCCTTTGTCCTTTGAGCGTCGAGTCTCTACGACGGTGACCTGGGGGAGGGTTCCCACAGATGGCACCATGTGATGCCCATCAGCCTCTCCACTGTGTGCAATGATGAAGGTGGCAGGTGTTAGTGTTGTGCCCAAAAAGCCAATCATGAGATGATTGTATTTTTTGCACATTGAGTTATGATATTTTATTAAGGCATTAATCCAGCAATTATGTTCATTGTTTTGTTTCTGTGTAACATAATAAACATAATTGTAACCCTAGAATAATGATATTCTTAAACGTCCCTAGTCTAGTATTATTGTGGAGCCGGTTGCAATAATACATAACGACTAGCATATGTGGAGACTAATATAAGATATATAGTCTACATATGGGTACAAGTTGGAGAACTTGTGTACTGGACCGACCCACCATGAGAACACTTCATGGATTGTTATATGAGTGTCATAAGTGATTCTCATAGTGATCATGGTATATGTAGTCCTTCAACCTAAGATCATCAAGGTTCCCTACATGTGAGTACATACTTTGACACTTTCCTTTGTTTCTCGTAACTGAGTGACCTTGAAGGAGGTCATTAGGTATGTCACATATCATGCAGAGGGGTTTTTATGATCAAGATGGGATTTGTCCCTCCTATGTAACGGGAGTGATATCTTCGGGCCCCTTGATAGAGTGAGACTTAGAAAATGCATGGCCATGCTCGGATGAGTTGATATGCGATATCAATGTCATCAGTTTAAGTTAGTCTACTCGGTAATCAAGAAACCAAAGATTGGGCTATACGAGAGTGACACATTCCATGTCTCGTGCTTAGTCTTGATATCTTGGACAAAGGGACAATGGCATATATCGGTGATGATCATAAAGGTTTAGTCGAATCATCGACAATCTTGTCACTTGGGTAGCAATGATGTGTTGCTAGGCACCGCTCATTGCTTATGATCATAAATGTGATTTATGATCATTGCCAATGTGGCAAGAGCCTATTGGGTCGCACACATAGAGCTATTTGGATCATTAAAGTTCATGGGCTAATTCTTTGGGTTATGGTTTCACTTTAATTTTGTATTAATAACGGGCCCAATAGTAGAACCATTATTAAGCCCAAAATTAAAGCCTAATTGGATTAGGGCTTTGAAACCCATTAGGCCTGGAAGTTGAGCCTCACTATAAATACAACTTTTAGTGAGAAATTTGTAGGTCTCCTAGCCTTAGCCTCCCAAAAGGACAGCCGCACTCTTCTCTTGGAATTCCTTGGAGGACGCAAGCTAGCATTACGAGCGCAAGAGAAACGCATCTGTCGGGACATGGTGGAAGCGTGGTGATCCCGAGAGGCTCGTGTGGATACCATAGAAAGCTTGAACACGTCAACTGTTCAAGTTTTGTGATTCGACTCTACAGTTGAGTGAGAGATCTCAACCGAAAATTAGATATGAAAATTTTTGAACACCCGGTTTGCCCCATTTCACTTGGATCCTGGAGGGTTTCGGTTAAATTCCGCTGTGCTGTTTGGCTCCCGAAACCCAACAGCAAGAACTTTCGGTGGTGGAGGAACATCCAGAGAGAATATGTTCTGGGAAGACCGCCTGGAAGACACAGAAAGTAGGGGTTAGGAGGTCCCTGGAGTGCTTTTCCAAGGAGGAATCTGCGACGCCCAAGTCAATGTTTGGAGGTGAAAGATAAGTAAAGAGGGTAAAGATTGTCTTGTAGGGAGAACCCCTTTACCTGTGATGCCTCCCGAATATTTATAAAAGGTAGATAGAAGAAGTTTGCTTGCCACAAGCTGCCCAGAGCATGACACGTGTTCGGCCGGATGTGATTTGTACCTTTAGAAGGGCTTTTAGCCGACCACAGGCCATTCAGCCGAAAGCTTATGCCGCTCGAGGATAGCGTGTCAGAGCGTGTCTAGGGGCGGTGTGTCGGGAGCCGTACGAGTACGATGTGTCAGAGACTTCTAAGCCGTCTAGTCATACGTCCATGTGGCCTTTCTAGGTGACCGAATTCCCACGAGGTTTAGGGGTTCCTCGGGGAGGTCAACACCTTCGGAGGGAGGTCCTTTCTTTTATGCAAGACACCTTCGGCTGGGCTTTCCCGAGGTTAGGCTCAGGTCCTTGGCGATGGTATTCTCGAGGATATGTCCCGAAGGTGGTCCAAAGAATAACCGAAGGCGGGCTTAGGCACGTGGAGTCATTTCGAGGTTATCCTCAGGAGGAGTGAATACCCTTTATGACCGAAGCTGGTCTGACGTGTCCCCCGAAGGCAGCGCTTATCCGGCTTGTCCACGGGTGCTTGAGGCCCTCTCTTTGCCGAGGTCTGATCGCCCGCTCCTGACCAAAGGTGATGCGTTAGCACGCAATGATGTATACACGTGATATCCTTCAGGGGCAATTGCCCTTCGGCTATTACTCCCGAACATGGGTCTGGTCCTCTATCCCCACGTCATCTTCGGGAGGTGGAGGAATGAGGTCCTCCTCAGTTTTCTTTGACCTCAGAGCCGAAGATGACTCCCCAGACGGCTTCTTTCTTTTTGCCGCCATCTTCTTCTGGGTCTGCTCCCCCTTCTCGGCCTGGCCGAGGAAGAGGGACTTGTAGAAGGTGGCAGATTTGTCACCCATCTTTGCAAAAAGAAGAATATCAGTGTAAGTACGCATAGAGAAAGATGAAAATTTTGAAAAGGAACTTGCTCTCTTTAAGGACCGAATACGTGAGTTCGCCTCAAAGGAGCATTACGAACCACAACTTCTTCCTGTCAAAAAGAGGTTGCAGCATGTTCAGGTCGGTAATGTGCTCCTTGATCACCCCCTTTTACCGAATGACCTCTTCGATCATTAAGTTCCATCTGGTGGGAAAGGGATACAGGGAACAGGGGGAACCTCTAGGCCCGAGTCCGCGACAGCCCGAATACGGCTATTGAACTCCTCGAACTGAGCCTTTAATTCTAGGGTTAGCAGTTTTCGGGGGTCAACTACATCTATAGGTAGTGTCCCCCATGCCCAGTTGGTCGGAATGTGCCCCCACTGGTCAGCCACCTTCAAGAAGAAGAACTTCTTCTGCCACCCTCACCAACTGTCCTTCGTGTTGAAGGAAAACGTAAACTTCTTACTCCTAGAACCCCAAGGAAGCAAAAAATAGAAGCCACCCTTCGGGACGAGGTGGAGTTTGTAGTATTGCATGAAAAAAATAAAGTGAGGTTATCTTAAAAACCCCACACATGCAAAGGAAAGCATTGAAGTAGGAGTAAGAGTTGGGAGGAAGCTGATTCACGGCTATGCCATGGAATTGGCGGAAGTCGCAAATCATCTTCAGCGGAGGAAACCCAAGTCCGGCCTTCAATTGGGCCCAAAAATTGGTTACCTTGTCCGAATTATTCATATCACTGAATAGGCCAGGAGTAGGTAGCCTGATAACTGAATAAGAAGGGAGAAAGAATTTAGTTGTCCACGTTGCAAACTTTGCCGAAGTGGTACAACTCGAATGAGAATTAAGAGGAAGCCAGCTCTTGGGGACAGTCTGAACAAACATTAACAGAATGGGGGAAGACATTTCAAAGAGAGAAACCTAACTTCGGGAAGGCTAAAAGAAAAAAAAGAGATGACTTTGGAAAAGAAGAAAAGGCTATAGAAATAGAAAACCAAAGGACTTCGGGAAGGAAAACCCACCAAAACTTTTGCCGAAGTCGGGATTCCTGGACGCCGTCGTAAAAACTTTTCAGAAATCACACCACCGCTAGCACCGCCGTAGGAAAAAGCGAGAAAATTTGAGAGCAGAAGAGAGCAGGAGAGCGTAAGTGTGAAAAAACAAATGAGGAAGGGGGGATTCATAGGCCGAAGGATGGAGGCGAAACGTCACCATAACTGCCCTTCGAAGGCGAAGAGGCATGTCTGATGAAATGGATGCGACCATTCCCTAGTGATCGGGTGACATGTGTCACCCAGTGCGGGAAACGAGGGCATACCCCTGACAACTGTCAGACTTTGGCCCTTCCCAAGAAAGCGCATCAAGTAGACATGACAGTCCATTAACAAGCATTAAAAAGCCTGGAATGGACACACTTTGACTAAAGAAACAACCTCGGGAACACCAGACACCTCTCCAAAAGAGATAAAATGCCATTATCCTGGCAAGAACAGATGTTCTGGATGAAAGAGACACTTATCCGAAGAGGGTGACCATGACCATTTCGAGGTCCGAACATAACTCCGAAGAGCTCCATGATTGGCTCTCAAAAGCTCAAAAGCCGAAGACATATCTTCGGCTTTCCGAGGAGGGCATGCGATAGCCAAAGGGCTATTACCCTCTAAACTCCTAAGCTCTGACGAGCACCACCCTTAGCAAAAGTCAAACACCAACCCCGGATCGGATAAGTGGCAACCTCGAAAAAAGAGGGTACGTAGTCCTTTACCCTCTAACCTCGGTAAACCACCATCCTTGGGGTAGTAGAGCTTCTCCCGAAGGTGCCCCTCTCCACCGAAGTACTCATCACGACAGCTCTCGGTGATGATATCTAGCTGAAGAGATCTCCTACTCCGAAGGGGTCTTCTACTTCGAAGGCGTCTCCTACTCCGAAGGGGTCTCCTACTCCGAAGAGGTCTCGTTCCGTAAGAGGGTCTTAAGAAAATAAGACAAAAACGGTTTAGGTGCCTCTAACACAGAGACCTCGCACACGCCCCCAACACACATGACCTCCCATGGCCCTGTTGCCTGGACAGAATAGCCTATAGCCAGCTGGAGGTCCCCCATCCCCAAAGATACGGATCACATCCGACAGAACACGTGTCGTGATTTGAGCGAACTATGTCAAACGGACTCCTCCCAACGCTCCCCTATAAATACTTAGAGGATAACTTTGGTAAGGGACACAACTCTCTCCACTCCTTTACTCTCCACTCTCTACTCTTTCTCACAAAATATTTACTTGGGCATCAGAGGCTTCTCCCCCAGAAACAGATTTTAGGGAGCTCCTAACCCCTAGTCTTTTAAGCATTTTAGGCACTCTCATACCAGAAGCTCCTGCTTCAGGTCATAATGCCGTACAACGAAGATGCCGACGGGCATCACAAAGAAAGGCGTTGAAATAAGAATAAGAGTTTGGAGGAAGTTGGTTCACAGCTATGCCATGGAACTGGCAAAAGTCACAAACCATCTTCGGCAGAGGATACCAAAGTCCGGCCTTCAGCTGGGCCCGAAAGACGGTAACCTCGTCCAAATGAGGTGTCTAACTAGGCATACCTAGACCAGGTAGCCTAGTGACAGCATAAGAAGGAAGGAAGAATTTGGCCGACCACTTCCAAACTTTCTCTGAAGTGGCATAGCTTGGATGAGAGTTGAAGGGAAGCCAGCTATTAGACTCAAATTTATAGTGCTCGGCCCAGGCCAAGGAAATAAAGAGAGACACCATGAAAATATGAAAGGGACTGTGAAAACAAGGCACAGTGATGTATGTGCAAAGTTGAGGGCTTTCGGGTCCTAAAAGCACCAAGGAAATGAACTAGGGGAAGGATGCAAGAAAATGAAGTAAGGGGACCAAATGGCACACTTAAACTAGTGGTGCTATTGAAACTACAAAGTTTGAGTGGTAACTTTCGGCCATGCAAAACTATGTGAGGATTAATGGCATGCTAGGCCAAATTATGGTAGACATCAATGATGACTAGTCAAATCATGTCCCTCACAAAGGTATTAAGCATCATTACCTTAGTTTACCTAACTAGTACTTGTACAAGTACTTGGCCGGTTACTACATGGGTTTAATGGACTTATATGACACTTTTGACTTGTGCTTGGCATTGTGAGCCATGAAATGACCTATGTGCCTAAATGGACATGTGAATTAGTGATGAAAGTGTGACAATGTGGAGCTGAGGGCTCAATTGAGCCATGCAAAATAAGCGGAGCCGAAAGCTAGCCTATAACCATTTTGGTTACATGTGTCTTGATACCCGAAATGCTTAAGTCCACTTAACTTCATTGCATTCATTTCGGGTTCCCTCCTCCAAGACCAAAAGCTAGGTTAACGTGTTCTTGGTTGTGTTCTTGAGCTTTCACAAAATTGGTCTCGGATTAAGGACAATAAGGAGGCAATTGGAGCTAGAGTGAAGGAGCAAGCTAGAAGGCTTTGATTTTGGCACTAAACAACTCAAGATCAAGCTTTGATTTGAAGGAGCAAAAGAGGCCGAGACATTTCAAGCTAGGGTTTGAGGTAATCCTTGTGTTTTTCCTTGAATACATGGTCTATGTTCCATGAACAAGGAGTATTGATGCCTAAATGATTATGTGTTCAGCTCATTCGGTTGAGGAACATTTCGGTTAAATGTTAAGCATTGGCCGAGAAGAACACAAGCTTGAATTGAGGTAAGGTTCACTAAACTACTTGATTGCTTGGTAGTATACCATGATTCAAGTGTTTAAAGTAGCATAGTGATGGTTAAATTTGCTGATTAGCTATTGAGATTGATTCGGTTGTGTTGTTGATTAGCTAATTGACTATGGACATGTGCTAGAAATGCTAGTGAATGTGGCCATTTTGCTAGGCATTTCGGAGCTCTAGTGGAAGCGGAGTTTATGGTGAAGTTTTGTGTGCAAAAGTGCACAATGGCACATGTTATGGTACTCGGCCGAATGGTCATTGTGGTGTGTGTGTGTGTTCATTGTGTGCTTGAGTGATTCTTTGTGCTTGCTAACCATTTACTTGATAATGTGGCTTATATGTCTCGGGTTTGTTAGCATGTACATATATATGTTGTGTTTTGTTGTCTTTGTGTCTTATTTTGTAGGTTATGATGAGCAAATGGAGGTTAAGCCTTGAGTTGTATACTCGGCTTAACTAAATAAACTCTGTTATGAGTTGGTGTAATGCTGAACTCTACCGAGTATTTATACTCATTGCCCATACATTTGTTTTTCAGGAAAGGATATTTGGCCTGAATAGTTTCTTGAGTTGTGCTAGTGTGTTTGTGCTAGTTTTGCTTGCATATCAAGGTATGTGCCAATGTGTGCTTGGCTTGGTAAATTTGTACATTACAAGTCTTGTTTTTGAAGTTGGCTGAGACTTATGTATTAAGTTGTGCAGGCTTGTAGAGTGGGACTTGTCTAGGTGGGCAGCTATGGATATGTGGACACTTGCTCTGATCATAGTTTTCACTTTTATGACCATGAACATGGCCATAGGTTTGGTTCTGCAGTGTGTCTTCTTGTATGGCATACTTAAGGTTCTGTTTGAGCACTAGGTGTTTTGGGTTGTAACATAACTTGGTATTGAAGACTTTGGAATCATGGCATGTAGCCATGTATGTGTACTGGGTAGACTACTTTTGTTGTACATGTTTATGTAGTCTCGGTTGCCTAGTTATTTTGTGGTACATGGAGTACCTTGGTAGGAAAAGTTATGTTTGCACTTTTGGAATGGTTTTGGACTTCTATATGATGAATGCTTATAGGCTTATGTATGTTCTGGCATGAATGAGATGTATGTTCTTCTTGGGAACTGTTAGGTTTCGGGAGCCAAACAGCGCAGCGGAATTTAACCGAAACCCTCCAGGATCCAAGTGAAATGGGGTAAACTAGGTGCTCGACAATTTTCATACCTAATTTTCGGTTGAGATCTCTCACAGAACTGTAGAGTCGAATCACAAAACCTGAACAGTTGACGTGTTTAGGCTCTCTATGGTATCCACACAAGCCTCTCGGGATCACCACGCTTCTACCACATCCCGGCAGATGCGTTTCTCTTGCGGTCGAAGTGCTAGCTTGCGTCCTCCAAGGAATTGTAAGAGAAAAGTGTGGCTATCATTTCTGGAGGCTAGGGCAAGGAGACCTGCGAATTTCTCACTTAAAAGTTGTATTTATAGTGAGACTCAACTTCCAGGTCTAATGGGTTTCAAAGCCCTAATCCAATTAGGATTTAATTTCGGGCTTAATAATGGCTCAACTCTTTGGCCCATTATTAATACGAAATTAAAGTGAAACCATAACCCAAATAATTAGCCCATGCACTCTAATGATCCAAATAGCTTTATGTGTGCGACCCAATAGGCTCTTTCCATGTTGGCAATGATCATAAATCACATTTATGATCATAAGCAATGAGCGGTGTCTAGCAACACATCATTGCTACCCAAGTGACAAGATTGTCGATGATTCGACTAAACCTTTATGATCATCATTGATATATGCCATTGCCCCTTTGTCCAGGATATCAAGACTAAGCACGAGACATGGAATGTGTCACTCTCGTAAAGCCCAATATTTGGTTTCTTGATTACCGAGTAGACTAACTTAAGCTAATGACATTGATATCATATATCAACTCATCCGAGCATGGCCATGCATTTTCTAAGTCTCACTCTATCAAGGGGCCCGAAGATAGTACTCCTGTTATATAGGAGGGACAAATCCCATCTTGATCATACAAATCTCTCCGCATGATATGTGACATACCCAATGACCTCCTTCAAGTTCACTCAGTTACGAGCAACAAAGGAAAGTATCAAAGCATGTGACTCACATGTAGGGAACCTTGATGATCTTAGGTCGAAGGACTACATATACCATGATCACTATGAGAATCACTTATGACACTCATATAACGATCCATGTAGTGTTCTCATGGTGGGTCGGTCCAGTACACAAGTTCTCCAACTTGTACCCATATGTAGACTACATATCTCATATTAGTCTCCACATATGCTAGTCATTATGTATTATTGCAACCCGCTCCACAATAATACTAGACTAGAGACGTTTAAGAATATCATTATTTTAGGGTTACGATTATGTTTGTTAATTTACGCAGAAACAAAAACAACAAACATAATTGTTGGATTAATGCCTCAATAAAATATCATGACTCAATGTGCAAAAATAAAATCATCTCATGATTGGCTTTTTGTGCACAACACTAACAATCCTTTGTTCTTTTATGGCCGAGAGGTACATGTGCATTCAAACATGGGTTTCCAAACTAAATGATACCTTGGGCTTTTTGGTTGCCATTCTAAAATAGCACACTTGATTGCACACAATTTAGACACTTAAATTCCAGTAAGTGTTCCCCTTGCTTGTCATGCAAGTATTTTATTAAAGCCTCACTTATTCTGCAAGTTAGTTTTGGCTTAGTTTTGGCTTCCACACATTAGGCAATCCTGTTAAGTTCTAGTGACCAGCTACTGCACCAGTAACTTCCACTAATAAATTCTATCATCCTAGCCACATACCCCAATGTTTTCTTTGCTCCATTATCAAGCAGAGACTTAGATCAAAGCAACAAATTTTTTTTTACATCAATAGCCCACCTATGGACCAAGTTATGGATTTTTTAAGTTGGTTACAAAATTCTGACAAAATGAACAATAACTCAGCCAACTTTACAACATCATATCTTTGGCTACAGGGCTCTAAATCTATAAATTCCAAATCCTAGTTAACCCTCTAGATGTTCTCTAGGTGTGGTCAAAATTTCATACCAAGATTCATTCTAAACAGAGAGATTAAACTTTAGGTCCAGAGTCAAAATTCTGGTAACTTTTGGACCATTTTCCCCATACAAATTTTCTAAACCACGCAAACACTTCATTCAGAAGGGGAAAGCCCCTCCAAGGCTATCCCATATATTTCCATTACACATAGGAATTACATTCCCTTTGTTTTAACAACTTTATGTGGCCAAAACAGAATTTACAAGTAAGCAGCCCATCATTCACACTTAGGCAGCTTTGCACCACATCACTTACATAGCCAAAACATTACTCAAATGTTCACATACTTGTCTCATTTTACATACACTACATGTACATGCATACATGCACTACAATATGGTCTTAACTCAGCTAAATACGCACCCTAGGTTACAGGAGTGCCTGAGACACAATGGACTCCAAAAACAGGATGCTGGACAGCTGCTGCACAACACAATAAGTACCACCATTAAAAATACCAAATGTGCTCCTAAAATCACCAAAATTTCCAGATCATAACTAGACATATGGAAGTTCATGTACCTGAAATTTCAGATTAAAATTCAAACCACAAAGGTTAGTTTGAAGGTGATCTTTCAGCTGGACCTGAAATGACAGAATTGAGGGGAGTAAGTTTCATTGAGAAACTTAGTAAGGGTAGCACTTGGATTCAATAGGCAATGTAACCATCATTAAAACCTGCATCCAAAGACACTAAAACACAAAAACCACAATGCATATATACAAGATATAGCAACCAAATGCAGCAGCCAAACACAAACAACAAACACATGAAATGTGGCAGCAACATATACCATAGGTTAGTCCATAAAACACATAATAAACATAACCAAATCACTATGGCAGCCCTCCTCAAGCTAATGCTTGGTCTTAGGAGGATTTTAACACTAGTTAGTACTAACTTTGGGCTCTAGAAACCCTCACTTTACTGCCATCTTTGTGCACTTCACACTAGGTCACAAAACCTTCAATAAGTGCACTCCCCTCACTAAGCTTGGTTCATCAAGCTCATGGCTCTCTTCCAAGCTTAGCCCTAGCTCCATGGATGTTTGAAAATACAGAAAATAACCCATGAGAGCAAGAGAACCCTTACCAAAGTGGGTAGGCCGAAAATCAAGCTTGATCCTTGAAGTATCCAAGAAATAGCTCTAGTTTGCTTCCAATTGCTTCCTTTTGCCTTCAATTTCAATCAATTGCAAGTTTGAAGGTGTGGTGGCTATGGAGGAAGTATGGCTGTGTTCTTGGGCTGGGGGAGGACGAAAATGAGAGAGGGATAAGTGATTTGGCCACTTAAATGGCCTTAAATGAGCTTAAGGGCACAAAACACACTTAACAAGCTTAACCTTGCTTTATGTCATTTTCTTTCTCACTAATTATGGTTTCTTTGTCTTAAACTCATTGGTACACATGTGCCCAACATTTTTGACTAATTATCAAGTCTTGGCTGCCTCCCCCGTGGTGGGATAACCCCACAATTCCACCCTTAGACTTAAGTCAAAAGCTTGAACACCTTAAGGTTTACACTAGGACATTTAGGTCCTTATTGCCTTTAGTGTTTCCTTTGACCAAACTTGTCTTCCATGAGTAATTTGGTCCTCCAATAGCACTTTCATACCATTCATATCCTTCACATAACTCTCCAAGTCTCTTTCTTGAGAGTTTTACAATTGAGTACCCGAATTTCTGAAACCTTACAAAAAAATCCATAGGTTGCTTGACAAGGAAGCAATCCTTAAGGCTTTTCTTCAGAGCCAAGTTACCAACTTGGAACACTTTTAAGAAGATGTTGATCATGCCTTTTACCCCCTACACTTCAATCACTATGGTAAGAATTACACAATATAATGATTTTTAGCCATTATGACTCACTTGTAATTCTCCCATTTTTGTGATGTGGTAACACCTAGGAAATATCAGTCCTACCATAGTGCCCCTATACAACATAAGAAAGGTTCAACTAGTGATGAACTTCACTAGTTAGGCTAGTAAGCTATGCTTGCTAGTAAACAAGGCTTTGCCTTATAGTTCAAGGACTAGGTAGAGGACAAGTCCCAAGGGACTAAAACGTATGCGCATAGGTTTAGCCTCACATTGTATGAGCTCACAGCAAATTACATATGATGATATATGTGTTGTCCTTAGCATTTTTCTTGTAGGTGAAGATCCCTTACTGAGAATTACAAATTCTCACTCCCTTATCTTATGTTGTGCAGATTCTGACCGTGTTGAGCCCAATAACTATTGAGGGTTTTTACGGTAGTCTTTTGTTGCAGGTATATTATTATGGGAATTTTTATGATTCTAGTTTCCTTAGTTACTTTTCGATGAAGTAACAGTACTAACTATAGTTATTTCTTGGTTGCAGTGGCTAGCAGCATGTGGATAGGCTTTTGCGACTCACCACTTGGACTTATCTCCAAGGTAGGAGTTAGTTAGGAGGATCTCAGTAGAGGCTGGTATATGTTTATGCGTAGTTGCCTCTTGTATCTATGTTTGGAGCTTTAGACTCTAGGGTTGGTCTTGGGTGAGGGACATTAGACTACTTTTTGTGAATGCCATAACAGGGTTAATATGTGTAGTAATGTCAATACAAATGTTGATTTTGTATGCTTTGACTATTTGGCTTCTTTTCTATGAAAATACTTGGCCAAGTGAATGTTCTTGTGATTTCTTTTAGCTTAAGTCAAAGCACAAAGAGCATGCATCCTACATATTCTAGGTTAATCAACTAGTATCACGGAGTTTTAATCTGCACACATATATAACTAGCCAATTGCAACCACTGTAAGACTCATTCTGACAGGCTTCCTAGGTAGGGTTGAGGGCGGCCATGTCAAAAAAGGTTGGCAAGTGTGCCGATACTCATCTTGTTAGACCTGAACAAGGCCTTTATAGCGTATACAGATGCATCGAGTTCTTGTTTCGGATGTGTGTTGATGCAGGAAAAACTAGGTGATCACCTGTGGCTTAAGGCAATTAAGGCCTAGTGAGTTAAACTACCCAATTCATGACATTAAGCTAACGGTAGTAGTCTTCGCTCTTAAGCTTTGGAGGCATTACTTGATGGGGAGGTCATTCAGGATTTTCACCTACCATAAGAGTGTGAAATACTCGTTCACTTAGAAGGATTTGAACATAAGGCAATGACAATGGATTAAATACATAAAAGATTATGATTGCTTGATTGAATACTCTGTAGGGAAAGGAAATGTGGTAGCAGATGCTATTAGTTGGAAATACACAATGTCATGCCTGTGACTTTTACAAGCCATGGGTTGTGTTGATGATATGCATGAGATGCACATAAATTGTGTATATGAATGTTCCATGTTATGGATATGGAGAATGACACAAAAAGAAGAATAAACACTCATTGGAAGTCTTAAAGGATACTGAGGGCATTCTAATGGAACATGTGAGGACAATGTTGCATTATTGAACCAAGAAAGGCTCAAGACATGTCCTAAAATACACTGGGATATGAGCACTCAAAATTTGGGGAAATTGAGCCTAAAAATTTAAGAGCAGCAGGGGAGCATCAAGGACAGGTACTAAGTGACTCTTGGGCACACCCTTGAATACACCTATGTACATTTTGAGGCCTTAAAGCCATAGGCATTGAGAGGACTTGTATAAGGCTAATACATAACATTAAATTGAGAAAGAAGGGTACAAGGTAAGCCGAGGAAAATGTTCAAAACACATGGAAGCCATGGATAGCACTCAATGGTACACTAAAGAGCTCTAGAATACACTTAAAGTGCACCTATATTGAAATGAAAGTTAGAGGGCCTAAATGGTTGAACTAATGCGCAAAATGATTTGAACAACTTGGAGGAATTTAAGCCAAGGACTAGTCAAAGTCCTTGGCCAACAAGGCCATTCGGTCAAATTGTTGAACCAGTTGACTAAGCTTTGAGTTAAGATAGCTTCTTAGCTATTTCTTGTTGTAATCCTAACCTCTACAACCTTGCCAAATCTCTAGCAAAGCATACCAACACAACTGAAAAAAAACTTGAGCTAAAAATGGAAGAAGCCAACCATGAAGGCTTTCGGGTGAACTCATGGTGGCACCCATGATACATGAAGGATTTTTGGCTATTTTGCCATTAATTCCCAGCTAGGTAAAGACCCATATGAAGATTCTTCTCCTATATTCTATAGGGGAAAGGGCTACCATAGGGGATGTGTTATCACCTCACAAAAATGGGAGAATTACAAAGTGTGGCATAATGGTTAAAAATGTTGGGTTTCGGGAGCTAAACAAGCACAGTGAAATTTAATTTTCATACCAAATTTTCAATTAAGATAGCTCACCCAACTGTAGAGTCAAATCACAAAACCTAAACAGTTGACGTGTTCAAGCTCTCTATGGTATCCACACGAGCCTCTCGGGATCACCACGCTTCAACTGTGTCCCGATAGATGTGTTTCTCTTGCGCTCGTAGTGCTAACTTGCGTCCTCCAAGGAATTGAAAAAGAAGAGTGAGGTTGTCCTTTTGGGAGGCTAGGGCAAGAAGCTACGGATTTCTCACTAAAAGTTGTATTTATAGTGAGACTTAACTTCTAGGCCTAATGGGTTTCAAAGCCCTAATCCAATTAGACTTTAATTTCGGGCTTAATAATGGCTCAACTTTTGGGCCCATTATTAATACGAAATTATTGTGAAACCATAACCCAAATAATTAGCCCATGCACTCTAATGATCCAAATAGCTCTATGTGTGCGACCCAATAGGCTCTTACCACGTTGGCAATGATCATAAATCACATTTATGATCATAAGCAATGAGTGGTGTTTAGCAGCACATCATTGCAACCCAAGTGACAAGATTGTCGATGATTCGACTAAACTTTATGATCATTACCAATATATGCCATTGTCCCTTTTTCCAAGATATCAAGACTAAGCATGAGACATGGAATGTGTCACTCTCCTACAGCCCAATCTTTGGCTTCTCGATTACCGAGTAGACCAACTTAAACTGATGACATTGATATCGTATACAAACTCATCCGAGCATGGCCATGCATTTTCTAAGTCTCACTCTATCAAGGGGCCCGAAGATATCACTCCCGTTATATAGGAGAGACAAATCCTATCTTAATCATACAAATCCCTTCGCATGATATATGACGTACCCAATGACCTCCTTTAAGTTCACTCAGTCAAGAGCAACAAAAGGAAGTATCAAAGTATATGACTCACATGTAGGGAACCTTGATGATCTTAGGTCAAAGGACTACATATACCATGATCACTATGAGAATCACTTATGACACCCATATAACGATCTATGTAGTATTCTTATGGTGGGTCGGTCCAGCAACAAGTCTCCAACTTGTACCCATATGTAGACTACATATCTCATATTAGTCTCCACATATGCTAGTCGTTATGTATCATTGAAATCCGCTCCACAATAATGCTATACTAGGGACATTTAAGAATATCATTATTCTAGGGTTACAATTATGTTTATTATGTTACGCAGAAACAAAACAACAAGCATAATTACTGGATTAATGCCTTAATAAAATATCATGACTCAATGTGCAAAAAATACAATCATCTCATGATTAGCTTTTGGGCATAACACTAACAAAAAAACTATTATATTGTATAATTCTCGCCATAGTGATTGAAGTGTGAAGGTAAAGGGCATGATCAACACGTCCTTAAAAGTGTTCTAAGTTGGTAACTTGGCCCCCAAGAAAAGCCTTAAGAATTGCTTGTTTGTCAAGCAACCAATAGACTTTTTTGTAAGCTTTTGGAAATTCGGTACTCAATTACAAAACTCTCAAGAAAGAGCTTTGTCGAGTTGTAGGAAGGATATGAAAGGTATCAAAGTGATATTGGAGGACCAAAATGCTTATGGAAGAGAATTGTGGACAAAGAAAAGCATAAATGGCTTTAAGGACTTAAACATCCTAGAGTAGGCCTTTGGAAGTCTATGTCTTTGACTTAAGTCAAATGGACACATTTTGGAGTTATCCTACTCAAGAAAAGCCAGCCTAAGCAAGATAAGGATTTTCAAATGTGGGCCAAGAGATTAAGACTAAGAAACCATAGTCTTGTAGCAAGGAAAATGACATAAAGCATGGTTAAGGCCAGTTAAGTGTGTTTTGTGCACAAAGTCTTTATAAGTGGTTATCTTTGTCTTTATCTCCCACATTTGGTCTCTTCTAGTAGTAAAAATGTAGTCCCTCCACCTCCACACTTCCTCCATAGCCACCATACCTCCAAGCTTTGAAGCTAGAAGCAATTGAAATCAAGAAAGGGCAATTGGAAGCTATTTGGTGCTAAGACTATAGTGCACCTAGGATCAAGCTCCAATTTCGGCATACACTCAAGGTAAGGAGTTCTATTCCACTCATGGAATGTTTACTATATTTTCAATCATCCATGGAGCTATGGCTAGGCTTGGAAGAGAGCTATGAGCTTGATGGACCAAGCTCAATAAGGGGAGTGTACTCAGTGAAGGTTTTGTGACCTAGTGTGAAGTGCACAGTGATGACAGCGAATTTAAGGGTTTCTAAAGCCCAAAGTTAGTACCAACTAGTGTTAAAACTCTCCTAAGACCAAGCTTATGCTTGAGGAGGGCTACCATAGTGATTTGCTTATGTTTATTGCATCTCTAATGGACTAACCAATGCATATTATTGCTCCCCGCATGCATATGGTTGTTCTTTGTGTTTGGTTGCTACATTTGGATGCTCTATATTTGATATTTGCATTGTGTTTTCTTGTGTTTTGTGTGTTTTAGTGTCTTTGGATGCAGGTGATACTAAGGGTTACATTACCTTAAGAGTATAAGTGTTCTCCTTACTAAGTTTCACAATGAGACTTACTCCCCTCAAATCTGCCCATTTTAGGTCCAGCGGAAAGATCACATTCAAACTGAATTTTTTGGTTTGAGTTTTGATCTAAAATTTCAAATATTTTAACTCCCATGTATATAGTTGTGATCTGGAAATTTTGGTGATTTTAGGAGAACATTTGGTATTTTTAGTGATGGTGCTTACGGTACTATGCAAAAGCTATCCAACATCCTGTTTCTGGAGTGCATTGTGTCTAAAGCTCTCCTGTAACTTGGGTGCATGTTTTAGCTTAGTTAAGACCATTATGTAGTGCATGGATGCATGTACATTTAATAAATGTAAAGTTGAAACAAGTATGTGAACATTTGAGGACTATTTTGCTATGTATGTGAACGTGGTGCACAAGTTGTCTAAGTCTGAAAGATAGGCTGCTTGTTTGTAAATTTTGTTTTGGCCACATAAAGTTGCTAGACACAATAGTACATAATTATTATGTGTATTGGACATTTATGGGATAGCCTTGGAGGGCTTACCCCTTGTGAATGAAGTGTTTGCACACTTATGAAATTTTGTATGGGCAAAATGGTCATAAAGTGACCAAAATTTTGACTCTGCACTCAAAGTTCTATATCTCCTTATGTAGAATGAATCTTCTTATGAAATTTTAACCATATTTATAAGGCATCTATATGTTTAACTGGGCTTTAGAATTTCTACATTTGCAGGCCTGTAGCCAAAGTTATGATGTTGCAAAATTAGCTGAGTTATTGTTCATTTGGTTAGAATTTTGTAACCAACTTAAAAAATCTATAAGTTGGCCCATGGATGGGCTATTGATGTAAAAACAAATTCCTTAGTTTGGTTTAAGTCTCTACTTAATAATGAAGTAAAGAAAATATAGGGTACATGGTTAGATTAATACAGTTTTTTGGATGGAATTTTTGGGTGTAATGGCTGGTTACTTAAACTTAACAAGATTGCCTAATGTGTGGTAGCCAAGATTAAGACTTGTGCTAGTGTTTTCCTTCCTTGCTGCCAAGGTGTGCGTAAAATGTGAATATGTGTGTCATGGTTGGACAAATATGCATGCATTTAGATTGTGCCCAAGAGGGCCACTTGGGTATGCACACTAAGAGTATTGTTCTGATGGTCTACAGAACATACCAAACCTGGGAGTTTCAAATGCACAATTTTGGCACCATAACTAGACTACCCTGGGGTGGTTAACAGGATGGCCAAGGCTGAAAGAACCTAGAGGCTATGTAATGGGCTATGTGTGCATTAAGCACTATGGTGAGCTAGCTAGTTCACTTTCAGCAAGCATGAGGGTTTTTGACAAGCATGGCTGAACTTGCTCAACTACCTAGAGCTCTATGTTAAATTGAACTTAAATGAAGTGATCACTCACAAAATTGAAAGAAAATGCATGCTTGCTATGTTAAGTGAAACTGTGTGTGTGGTGTGTGTGTTTGCATGCTTCTTTGAATGTGTGCTTGTGCTAACCCTTAATTTGTATATATAGTTATCTTGCATTATGTTGTATATCCTACCTTTGGTGTCTTTTTTGTCTTTAATTGTAAGTTATTAAGCAAACATTGGAGGTTTACTTGTATAAGATTGTTATGAACATTGTGATGGCACTAGGTCCCAAATTGGGTTTTTACTGAGTACCTATGTACTCATGCCTTCTTTTGCCTATTTTAGGTAAAGAAGTACAAGAGTGAAGGCCGAAGGAGCCTCCTATAGAGGTCTATATACAAAGGGGTATGCTTTGGACTCATGGCCTATGAAAAGGAAGCATGTAAAATTTCAGGAGATTAAACTAATGGTTATGTTATGTGTGTTGGTCTGCAAGCCCTAATGGCTGCAGTGGGACTTGCTGTGTTTGGATCCATCTTGGTATGGGTTAGAACTAGAAGAATAATAAGGCAACTATGGCCTATGTGTCAAGTGAAGGTGGAGGTTTAAGTGACAGTGGGCTTAGAGATAGCTTAAGCTATGCCATGTACCATGTAGACATCTAGTGAGCCAAACTTTTGTTGTGTGTAATCTTGGGCCATGTAGTCCCTATTTGCCCAATTTTGATCCATATATATCTATATGTAACTAATGGCAAGGGGACTTAGAGCAGAATATGGCTTGTACTTTGTATGTACATAATGGGCTTGAGTAAGCCTTAAGGCACTAAGTATGGTAGGATAGAAAAAATGCATGCATGGTTTGTAACCAAGCAAATTGGTGTGTATGCACGTATGTATGCTTGGATGTGTGTATGTGCTTACATGGAAAGTGCACCAAGTAGGCTTCAAGTAAGCCTCCTAAAGACACCAAGACACACACACCCACAATTCAAACACACACACATACCCCAAATGCCCTAGCAGACCTCCTAGGTGCCCTGGGGCCTAAGGCATGAACAAGCCCTGCCTACACACTCAGCATTCCAAGGTAAGTCCACAACGCATACACTTACAAACCCACCTATGCTCACGCACCCCATATGTTGGGTTTCGGGAGCCAAACAGCGCAGCGGAATTTAACCGAAACCCTCCAGGATCCAAGTGAAATGGGGTAAACCGGGTGTTCGAAAATTTTCATACCTAATTTTCGGTTGAGATCTCTCACTCAACTGTAGAGTCGAATCACAAAACCTAAACAGTTGACGTGTTCAAGCTCTCTATGGTATCCACACGAGCCTCTCGGGATCACCACACTTCCACCACGTCCCGGTAGATGCGTTTTTCTTGCGCTCACAGTGCTACCTTGCGTCCTCCAAGGAATTGCAAGAGAAGAGTGCGACTGTCCTTTTTGGGAGGCTAGGGCAAGGAGACCTGCGAATTTCTCACTTAAAAGTTGTATTTATAGTGAGACTCAACTTCCAGGCCTAATGGGTTTCAAAGCCCTAATCCAATTAGGATTTAATTTCGGGCTTAATAATGGCTCAACTCTTGGGCCCATTATTAATATGAAATTAAAGTGAAACCATAACCCAAATAATTAGCCCATGCACTCTAATGATCCAAATAGCTCTATGTGTGCGACCCAATAGGCTCTTATCATGTTGGCAATGATCATAAATCACATTTATGATCATAAGCAATGAGCGGTGTCTAGCAACACATCATTGCTACCTAAGTGACAAGATTGTCGATGATTCGACTATACCTTTATGATCATCACCGATATATGCCATTGTCCCTTTGTCCAAGATATCAAGACTAAGCACGAGACATGGAATGTGTCACTCTCGTATAGCCCAATCTTTGGTTTCTTGATTACCGAGTAGACTAACTTAAACTGATGACATTGATATCGCATATCAACTCATCCGAGCATGGCCATGCATTTTCTAAGTCTCACTCTATCAAGGGGCCCGAAGATATCACTCCCGTTACATAGGAGGGACAAATCCCATCTTGATCATACAAATCCCTCCGCATGATATGTGACATACCCAATGACCTCCTTCAAGTTCACTCAGTTACGAGCAACAAAGGAAAGTATCAAAGTATATGACTCACATGTAGGGAACCTTGATGATCTTAGGTCGAAGGACTACATATACCCTGATCACTATGGGAACCACTTATGACACTCATATAACGATCCATGTAGTGTTCTCATGGTGGGTCGGTCCAGTACACAAGTTCTCCAACTTGTACCCATATGTAGACTACATATCTCATATTAGTCTCCACATATGCTAGTCGTTATGTATTATTACAACCCGCTCCACAATAATACTAGACCAGGGACTTTTAAGAATATCATTATTCTAGGGTTACAATTATGTTTGTTAAGTTACGCAGGAACAAAACAACAAACATAATTGCTGGATTAATGCCTTAATAAAATATCATGACTCAATGTGCAAAAATACAATCATCTCATGATTGGCTTTTGGGCACAACACTAACACCATATGCATTAAAAGAAAGGTAATAAGAATCGCTAAGTAGGTGCACTCACTGGAATAGCATATTAAATTGATAAGCTAATCTGTTAAGGTAGCAACTTAACATATCAAACTGATAACCTAATGTGTTAAGGTAGCAACTTAACATATCAAACTGACAATCTAATATGTTAAGGTCATAACTTAACCTATTAATCAATCAATCCCACCTAAGTTGCACCTAAGTTGGGGTTAAGAATCCTGGGATTCATGACCTAATCCACCATATGATAGTTAAGCAACTAAACCTCCAATAAAGCTTTAGGGTAAGGGTGAATTAGGTCCTGACAGTGTTGGTATCAATGCTTAAGATTGTATAGGGCCTTAAAGGTCTGTTAGGCTAATTTCCACTATGATACATAACCATTCTTATGTTTTGCAAGAATAAATCGCTAAAGGCAAAAATAGAGAAATATGAAACCAAATTAATTCTAAGGTTGATCAGTTACTTGGTCAATAGCTTGAAAATGGGGAGGTGGCTAAAAGGAGAACAAGACTACCTACTATGGCGATAAAGCTTGAACCCAGTGTGCAGGGTCAGCACAAAATGGAACATATGATGAAAAAGTTGCAAGCTACCATTGCTCAACTCGTAGTAGGCATACAAGCTCTTACTAGGGGTTAGGCCCAAGCACCTAAAGACATTTACTATTGATGAAGAACAAAAAGATGAAGAAATAATAGAAAGAAGGCCAGGAAAAGAACCAACAAGAAAAAAGCATGCCAGCAGACTTGGAGATGAAGAACAAGAACAGGATGATCAAAGGAGAAACCCAAGGGGAAGAAAGCTGAGATTAGAAATCAGAAGAAGTAATGGAGGAGGACAACTATGCAATGCTGAGAAAATTGAGCTAGTCTTAAAAAGCTCAAAAGAGGTAACTTCTCAAAGAAAGATAAAAACTTTTGAAAGAAAAAGAGAGACCAATAAAAAAAGGTTTAAGGGAAGGCCAGCTAGAAGGCTTTCTAGCACTTAAACCCCCAGTGTTTAAGGGCAGTGGTGATCCAAAATTAGCTAAATTCTGGATTTACCAAATAGAGAAGGTATTTGAAAGAATGGAAGTTACATCCACCTAGAAAGTGTTACTAGCCACTTTTAAGCTGAAGGGAAGTGCAGAGCTTTGGTGGAAAATAGTGCAAAGGGCATATATGAGCAAAAATGAAAGGAAACCTACAAGGAATAAAGAATCTATAAGGTGGGCTGAATTCCTCTAGGTGTTCTAACAACAGTATGTCAATGAAGCTTTCAAAGATCAAAAACAAGTAAACTTTGATTTATTGGAACAAGGGAACATGTTAGTTAGGGAATATGAACACAGATTCAGTAGTCCCCTTAGATATGCTGCACAATATGATGGAAAAGAAAAGTTAATCACTAAAAGGTTCATTAGGGTACTGAGACATGAGTTGAGACAGATATTAAGGGCTATTGGCATCAAAACTTATTAGGGGTCTAACATTAGAGTAGGAATTTTAGTATCCGATGGCAGGAAACATCAAGGGGGCTTCTATGGGACATCCAAGTGGAAGAAAAAGAGCCAAGGATAGATTACGAAAAGTTGACATGGGCAGAGAACAAAAGAAGCACAAAGAGGCCCAAAGGTTTGGACCTCAATGGCAAACCTGTGAAAAGTAACATGGTTTTAAACCAAGCTATAGACTCACTGAAGGATGTTTGAAGTGTGGTTCTCAGGACCACTGGGTTAAAGATTGCCCAGTTAAGAAAAAAGAAAGAAAATTGCAGGGCAAGTTTGAGGTCCTTTGGCCAAGAAACCAACAAGGCAAATGAAAAGGGATGGCAACACCTCAGCAAAAAAAAAAAGGGCCAGGACAACCCACACCAGCTAGAGTCCAACCACTAGCTGGGAGGGTATATCAAATTGAAGGATCAAGGAGAAAAGAGGAGACCAGCCTTGGAGAAAAGGCTATAAGCTATAACAAGCTGAAGAATGAAGCATTGAAAGGTAACCTTTGCCTTTATGATAAGCTTATCTCAGTATTTTATGATTTTGGTGCATACATATCTATTATTTTAGCTAACGTAGTAAGAGAATTAAATCTAGTGGTAACAACTTTACCTCAGATATATATGATCAAGACAATTGGAAATGAATTTATGATTTCACATCACATAGTTAAAGCCTATGTGATTAGGCTGAATAAGCTAGAATTAAAGGCTAATCTGATCATTCTGGAAACAACTAGTTATGACATAATATTAGGCATGAACTGGTTAGCTAAAAATAATGTTATCATAGATTGTCAAGATAGGAAGTTGATATTGCCAAGATCAATAGAACACTCTTTCGAAGACTCAATAAAATGTGATGTTGGATAAGTAAAGGTAATGGATTGCATACCTATACTTTCTGAAGAAGAGTACATGGGCTTAAATGAAAAACAATCTAAGACTGAGTTAGACTAGATTCTTATTGTGAAAGAATTTCCATAAGTGTTTCTCTCTGAGCTACCAGGTTTGCCTCCCCTAAAGGAGATAGAGTTTGAGATTAGGCTAACTCAAGGAGTACTTCCTATATCTACCACACCCTATAAGATGGCAATTCCTAAAATGAATGGGCTAAAAAAATAGTTGGATGAAGTCCTTAAAAAGGGATTCATTAAGCCAAGTATGTCTCCTTCGGGAACACCGGTGTTGTTTGTGAAAAGGAAAGATAGGACACTTAGGTTGTGCATTGACTATAGAAAGCTCAATGTTATGACTGTGAAGAATAAATATCATCTCCCTAGGATTGAGGACTTATTTGATCAACATAAAGGGGACATAGTGTTATAAAAAACTGACCTCAGATTAGGGTATTTCCAATTAAAAGTAAAAAAAGTAGACATTCCTAAGATTGCTTTCAGAGCAAGATATGATCATTTTGACTATACAGTAATGCCTTTTGGGCTTACTAATGCTCTAGCTTTCTTTATGGACATGATGCAAAGGACATTCAGACCATATCTAGACCACTTTGTGGTGATCTTTATAGATGATATCCTAGTGGACTCAAGGGATAAGGGGGAACATGAAAAGTTGAGAGTAGTGCTAGATGTGTTAAACAAATACCAACTATATGGAAAATTGAACAAATTGCATTTTTGGACCAATCAAATTGAATTCTTAGGCCATGTGATGAATGGGCAAGGAATGGCTGTAGACCCAGCAAAAATTAAGGCTATCTAATAGTGGAAGCAACCTTAGAATGTCAGATAAATAAGAAGCTTCTTGGGTCTAGTTGGCTATAATAGAAGATTTGTACCAAAATTTTCTGCAATGCTAGCCCTTTTAAGCAAGTTAACAAGAAAAGGGCAGGAGTTTGAATGGTCTAAGGAATGTGAAAGAAGCTTTCAAGAACTTAAAGATAAGCTCACTTCCACTCCTGTGCTAATACTGCCTAATCCCAATAAACCTTTTAAGGTTTACACAGATGCAGCTATTGTGGGATTATGGTGTGTATTAATGCAAAAAAAAAAACAAGCATAGCTTATGGATCAAGGTAATTAAGGCCATATGAAAAGAATTCTCCAGTGCATGATCTAGAACTTGCAACTGTGATCTTTACCTTGAAATAATGGAGACATTACCTATTAGGTAATAAGTTTCAAATCTTCATTGATCATAAAAGTCTTAAATACCTTTTTACTCAAAAAGAGTTGAATATGAGGTAGAGGAGATGGCTTGAATACCTCAAGGACTTTGATTGTACCATTGAGTACACTGAGGGCAAGGCTAATAAAGTGCTCGATGCCTTAAGCAGGAAATATATAGGTGTTCTAAAACATGGAGGGGAAGAAGAACAAAATGAGGTTAATAGCTTGATTGTTTGGCTAACAAGTGGCTAAGATAGGAACAAGCCCAGTTAAGAGTAGTAACTATTCAATCAACTTGGGAAGTAGAAATATAGAAGACACAATAGCAAGATGTAGATCTCGCTAGAATATCTGGGCAGAGACATGGAAAACTATTCCAAGGGTTCTCTTATAGGCAAGGATTGCTATATTTCCAAGACATAATTTATGTACCCAAAGGGAATGAATTAAGGGAACAAATTTTGAAAGAAGCCCACTCTAATAAGATGAGCATACATCCTAGAACTATGAAGATGTTCCAAAGTTTGAAAGAACACTTTTGGTGCCTAACATGAAGAAGGAAATTAGCACATTTGTATCTAATGTGTGATATGTCAACAAGTAAAGGTAGAACATCAAAGACCAAGAGGTGAGCTATAAAGCTTACCCATACCAAAGAGAAAATGGGGATCCATATCCATGGATTTTCTAGTACATATGCCCATGACCAGGAGGAAGCATGATACTATCTAGGTGATTGTGGATAGACTTACAAAGTTAGCCCACTTTTTACCTATTAATCTCACAGATCCTTTTGATTGGCTGTATAGTTGTATGTTAAAGAAATAGTGAGACTACATGGTATCCTAGATTACATAGTTTTAGACAGAGACTCAAGGTTTGTGTCTAGATTTTAGAAATCATTACATCAAGCACTAGGCACACAATTGAAACTAAGTTCAACCTACCATCCCCAGACTGATTGGCAAATAGAGAGAACTATACAAATCCTTAAGGACATGTTAAGGTGTTGTGTATTAAATTTTAAGGGACAATGGGATCAACATTTACCTCTGATAGAATTCTCCTACAATAATAGGTATCACTCAGTGTTAAAAATGGCACATTTGAAGCTCTATAGGGGCGAAAGTGTATTGCTCCTTATTGTTGGCAAAGGCCTCAAGGTAAAGTGGAGATAGGACTAGAACTAATCCATGAAACTACTAAAAATGATCAGGATGATCCAAGAGAATATCAAGGCTGCCAATGATAAAGAGCAAGCCTATGCCAACCAAAGAAGGAAAAGAGACTTAGAGTTCCATGTAGGGGACTATGTGTGGATCAAAGTCTTTCCAATGAAAGAAGTTATGAGGTTTGGCAAGAAAGGCAAACTAGCTCCTAGATATATTGGACCATTTCAAATAATGGCTAGAATTGGCAATGTGGCATACAAGCTAGATTTACCTTTAGAGTTGGGTCACATGCATGATACCTTTATGTTAGTATGCTTAAAAAGTACTTATCTAACCCATAACAGGCTATACCAGCTTTTAATATCTCAATGAACCCAAACCTCTCTTATGAAGAGGAACCTATAAAGATTCTGGCCAAGGATGTCAGAAAGTTAGAAGTAAGTGGATAAACATGGTGAAGATCCAATGGTCTCACCATTCTGAGCAAGAAGTTACCTATGAAACTGAAGCTGAAATGTTTAAGAAGTACCTAGAGCTATACCCCAAACTACTTGAGAATTTCGAAGACCAAATTCTTTAATGGGGAGAGAATGTCATGCTTGTGACTTGTACAAGCCATGGGCTGTATTGATGATATGCATGAGATGGAAAAATTGTGTATATGAATGTTACAAGTCATGGACATGGAGAAGGAAACAAGAAGGAGAATAAACACTCATGGGTAAGGGACAATGAGGACATTCTAGTGGAACATGCAAGGAAAATGCTGCATTGGTGAACCAAGAAAGGCTTAAGACATGTCCCAAGATACACTGGGATGTGAGCACTTAAAATTTGGGGAGATTGTGCCTAAAAATTTAAGAGCACCAAGTAGAGGCACTAAGTGACTCTTGGGCATACCCATGAATGCACCTATGTATGTTTTGAGGCCTTAAAGACAAAGGCATTGAGAGGACTTGTATAAGGCTGATACCTAACACTAAATTGAGAATAAAGGCTACAAGGTAAGCCAAGGAAAAGGTGCAAAATATGTGGAAGCCATGCATAGCACTCAAGAGTACACTAAAGAGCTCTATAATGCACTTAAAGTACACCTATGTTCAAATGAAAGTTAGAGGGCCTAAATGGCCAAACTAATGCACAAAGTAGGTGTTCAAAACATGCCACTATAAAATCTAAGCAAGTTAATATGATATGCAAAATGATTCGAATAACTCGGAGGAAGTTAAGCCAAGGACTGGTCAAAGTCCTTGGCCCCTAAGGCCATTCAGCCTAATTGTTGCACTACTTGACTAAGGCTTGAGTTAAGGCAGCTTCTTAGTTATTTCTTGGTATAATCTTGACCTCCACAACCTAGCCAAATCTCCAGCAAAGCATACTAGCACCACCAAAAAGAAACTTAGGCTAAAGAAGGAAAAAGCCAAGCATGAAGGCTTTCGGGTGAACCCATGGTGGTGCCTATGATAAATCAAGGATCTGTTGCTTCTTTTCCATCAATTCCAAGCTAAGTAAGGACCTATATGAAGCTTCATCTACTATATTCTAAAGGGGAAAAAGTTGCCCTAGGAGATGGCCAAGGCCGAAGGAACCTAAAGGCTATGTGTGCATTAAGCACTATGGGGAGCTAGCTAGTTTACATTCGGCAAGCATGAGGATTTTTTACAAGCATGGCTAAACTTGCTCAATTACCTGGAGCTATTTATTAAATTAAACCTAAATGAACTAATCATTTGTGAAATTGAAAGAAAATGCATGCTTATTACGTTAAGTGAAACCGTGTATATGGTATGTGTGTTTGCATGCTTCTTTGATTATATGCGTGTGCTAACCCTTAATTTGTATATATGGTTATCTCATATTATGTTGTATATGCTACCTTTGGTGTCTTCTTTGTCTTTAATTGTAGGTTATTAAGGAAAAATTAGAGCTTTACTTGTATAACAATGTTATGAACATTGTGATGGCACTAGGTGCCAAATTGGGTTCTTATTAAGTACCTATGTACTCATGCCCTCTATTTCAGGTAAGGAAGTGCAAGAGTGAAAGGCTAAGGAACCTCTTGGAGAGGTCTATGTATAGAAAGGTATGCTTGTGACTCATGCCTTATGAAAAGGAAGCATGGAAAAGTTCATAAGATTAAACTAATGGTTGTGTTATGTGAGTTGGTTTGTAGGCCCTAATGGCAGTAGTGGGACTTGCTACATTTGTATCCATCTTGGTATGGGTTAGAACTAAAAGAATAATAAGGCAACTATGGCCTAAGTTTCATGTGAAGGTGGAGGTTAAAGTGACAGTGGGCTTATAGACAGTTTAAGCTATGCCATGTACCATGCATAACATCTAGTAAACCAAACTTTTGTTATGTGTAATCTTAGGCCATGTAGTCCCTATCTGACCAATTTTGATATGTAAATATCTATAAGTAACTAATGGCAAGGGGAATTAGAGTAAAATATGGCATGTGCTTTGTATGTACATAATGGGCTTGAGTATGCCTTAAGGCACTAAGTATGGTAGAATAGGAAAAATGCATGCATGGTTTGTAACCAAGTAAACTAGTATGCATGCATGTATGTATGCTTGGATGTGTGTATGTGCTTACATGGCAAGTGCACCAAGTAGGATTCAAGTAAGCCTCCTAAAGACACCAAGACACACACACCCACAACTTAAATATACACACATACCCCAAATGCCCTAGTTGTAAAGGCCCTAAATTCTTAAGTGATAGGCCTTGGGCTATGAGGATTAAAGGCTTGCTTAAATCAAGTATGTGCATGTAAACCTATATTTTCAAAACTAAAGCTCAAATTTTGATTGTGATGTATATACTCGATGAATGAATGATTGTTATGATGAATCTAGCATGAAACCTACCTAAGTACTTAGCTTGTTTTTTAGAGCACAAAGTTTTTTTTTAAGTAACTTACAAGCTAGGTGTTGTGTATGTGTCCTGGCTATGTGTCTGCCTATGTGTCCTGGCGTGCCTAGGGCACACCCCAGTGCCCCTCCCCTGTGTCCTACCTGCACCAAAGGGGCTTAAGCCCTTATGTATATTATGCATTACATACTAGTGAAACCAATTTTTAAAATAAATCTGATAGACATAATTGAATGTCTTAACCATTCTTTTGAGGTTCTAAACCTCTCAAATGGCCTAGGGGCTATGTTGGGCATAACACTCCTCCTAGGTGCCCTAGTGCTTAACACATGAACATGTCTTGCCTACACACTCAGCATTCCAACGTAAGCTCACAAGACATACACTTACAAACCCACCTATGCTCATGCACCCCATGTGCATTAAAAGAAAGGTAATAAGAATGACTAAGTAAGTGCATTCACTAGAATAACATTTTAAACTAATAAATGAATGTGTTAAGGTAACAACTTAACATGTCAAATTGATAACCTAATGTGTTAAGGTAGCAACTTAACATATTAAACTGATAACCAAATGTGCTAAGGTGGTAACTTAACCTATTAATTAGTCACTCTCACCTAAGTCCCACCTAAGTTGGAGTTAAAAATCCTGGGAGTCATGACCTAATCCACCATATGTTAGTTAAGCAACTAAACCTCCAAGAAAGGTTTAGGGTGGGGATGAATTGGGTCTTGACACACAAAAGTGGTCCTATTTAAGGATCAGACTACAAGTTCTTCAGGAGGAACATTAGGTGATTGTTTATCAGCTTTGCATGAGTCGTGGCAAGACCAAGAAAGGTCCCTAGTCTATACTTTGGAGATTTAGTTAGCCTGGTTGGCTGAGATCCAGGATGCTCAAAGCAAAGATCCGTTGTTGAGAAATATTTTAGGAGGGTAGATATTTGGTACAATGAGAAAGGAGTTTCAGTATAAAGATGAAATACTACACCATGGAGATTGATTCTTTGTGCCGAATGTGGAGCGACTTAAGTAATAAATCCTACAAGAATCACATAGTCATTATGGCTCTCCTAGTAGCAAGCACTCCTGAAGGAGGTAAAGTGCCTTAAATTAAGTTTAGAACCTTAATTTAAGTTTACATAGCAAGAATAGAGAAGTTTAGCAAAGTTCACTAAGTTTCGAGAAAGATAAGGCATTAAATGAGGTTCAGGGGTAAAATGGTAATTTTACATCCTAAATAGCTGGGCATGGTCCCTAGTGCTTTAAAATGATTTTTTATAACTTAACTTTCAACCTTAACCAAAACTTGAAGGAATAAACAAGAATTAATCAATAATAACTAAGTTGCCAAAGATGGGGGCTTAAGTGACTTAAGTCTGATAGCTTGATGGCTTATGGGTTAAGTGAGGGTTTAAGAAGGGGAAAGTGAGGGTGGCTGCCACAATTTTTGTGTTCATCCTCTCCACTCTCATTTCTCCATCAAATTCACCTTAGAATCCAAGTTTCTTGGTGAGAACAAAAGCCATCAAAGGTATATAGACTCTTGGAAGGCCATTTCAAGCATAAAATCATGGTTTTGAAGCTTGGAAGTGTGTTTTCTCACATCCCCTATTTTTAGTGCGAGGTAACTAATGTGTTCTTGATTGAATTCATGTTATTTGGTTAGTTTGGAGCTTGGGTTTTGGTTAGGAAGCAAGATTTTGATGTTTAGTGCTTATGTTTTTTATTGGAACTTAGGTGACACTTTGTTGAACTTAGTTGAGTGGAAAGGAGGTTGATTCTTGCTTGTTACTTGGAGTTGAGGTAAGGGAGTTATGTTTTCAAGTTCAATTAATGCTATTGGCTTGAGTTTGCTTGAAGAATTTGAGTAATTCTAGCTATAGTATTAATTAGAGGATTTGGTTGAATTATGGTGGACTAGTGTGTTTGGCTTGATTGGAATGATGTTATAATGCATCATAGGAAGGCTTGTGATGGTTTATTGTGGTCTATGCAACGTGTACTACACGTATGTGAAGTTTGAAGGTTATCCATTCATGTTTGATATGTTTGGAAATTGTTCAAAGTTCATAGCAGTAAAGCCGGAGATTTTCTGGGCATTTTGCAGGTTGGCGACGCGTTGCCAATCTACACGAGTTCCCATGATGCGTCGCCAAGACCTCAAAAAATTGGCAGAACGTCGACAACAGTGGCGACGCGTCGCCAAGACAGCATTTGACACCCGATTTTGTTTTTAGCATAACGTTTCGCTTGGGTGTCTGATTGAGGTGATTCAAGATTCCACGCGAAGCTAAGAGGGAGTACTATCACCTCCATGTTTAAAAACACTTAAAATGGCCCATTTTCAAAGTTTTTTTAAGTCAAAGTTAAGGCAGGTTTTAAAGGAAATTATGGCCACAATAGAGCACCATAAATGGGTGCAAGGTTTAGTACCATTAGAAGCCTAGTTAGGACTTTGGATTTGAGGCTTCAATGTGGAAACCTTGGTGCACCTAGTCTACAAGGTCTTTATGGCCTAGTCTTCAATAGTCCCACCATCATTCCCCTATACAACATAAATGGGAGAGGTTCAACTGGTGATTTATCACTAGTTAGGCTGGCAAGCTATGCTTGCTAGAGGACAAGGCAATGCCTTGTAGTTCAAGGACAAGGATGAAGAGAGGTCTCAAGGGACCTAGCTTTATATGCATATATTTCATACCCTTAGGCTGTAATTTTCTTGCAGGTACATTGAAGACCCCTTACTGAGAATGTTATGTTCTCACTCCTTGGTTATGTTGTGCAGAGGCTGAAGTTGTTGGGCCAGGTAACAATTGAGGATTATCGCGGTATTGATCTTTTGTGTGTACAGGTATGACACTTGAGAATCTTTATGATTCTAGTCTACATGGGTACTTGTTGGTTAAGTAACAATACTAACTTAAGTCTTCCTTTGGCTGTAGAGCCTAGTAGCACTTGGACAAAGCCTTTGAAACTCACCACTGGGACGTGTATCCAAGGTGAGAGTTACTTCAAGAAGATCTCAGTAGAGGCTTGTATTTATACAGTACTCTTAGTTGTCTCCATAGTCTATGTTATGAAGAGTCCTAGACTCTAGGGTTGTCTTGGGTGAGGGCATTAGTCCACTTTATGTATGAATGCTCCCACGAGTTGTTATGTGTAGTAAATTCACACAGAGGTTGATTTTGTATGCTTTGGCTATTTGTATTTACTTTTTATAAAAATTACTTGGCCAAGTTAATGCTTTATGTTTTTATTAATCCAAGTCAAAGCATGAAGAGCATCCATCTTGCATATTCTAGGTTATTCAACTAGTATCATGGGATTTAATCCGCGCACATATACAACTAGCCAATTGCAACCACTGTGAGACCAGTTCTCACAGGCTTCCTAGGCAGGGGCCAAGGACGGCCGTGTCAATAGTAGTAGGCTAAATGTTCATCCTGGTGTTAGTAAGATGTACCATGACTTGAAAGCGCACTTTTGGTGGCTGGGACTCAAGAGGGATGTAGCTAGGTATGTAACTAAATGTTTGACATGCCAAATGGTTAAGGTAGAACATCAAAAACTAGTGGGTACAATTCAAAGTTTACCTTTCCTAAAAAGGTGGTAGGGATCCATTATGATGGACTTCCTAGTAGGGTTACCAAATACTCGAAGCCAGCATGACTCTTTATGGGTAGTGGTCGATAGGTTGACTAAGTCAACACACTTTATACCTATAAGGATTACTTATACATTGAAGTGGTTAGCTTAGTTGTATATTAAGGAGATTGTGAGGTTACATGGCATACCAGATCAGATCATATCTGAAAAGGATCCTAAATTTGTGTCAAGGTTTTGCAATGCTTTCCAAGAGGCGTTGGGAACTAAGGTTAGTCTTAGTATTGCCTTCCATTTTTAGATCGATGGATAGTCTGATAGGGTAATACAAACCTTGGAAGATATGTTACACATGTGTGTTATAGACTTTTGAGGCAATTGGGACCACCACTTACCACTCATTGAGTTTGTTTACAATAACAGTCACCAAACTATTATAGGTATGGCACCATACGAGGCATTGTATGGTAGGTGATGTTGTTGGGTTTCGGGAGCCAAACAGCGCAGCGGAATTTAACCGAAACCCTCCAGGATCCAAGTGAAACGGGGTAAACCGGGTGTTCGAAAATTTTCATACCTAATTTTCGGTTGAGATCTCTCACTCAACTGTAGAGTCGAATCACAAAACCTGAACAGTTGACATGTTCAAGCTCTCTATGGTATCCACACGAGCCTCTCGGGATCACTACGCTTCCACCACGTCCCGGTAGATGCGTTTCTCTTGCGCTCGCAGTGCTAGCTTGTGTCCTCCAAGGAATTGCAAGAGAAGAGTGCGGCTGTCCTTTTTGGAGGCTAGGGCAAGGAGACCTGCGAATTTCTCACTTAAAAGTTGTATTTATAGTGAGACTCAACTTCCAGGCCTAATGGGTTTCAAAGCCCTAATCCAATTAGGCTTTAATTTCGGGCTTAATAATGGCTCAACTCTTGGGCCCATTATTAATACGAAATTAAAGTGAAACCATAACCCAAATAATTAGCCCATGCACTCTAATGATCCAAATTGCTCTATGTGTGCGACCCAATAGGCTCTTACCACGTTGGCAATGATCATAAATCACATTTATGATCATAAGCAATGAGCGGTGTCTAGCAACACATCATTGCTACCCAAGTGACAAGATTGTCGATGATTCGACTAAACCTTTATGATCATCACCGATATATGCCATTGTCCCTTTGTCCAAGATATCAAGACTAAGCACGAGACATGGAATGTGTCACTCTCGTATAGCCCAATCTTTGGTTTCTTGATTACCGAGTAGACCAACTTAAACTGATGACATTGATATCGTATATCAACTCATCCGAGCATGGCCATGCATTTTCTAAGTCTCACTCTATCAAGGGGCCCGAAGATATCACTCCCGTTACATAGGAGGGACAAATCCCATCTTGATCATACAAATCCCTCCGCATGATATGTGACATACCCAATGACCTCCTTCAAGTTCACTCAGTTACGAGCAACAAAAGAAAAGTATCAAAGTATGTGACTCACATGTAGGGAACCTTGATGATCTTAGGTCGAAGGACTACATATACCATGATCACTATGAGAATCACTTATGACACTCATATAACGATCCATGTAGTGTTCTCATGGTGGGTCGGTCCAATACACAAGTTCTCCAACTTGTACCCATATGTAGACTACATATCTCATATTAGTCTCCACATATGCTAGTCGTTATGTATTATTGCAACCCGCTCCACAATAATACTAGACCAGGGACGTTTAAGAATATCATTATTCTAGGGTTACAATTATGTTTGTTAAGTTACGCAGAAACAAAACAACAAACATAATTGCTGGATTAATGCCTTAATAAAATATCATGACTCAATGTGCAAAAAATACAATCATCTCATGATTGGCTTTTTGGGCACAACACTAACAATCTCCCACTTGCACTAAAAGCCAATCATCCATGTATCTAATACCGATGGACCTAGAATGGCTATCATGCTTTTGCTGCGTAAGGGGCTTTGTCAGTGGATCAGCAATGTTGCTGTCTGTCGAAGTCCTGCATATCCTTACATCACCCCTCTCGATGATCTCCCTGATGAGATGATAGCGTCGGAGTATGTGTTTGGATCGCTGGTGAGATCGAGGTTCCTTAGCCTGTGCGATTGCTCCATTGTTGTCACAATAGAGCTCTATCGGGTCGGTAATGCTTGGAACCACTCCAAGTTCAGTGATGAACTTCTTGATCCAAACTGCCTCCTTCGCAGCATCAGAGGCGGCAATGTACTCAGATTCTGTTGTAGAGTCAGCTACTGTCTCTTGCTTTGAACTCTTCCAGCTCACAGCACCACCACCAATACAAAACACATAACCAGATTGCGATCTAAAATCATCCTTATCGGATTGGAAGCTTGCATCGGTGTAACCCCTTACAACGAGCTCATCTTCACCTCCAAAGACCAAGAATGCATCCTTAGTCCTTCGTAAGTACTTAAGGATGTTCTTAACAGCTGTCCAGTGACTCTCACCGGGGTTCGATTGGTACCTACTCGTCATGCTCAAAGCATATGAGACATCGGGACGAGTACATATCATGGCATACATGATAGATCCAATTGCTGAGGCATATGGAATCTTACTCATGCGCTCTCTCTCCTCGGTTGTACTCGGACACTGAGATCTAGAAAGAGTGATACCATGTGACATGGGCAAGAATCCTTTCTTGGAATCTTGCATGCTAAACCTCTTTAGCACCTTGTCAATATATGTACTTTGACTTAGGCCAAGAAGCTTTCTAGATCTATCTCTATAGATCCTGATGCCTAACACATAGGCTGCTTCACCCAAGTCCTTCATAGAGAAACATTTCCCTAGCCAAGTCTTCACAGACTGTAGCTCAGGAATGTCATTCCCGATGAGTAGTATGTCATCTACATACAACACCAAGAAGACAATAGCGCTCCCACTAACCTTCTTGTAGACACAAGGTTCATCTTCATTTTTGATAAAACCAAACTCTTTGATTGCATCATCAAAACGAAGATTCCAACTTCGAGAAGCTTGCTTCAGTCCATAAATGGACCTTTGCAACTTGCACACTTTATTGGCATTCTCAGGAGTGACAAAACCCTCAGGTTGTGTCATGTACACATCCTCAAGTAGCTTTCCATTTAGGAATGCAGTTTTGACATCCATTTGCCATATCTCATAATCATAGTGTGCAGCAATAGCAAACAAAATTCAGATGGATTTAAGCATAGCAACTGGTGAAAAAGTTTCATCATAGTCAATACCATGAATTTGCTTGAAACCTTTTGCAACCAATCGTCCCTTAAAGGTAATCACATTACCATCCATGTCAG
This sequence comes from Aquilaria sinensis, assembly GCA_005392925.1. Classification (NCBI taxonomy): domain Eukaryota; kingdom Viridiplantae; phylum Streptophyta; class Magnoliopsida; order Malvales; family Thymelaeaceae; genus Aquilaria; species Aquilaria sinensis. The sequence continues at coordinate 60,102 of SMDT01001149.1, read as the reverse complement.
TTTTCTTCTTGAAAACCCATTTGCACCCTATGGGTTTTACCCCTTCAGGTGGGTCAACCAAAGTCCATACTTGGTTTTCATACATGGATTCCATCTCGGATTTCATGGCCACTAGCCACTTCTCAGAGTCAGGCCCCAACATAGCTTGTTGGTAGGTTGTGGGCTCATCCTGATCCATGAGCATCACATCACCAGTGTGAGTCATGAGAAATCCATATCTTTCAGGCTCACGCCGAATCCTACCAGACCTACGTGGGCTCTGTGCTACAGGAACAAACTCTTGAACCACAACATCTTGTGGTGTCTGTTCAGGTTCCATTTCAGGTTCGATGTCTCCTTGTTGTTCTTGAATTTCTTCAAGTTCTACTTTCCTCCCACTAGTTCTTTTAGAGATAAACTCTTTCTCCAAAAAGACACCAGTTCGAGCAACAAACACTTTTTGCTCAGAAGGATTGTAGAAATAGTAACCCTTTGTTTCTTTGGGATACCCAACAAAAAGGCATTTTTGAGATTTGGGCCCTAGTTTGTCAGAGGATTGACGTTTCACATAAGCGTCACAGCCCCAAATCTTCATAAAAGACAAATTGGGATGCCTCCCACTCCATATCTCATATGGTGTCTTTTGAACCGATTTAGATGGAACTCGGTTTAGTGTAAAAGCAGCTGTCTCTAGAGCATGTCCCCAAAAGGAGTTTGGAAGGTCAGCTTGACTCATCATAGAGCGAACCATGTCTAACAGAGTTCGATTTCTCCTTTCAGATACACCATTCCATTGAGGTGTACCTGGTGGAGTGAGTTGTGATACTATACCACACTCCTTCAGATAGTCAAGGTATTCTCGATCCAAGTACTCTCCACCTCGATCTGATCGAAGCACTTAAATACTTTTCCCGAGTTGATTCTCTACTTCATTCTTGAATTCTTTGAACTTTTCAAAGGATCTCATACCTATCAATTTCGGGTTAATCTCATTAACCAATTTGTGTTGTTTCTTCATATATCTCATATGTTAATTACGAATTTCGGTTTCATGCATCATGAATCAATCTAATTAATCATTGCCGAAAACCAATCGAACACATAGCATCATGCGATTCAATACTCAATCCCGATTTAGGGTTTCACCAGTAGCTCTGATACCACTGTTGGGTTTCGGGAGCCAAACAGCGCAGCGGAATTTAACCGAAACCCTCCAGGATCCAAGTGAAACGGGGTAAACCGGGTGTTCGAAAATTTTCATACCTAATTTTCGATTGAGATCTCTCACTCAACTGTAGAGTCGAATCACAAAACCTGAACAGTTGACGTGTTCAGGCTCTCTATGGTATCCACACGAGCCTCTCGGGATCACCACGCTTCCACCACGTCCCGGCAGATGCGTTTCTCTTGCGCTCGCAGTGCTAGCTTGTGTCCTCCAAGGAATTGCAAGAGAAGAGTGCGGCTGTCCTTTTGGGAGGCTAGGGCAAGGAGACCTGCGAATTTCTCACTTAAAAGTTGTATTTATAGTGAGACTCAACTTCCAGGCCTAATGGGTTTCAAAGCCCTAATCCAATTAGGATTTAATTTCGGGCTTAATAATGGCTCAACTCTTGGGCCCATTATTAATACGAAATTAAAGTGAAACCATAACCCAAATAATTAGCCCATGCACTCTAATGATCCAAATTGCTCTATGTGTGCGACCCAATAGGCTCTTATCACGTTGGCAATGATCATAAATCACATTTATGATCATAAGCAATGAGCGGTGTCTAGCAACACATCATTGCTACCCAAGTGACAAGATTGTCGATGATTCGACTATACCTTTATGATCATCACCGATATATGCCATTGTCCCTTTTGTCCAAGATATCAAGACTAAGCACGAGACATGGAATGTGTCACTCTCGTATAGCCCAATCTTTGGTTTCTTGATTACCGAGTAGACTAACTTAAACTGATGACATTGATATCGCATATCAACTCATCCGAGCATGGCCATGCATTTTCTAAGTCTCACTCTATCAAGGGGCCCGAAGATATCACTCCCGTTACATAGGAGGGACAAATCCCATCTTGATCATACAAATCCCTCCGCATGATATGTGACATACCCAATGACCTCCTTCAAGTTCACTAGTTACGAGCAACAAAGGAAAATATCAAAGTATGTAACTTACATGTAGGGAACCTTGATGATCTTAGGTCGAAGGACTACATATACCCTGATTACTATGGGAACCACTTATGACACTCATATAACGATCCATGTAGTGTTCTCATGGTGGGTCGGTCCAGTACACAAGTTCTCCAACTTGTACCCATATGTAGACTACATAAGAATATCATTATTCTAGGGTTACAATTATGTTTGTTAAGTTACGCAGGAACAAAACAACAAACATAATTGCTGGATTAATGCCTTAATAAAATATCATGACTCAATTGTGCAAAAATACAATCATCTCATGATTGGCTTTTGGGCGCAACACTAACAGATGCATGGTGCCCTGTTGTTGGCCTGACCCTTTTAATAAGGTAGTCATCAGTCCTGAGATCATAGCTAACACCACGACCAAGATTAAGTTAATCCAGAAACGGATTAAAGCAGCAAATAATCTCAGAAAAAAGTATGCAAATTTGAGGAGATGAAAATTGAGTTTTGATGTTGAAGACAAGGTACTTTTCAAAGTGTCTCCCATGAAGGGAGTAACCCAGTTTGGGTAGAGGGGTAAGTTGGCCTTAGGTATATTGGACCCTACGAAATCATAGAGAAAGTAGGGAAGGTTGCATATTGGTTGGTGTTACTGCCTAAATTGTCCCAAGTGCACAACATGTTTCACATTAGTTTTTTGAGGAAATGCATAATTGATCCGGGACAGGTAGTCAACCCTTCGATGGTTCCGGTCCAGGAGGACTTGACCTACGAGGGGAGGCTCATTAAGATTTTCGATAGGCAAGTTAACAAAATATGAACCAAGTGGATTCCAATGATTAAGATCCTTTGGTCAAACTATGGTGAAGAGGAAGCTACTTAGGAGACGAAGTAGGATATGTTGAAAAAGTATCATAGTGAATTTCCACAGTTGCAGCAAAATTTGGAGGATTAAATTCCAAAATGAGGGGAGAATGTTATGGCGCTCCTAGTGGGAAGGTAGACTGAAGGAGATAAAGTAAAATAAATCCTAGTTTGGAACCTTATTTTAACTTCACATAGCAAGATTAAGTGTGTTAGACAAGGTTTAGAAAGTTTCAAGGAGTTTATGACACCAAATAGGGTTTGGGATAAAAATGGTAATTTTGCATCTTAAAGTGTTAGGCTGAGTCCCAGTAGTCAAAAATATGTTTTAAAACCTAATCCTAACTTAAAACCCAAAATTTACCTAAGTATGTAAGATTTGACTAAGTTTTGACTTGGGTTACTATTTGAGGAATGAGGCTTTCTGCAAACATGAAGAAAGTTTGAAGGCTAATGAGGGAAAGTTTTTTAAACTTGGTAAAGTGGTCCTCATTGCCACTTTCACTCATTTTTCTTTCAAAAACGGAGCTCCCTTTTTTCCCTTGTATTTCCTCCTTAATTCTTACTCAAAATCAAGTGTTCTTAGTGGAATTTGAAGACCCGAAGGATATACAAGACTTGGGTAGCTTATTTTAAGCTTTGTTTGTGATTTTGGAGTTGATTCCTTGTTTCCAGCAAGTGCCCTACTTTGGGCATGAGGTAATATGAATTTGATGAAGTTTTCTTGTTTGTTTGATGATTTGAGGCTTGGGTTTTGCTTGGTTGGTTTTAATTTGATGTCATGTGCTTTGGTTTGCTTGGAACTTAGGTAGAACCTTGTTCTTGGTGAAGGGTTGCTTAGTTCTTGCTTGTGACTTGAAATCAAGGTCAGGGATTTATGGTTTTGAGTTTAATTGATGTTATTGGAGTGTTGTTACTTGATGAAATCAAGTAGTTTTGGCAATACCATTATTTAGTGGGCAAGTTTGTTCATGTTGGACTAGGAGATTTATTGAGTTTGGCATGATGTTTTAATGCATCATAGTTGTGTTTGTGGTAGTTTATTGTGGCCTTTGCAACAAGTTTTACAGGTATGAGGAGTTGGAACGCCATCCAAGCATGTTTAGTACACTTGGGAAGCATCCTAAGGTGCATATGGCAAAAGTTGGAATTTTCTGGGCACAAAAGGATTAGCTACATGTCACCAAGGTTAAAGATGTGTTGCTAAATCCACGTGAAAATTCCAAGAAGTTATATACTGTGGCGACACGTTGCCACAGTCAAGTTGGCCAGAAAAATCAACTTTTGCTAGGGGGTTGAAGGGGAGGCTCGAGGAGGTGCTTAGTGTACCTAAAGGTTGAGGTGTCTCGGTGTTACCCTGAGACTTCCAAAACTCCTCCAAGTCCTTGTAGTTTTGTTGAGTTTTGTGGTTACTTATACCATAAGCAAGAGAACTAGGTTAAGAAGGGCCACATTCAAGTATCTCTAGCTTGAGTGTGAGGTTTAGTACCATTGAAGACCTAGCTATGCCATCGGGTGTGAGGTTTCGATGTAGGAACCTTAGTACACCTAGTGGGTCCTCGAGACCTAATTAACATCAGTCCTACCATAGTGCCCCTGTACAACATAAAGGAGGTTCAAGTAGTGAAAACTTCACTAGTTAAGTTAGGAAGTTATGCTATCTAGTAGACAAGGCTTTGCCTTGTAGTTTAAAGACTAGGAAGAGGATAAGTCCCAAGGGACTAAAATGTATACATATAGGTTTAGCCTTACACTGTATGAGTTCACAATAGATTACATATGATTATATATGTGTTGTCCTTAGTACATTTCCTTGCAGGTGAAGACCCCTTATTGAGAATTCTTAAATTCTCACTCTCTAGTTTATGTTGTGCAGATTCTAACGTTGTTGAGCTTGATAACCGCTAAGGGTTGTCAACGTAGTCTTTTGTTGCAGGTACTTTGTTATGAGAATCTTTTTTATTCTAGTTTTCATAGTTACTTGTTGGTGAAGAAAAAATACTAACTATAGTATTTCTTAGTCATAGAGGTTAGCAAGCACGTTGATAGACTTTTGTGACTCGCCATTGGGATTCATCTCTTAGGTGGGAGTTAGTTTGGAGGGTCTCAGGAAGAAGGCTTGTATATGATGTATGCCTAGTTGCCTCTAGTGTATAGATAGAGCTTAGGAGTCTAGGATTGCTCTTGGGTGAGCAACATTAGTCTTCCTTTGTTGAATGCCCTTACATAGTTATTATGTGTAGCTATAATGATACAAATGTTGATCTTTTATACTTTGACCACTTGAATTTTGATTTGCATGAAAAATTCCTAGGCAATGTGAATGCTTTACGGGTTTCTATTTACTCAAGTCAAAGCTATGAGGGCATGCATGCTTGCATTTTTTAGGTTAATCAACTAGTGACATGAAGTTTTAATTTGGAATACATATATAACTAGCCAATTGTAACCATCATGAGATTCGTTCCCATAGGTTTCTTGGGCAAGACCGAGAGCGGCTATGTCATATATACCACATGAACTTAAATCTCATACCATACATATATCCTGTGAACTTGAATCTCATACCATATAACTTGATTGTTATACCACATAAACCTAAATCTGATACTACTTAAACCTAAATTTGATACCATACGAACCTAAATATGATACCACATAAGCCTGAATCTCATACCACTTAAACTTAAATCTAATACCACATAAACCTGAATCTTATACCATAAAAACTTAAATCTCATACCATATAAACCTAATACCACATAAATCTGAATCTCATAACAAACCCGAATCTTCTACCATCTTAATATGAGGCCACATGAACCTAAATCCCTTACTACGTAACCTAAATCTTGTACCATTTAATGTAAATCTTCTACTTAATATGAATTTAATACCACATAACCTATAACCTGTAGATCTAGTTGCAATTCTATTCCTTTATTTTATCTAGTTTTGCTGTATTTATAAATTTAGGTCCTTAATTGATTAAACTTTCAAAGTACGAGGAAAAGTGAAAAAAGAAGGGGTCTCCCCATGAATTTTATAAACTTCCGTGCGTCTGGTGACACTGATCAGCAGCGTCGACCTAGATCCCGTGGTCCTAATGAATCGGTAAAGAACCTTAGTCGGTCGGCGAGTTTGAATGGAGGAGGAGAGAGCGGCCGCTTACTACGACGAGTTAACGCGAAAAGGCGAAGGGGCCGCCCGATTCAAGCAAGGGCTGGGCTTCTCTTCCGCCGGCGATCGAAACGATGCGATTCCGGAGCGCAGTTCCGCTTTTTCTTCGTCTTCCTCGTCCTTCCTCAGCAGCTTCGTCAGAGCCTCCAGCCCTTCCACATCTTCCAAGTTCGAGAAAGAGTCCGAGCTCAACTCGATTCGTGATAAACTTAAGAAGAAACCAGACAAAGAACCAGACCGCAGAGATTGTTATCCGGCCAGGGAGGGGGGCGTAGGAAGAGAAAGAGAGCGGTATTCGAAGAGGAGAAGCAGAAGCAGGGAAAGGTACGGAGATAGAGGGAGGACGGGGCGGAGGAGGAGCAGGAGCAGAAGTAGGTCGCCGCAGAGGGAGCGAAGGTCGTCGAGGAGCAGGAGCAGAAGTAGGTTGCCAAAGAGAGAGCGGAAGTCGGGGAGGAGGAGCAGGTCACCCAGCAAGAGGACAATTGACCGAGAAGGGAAGGAAAATAGGACAAGCACTAGCGGTGTTGATTATTCGTGGTTGATTCAGGGCTATGACAAGATGGTATGTGATTAATATATTTGATTGAATTGAATCAGATAGTTACTTTGAGGTTCGTATTAAATTATTACTCTGACATCTTGGTGCTTGGAGCTTCTATGTTTGATTGGAATCAGTTCATATGCTTCCACAACAAGAAAAGATGAAACCTTCTGACTGAACCGTGAAAAATGTTTTGACTTGTGATTAGTTGAGAAAACTCTAGTTCGGTAAGCTGCTGCGAACTTACTTAATGGGGCATCCTAAAAGCTGTTCCAGTAGTCCTGTTCCCTAGTGAGGTTAAAAGTGTTATGTTTACTGAGACTAGGGATTGTTAAGTTCTGCAACTATAAAATTTGGGGAATTGTCTGCCTATTAGGAACTCTAATTTCTGCTATATTTGATTCATAAACTGTTTTCTTTTCTTCATTCTTCATTCTTTCTGTTTCATCTTGCAAGCTGTTTACCCAAAAAAAAAACCTTAAATATGGGATTTTTGTCACTTTTCCTGGAATTCCTAATTTTCTGTAACGTAACTTTTCCTATTTTGATGATCTGTTCTTGAAGTGGATAATGGTAATAACCATATGAAGATGGCTTTGATGTGTGCTTTCTTTACTCCTATCTCAAATGGATGGTGGCCATGTTTATTTGTGAACAGTCACCAGCAGAGAGAGTCAAAGCAAGGATGAAACTTCAGCTTGCTGAAACAGGTACATCATTCTAAGCAGCAATATGGTTGACTTATTACGTTTGTTTTCTTATTAGAAAAAAACACTTCATTTTTATTTATAGAGTGACCAAAAGTGAGTTAGACATGATGTTAATTGTTAATTGCATCTTTTAAGTAGAAAAATGACTTGATAAATATGCTTATGGGAGCATGGAACTTTCAATCTGAGGATGCCAAGTAGCTTGGGAGTGACAAAATTACTTCAAAGCTACCAAACTTCAAAAGCCAATAACATTCTCTAAATCTTTGGTTGAAACCATAAATAATTCCTCCATCTAGCCTAAGGCATTTTAAGTCAGAAGAAAAAGAAGACTAGTCATGTACTTGAATGAAGATCAAAGTTACAATGGATTAGAAATATCTAAAGACAACCATCTCATTAACCACTCCAAAGTCCAAATCTTTTATGTACAGTACTATGTACAAACAGGAATATGTATTATTGAACTCATTTTGGTTTGCCGTAGTGCGGGCAGCATTTTAGGGAATGATGGCAAACAATGCTGGATTTGGCTTTGGTTCTTGCAGTTACATGCACCTGTGAAACAAGGTTTTGAGGCATGATAGTTGTTGCAGGATTGGCCAGAAAAAAAAAAGAACACTTCCACACACAATTCATGAGGCATCTTTCAAAACCTGTGGCAAATGAGCCAAATCAAACTATCGAATCGCAACAGTAAAGAACACACTATGGACTTAAGCTGCTTGTGGCTCACTTTCAATTAAGTCAGCATCTGTTTTTATCTCTCCTTTCAGAAAAAAAAAAAAAATTTAACTAACCGTATAATCCAACTGATTCCCAAGAAGTTGCTACCTTCTTAGTTCCTTGGCCTAATAGCAAAACATAAATAGATGGGTCTTAGATTCAGAGGCACCCTTGGAGCAAAAGCATCCATTTGCTGCAACTCTAACTATTTTTTAGAGGTTCTCAAAAGTTGGATTTCCTTCCCTTGTTGCCTTTTAGAAGCCTTTTATGGAGAAGCCCCATTTGCCAAGTTTCTTCTCTGTTGAGATTTGGGTAATGATTCTTTTAGAAACCTTTTACGGAGAAGCTCCATTCCTTTCCAGTGACCAACAGCATTTATCGGTGTGATCTCCAAAGAGAGGATATCATCAAAGAGAGTTATCTCCCAGTCATTTGCATTTCTAAAGAAAGAGGAATTCAATGTTGTTGGTGGTTCCCTACCAAGGAAAGCATATGAAATTGGAGCATAAGCCTGGAAATTGCTCCTAAGAATATCTTTGGAACTCTCTGTTTCAATGTTCTCGTGGTTTGGTGGTTGGTTGTTGGTGCAGGACCTTGCCAACTGTCAAACTCAGCTCAGGTGAGGTGTCAAAATCCAAGAATTGCTTGGTCAAGAACATATGGGTCTGAACGGCCACTTGCACTCTCTGGAAAGGGTGTTGCCAGCAACTAAAAACTGGATGAGCGCCAGGCTTATTCCATGTTGTGAGCCTATAAGTGTGCCCAAGACATCAGATGGACCTGGCTAGATGACGATATACAGGTGTTGGCATATAACCAATATAACCTTAGCTTCTGTGGTACGAAGTGAAAACATAGAACTGCTGAGCTGCTGGCATACTTACATAGCTTCAGTGGTGCCAAGTGAAAACATAGAAGTGCTGGGCTGCTGACATACTTAGATATGTATATGGTATGTTCAATTATATTATCTGTCATAGCATTACTAGACTAGTTCAAAGCACATGGCTTCTGTTTATTATTTGTACAAAACCTTTTTGCTTCATAATGATGCTACATGATCACAAACTTGGATTTAGAGTGCATGCGTTACCTATTTATGTCATTCTTGCCCACACATATTAGTATGCCAGAAGGTCCCCATTGTACACAGCTTATATATTGACCATAAACAAATATGTATATCATGCACATGTTAAAAACCTGTGTAGCTAAGTGCAGCACCTTACTTATTTTGCACATATGATAAGCTGATAACTAAGGTATAGGAAACACAATATAGAAATAATAAAGCAAGCAGATTTTAACTTCAATTTGGATAGTGCGGCAGTTGTATCCTCATCTACAACAAGGCTGTTCGATAGCTTTTCTTAATCTGTGTCCTCTTACTGCTACTTCTATGAGGTCATCATTATTGGAACCGGACTTGTTGAACCCTACAATCCAGGATCCCTCTTACATCAATCTTTCGTAGAGTATATTTTGTTGCAATTGAAATTGAGTTTATTGGTGCCACATTCTTATATTTCATTATGACTTGAGCACTTAACAGATTGGTTTTTATTTGGATAAGTTGGGTCAGAACAACTGGTGTTTGTTCTGTCACTGATGTTGTCTCTGCTGTTTCCAATTTCTGCTGACTTCCCTTTTGTTTATGCAATCTAGCCAGACTCATAGGTCTTGTGGGATTGTCAGGATGATGCAGCCCTACTACTACCACTATGTAGTCTTCTATGCGACCTAAAAAACTTTGATTTCTTCTGTTATTGTGAGAGGTGGTCTGGCAGAAATTCTTCAAATTTATACTGATAATCTTCCAACTTCCTGTTTTTCAAGCTTGGATACTTATCCCAGTTTATTACATTAAATTGACAGACCAAAGCGCTTTGAAGACCCTGATGCTTAAACTCATCCAACATGTCTGTCACTATTGAACTTCGAAATACAAAATGTCTTCCTCAAGATTCGATCACTAAACCAAAGTTTTTCCTCTGAAAATTGCTTTGTGACAGAAGAAATAGCTCATTTGACTCAGCAAAACCGTGATCTTTGGAGATCCATTGAACCTGGGAAATTCCAGTTTTCAAAATCAGTTTGCCATCCCAGTAATTTTCTCAGCAGACCAGACTGGGCGTGGTTCTTTGTTTTCCCTTTCTGATCTTGCTTCATGATTTGAAGTAACTTGCCCAGGCACTAATTGAGTGGGCTAGAACTTTTGGCTGCATTTTCCTTTCTCTCTCTGTGTTCTCTGTACTGCTTTGTGCCTTGGTATTTTGCCAGAGTGCTTCAAGCACCTGTTGAAGGTTTCATATCTGGTCTCCCATAATGGATTGTTGTCATACCAACTCAGTACAGTCCCATGAGATCATCATGTTGTTTTAGTCAATTTATGCAACATCTGAATTTGCTTATACTACCATTGAATGATATAATTGTATGAACAGTAGAGGACCATTGGTACATGTACTGGAAGTGTTATAATATTTTCTGTATCTAGATAATGTCTGAAATAGTGCACATTTAAATTCAAGTGAATGTTGCGCCACAGTTGTCTCTAGCCATTATTCATCAAATTCTTTATTAAAACAAGTGAGTATCATTTTCCAAAAATTTCACTTTTGCAGGTTGGCTTTCTTGCAAGTCCAATAGATAATGTGGTGTAGAAATTAGCATTACTATCATTCATCAACTAGGGACTCCAACCTTATTTTCACAAAGTTTTGGTGGAGCCATTGAAATTAAGAAAAATACTTTTATATGGAGTAAAGGTCATTTGTAACATTCTGGTATTGATCTTGGTGTTCAAATCCAGCTGAGAAGGATCGAACAAACGGAATGGGCCATGGTTGGGAAAGATTTGACTTTGATAGAGATGCTCCACTTGATGATGAAGAAATTGAAGGTTGGTCGAGATCTTTGCCTTGTTATACAATTGGATGCTAAATAGGAACTCATTATACTTTCAGCAGAGCATGTGGCAAGTTGCAGGAATAATTTTAAGTTTTTCCATGCTGTCTGTTCTGAGAGTGTTGGTTCCTTTTGCCACTGAATCTGCCAGAGTGGTGAAATGTTACCTCACTGATTGTACTTGGATTCCTGCAGATGTTGGAGATGATGCAGCTGTAGTCAAGCATATCAGTCAAAGCTTCAGATTTTCTGCCATAGAGGTCTGCTCTGTTTCCCGTCTGTAACTGTACTAAATTCGAGTTTTGCCATATGCCCTCCTTTTTTCTGGCTAATGCTACCATCTTTTCCACTTTGACAATAATTTGTTTCTGGATGGTTGATATCCTATGCATGACCAGGCGAGAAGGGAGGAGCAAATTAAAGCTGCCCATGATGAGGCCATGTTTGGAGCCCCATCAGCTTCTGTGCATAGTACTTCTAATTCTGAACTGGAAGAGGAAAACAAGAAGAAGGAAAGCAATGATGGACTTGCTACGAGCCTTTTGAGTGAGAAGGTAACAATTTAGAGTGCTACATGCTTTACCCATTGTAACTTGTAAGAGACCAAGCGTCGCGAATTTTCACCATGTGGTTTTAGGTTCTTTTGAAGCAGCGAAGTTCTTGGCGTGACCGTGCTCGTAAAGGGTAGGCAATTTAACAGCTAAGAGGACGACTTGTGCATTCGGGCAACCAAGTATGATCAGCGGTATTGTTGTAAGTTTTATGAGAATAATCCCAACGCGATTCAGTTAGATGATCAAGAGTTGCTGCGTTGCTGAGAGGCCGAATCACGTGACACGGTGTAGATGATGCAACTCTTATTGATCAGTTTTGGACATAGAATTAGTTTCCGTACCGGGGGCCCGTGTATATGTAGGATATGTTTGTAGATGCTGTTTATTGCCGTGAGTCCAACTTAACTTGCTTAACGTGCTTGCTAAAGGTCCAATTCCTTTAAAGTTGTTGTTTTTCTTGGTAATCAGAAAATAAAAGAGAACAAGGAAGGAGGAAAGATAATTCAGCAAACTAAGTTACAGAATCTTCTACAATGTAGATTAAGTCAAACTAGAAGCCTTTGAAGTTTGAAAGGACTAGCTTTTGCTAATTAAGGATGGGAAATTCTGACCTGACCTGGGACTTGGTCCCGTAATTTAAGTCTGATGTGACTCAATTTGATAAAAAACAAAATCAATGATATGAATAAGGTTGTACTTAACCTGAAATGAGCTTGAATCCGATTGAAATGAAACTTGAGCTCAAATGGCCCAAACATGAAATAATTGGAGCCTAAGTTGACCTAAATCTTGAAATGACTCAAACACGAGATTGACTTACTTGAACCTAAGATAGCCCAATGACAAATCTGATAAGATCCGATTTTAACCTTCATCTTAAACATTAATTTTCCTTTTTCATTATATTCTATATTAAGTCGTAAATATGGGAGCTTCTATGTTTAGCAACTTTGATTTTTTGTGACTTTCATATTTAGTATGTCCCATATCTTGGGAAGTTGACTTCTGTAATTAGTAACTTTCATTTTTTGGATTTCCATATTTAGTAAGTCCTATATTTGGGGAGGAGATTTCCATCTTTAGTATCTCTATTTTTATTCAGCCTTTCATGTTTAGTAATTTTCATATTTTGAGAAGGTATTTTCATATTTAGTAACTTCCATTTTCTGAAGATTTCTATATTTTATAAGTTCTATGTTTGGGGAAGAGACTTTCATATTTAGCAAGTCCCATATTTGAATTATTCTAAAGCAAGTAATTTTTATATTAAGTTAAATGGTATAGGCAATTGTCAAAATTATAGCATTCATCTCCAAACTTTTAAGTGCAGTGTAATAAGGTACCTAAATTTTGAAAAATGTCATTTTAGTTACCCCTAAAAATTAGAACATGGGTACCTAAATCTTTGCACTTTCACATAAAATTTTTCAAATTTTACACTTTAGTCACTAATAGTGAACTTGAGTCGTATTTTGTAGTAATTTTAAAGAAAATTTATCAAAATATAAGCGTAGAAAAATTGTCATAGTGTATGTCTGGGTGAGGATCTAAATGACCTGTATAGTAATAGTTGAAGGATATGCATCTAGAAAAACAATAAAGTATTACCAATAAAGTTAAATGACCTAAATATGTACTAAACTATAATGAAGAATATTTTTATGAATATTTTGATTAAATATAATAAAAAATTAATTTAAATTTAATCACACAAAAAAATTGAATTCTTTGATTTAAATTTTAATAGAAATTGAAAAAAAAAATGATTAAATAATTTTGGCTTTTACATTAGTAACCTGAGTGGACACAAAGGTTGACCTGAATCTAACGCAAAACCTGACTAGAAGTTACCTGAGACCGATATTGACCTGACTTGTAGTGAACCCAAACCCAAATAAACCTGCCCAACCTAACTTGAACAAAAAAATTAACTCGAACACAAATAACCCAGTATGAACCCGACCAGACCCAAACCTGAATGATCAAACCTAAACTTGATCAAACCTATCAAATTGTCATCCTTACTGCTAATAACTCGTCTAAAAGGTAGGAAATCATGCCCAACTTCTGCTTTCCATTAAATTTTAGTTGTTAAGGGAGGCATATACTAGATGCTAGATGCTCTGGGTGTCTCTTTGTAAATAACCAATTGTCTTCATAATAACCTCGCTTGCTTTTAATAATGTTGTTGCTACCACTTTGAGTACTTAAATACAGTGATCATTTTTTTTTACGAGCTCAGGTCCCAGGCAATCCATGTCGTGTAAGCCGAGCAAAACATGCACACTATATTTAGGCAAGTGACTTTCTTGGTCTTTATGCAAATATATGTATATTGGTCCAACCATCACACATAAATTCACCTACAATTTTATCTATAAATAATGATGATAGCCAAATTCTTTATTTCTGGCCAATATGGAATTTGAGTAAAATTCTCAAGTGCATGTACAATCATATGGCACACTTGATGCTATTGGTGCCCATTATTCATGTGTCCAAACTTTCATACCATGTCCAAGTCAAATTCTATCCTCGTCCTCCTGTGCCTTAAAGGTTTTTGAACCCTTTAATACACTTAAAAATTGATAGGGAAACAAGTTTGAGACATTAAATTCATCTAGGATTGCCATTATGGATTTTACATTTAACCGGGTAAAATTGACCATATGAACAGTACTAAGCAAAATCAGCCAACTTTGACATGCCATAACTCTGGCTATAGAGAACCAAATGCAATGATTCAAAAGCTAAATTCTTCATCTTGAAGTATTCTAAGTTTGGTCAAAATTTCATAGCTAAACTCATTAAATACAAAAAGTTATGGCTATTGGAGTACAGGGTACCGAAATTGAGCAACTAGTGACCATATTGCCTATACAAAATTTCTTAAAATTTATACACTTCATTTCCAGGTACAAAACCATCATGCGCAATTCCATACATGTCTTATATACATGGGGAAACCATTCTCCTGGATTTTAAGTGATTACATATGCATCAAATACCATATTCTTCAAAATAGCCCATAAAAACCAATATGCACAGAATTACACACATACTTCAAACTACACTCCATTGATCCATATATCATTCACACAATATACATATAGCATACCCAACTCATTTAAATGAATTTATCCACTACATACATGCCATAACTTAGTTAATACATGTTGGGTTTTGGGAGCCAAACAAGCGTAGAAGAATTTAACCGAAACCCTCCAGGATCCAAGTGAAACAGGGTAAACCGGGTGTTTGAAAATTTTCATACCTAATTCGGTTGAGATATTTCGCCCAACTATAGAGTCGAATCACAAAAACCTGAACAGTTGACATGTTCAAACTCTCTATGGTATTCACACGAGTTTTTCAAGATCACCACGCTTCCATCACATCCCAGCAGATGCATTTCTCTTACGCTCATAGTGCTAGCTTGCATCCTCCAAGGAATTGCAAGAGAAGAGTGCGGTTGTTCTCTTTGGGAGGCTAGGGCAAAAAGCTGCAAACTTCTAAGCCTAATGGGTTTCAAAGCCCTAATCGAATTAGACTTTAATTTCGGGCTTAATAATGGCTCAACTTTTGGGCCCATTATTAACATAAAATTATTATGAAACCATAACCCAAATATTTAGCCTATGCACACTAATAATCTAAATAACTCTATGTGTGTGACCCAATAAGCTCTTACCACGTTGGCAATGATCATAAATTACATTTATGATCATAAGCAATGAGCGATGTCTAACAACATATCTTTGCTACCCAAGTGACAAGATTGTCGATGATTCGACTAAACCTTTATGATCATTACTTATATATGCCATTGTCCCTTTGTCCAAGATATCAAGATTAGGCACGAGACATGGAATGTGTTACTCTCGTATAGCCCAATCTTTGTTTCTTGATTATCGAGTAGACTAACTTAAATTGATGACATTAATATCGTATATCAAGTCATCCGAGCATGGCCATGCATTTTCTAAGTCTCACTCTAAAGGGGCCCGAAGATATTACTCTCGTTACATAGGAGGGACAAATCCCTCCACATGATATGTGACATACCCAATGACCTCCTTCAAGTTCACTCAGTTACGAGCAACAAAGGGAAATATCAAAGAATGTGACTCATATGTAGGGAACCTTGATGACCTTAGGTCAAAGGACTACATATACCATGATCACTATAAGAATCACTTATGGCACTTATATAATGATCCATGTAGCATTCTCATGGTGGGTCGGTCCAGTAACAAGTTCTCCAACTTATACCCATATGTAGACTACATATCTCATATTAGTCTCCACATATGCTAGTCGTTATGTATTATTGTAACCCGCTCCACAATAATACTAGACCAAGGACATTTGAGAATATCATTATTCTAGGGTCACAATTATGTTTATTATGTTACGCAGAAACAAAACAACAAACATAGTTGCTGGACTAATGCCTTAATAAAATATTATGACTCAATGTGCAAAAATACAATCATCTCATGATTAGATTTTGGGCACAACACTAACAATACATAGACTAAGCTTCTTGGAGAACTTAAAAAGCACTAAGCTCTCCAAAAAGTTGAAGGGACTAACTGTTGTGTAAGGTAGAAAGTACCATTACTAAAAATAGCTAATGTTTTCCAAAAATCATGAAACTTTCCAGTTTACAACTGCACATATAGAAGTTAATGTATGTAAAATTTCACAGTTAAATTCAACTGACAGCTATTAGTTTGAATGCTCTTTTCCAGGTACTCCTAAAATGGATAGAAAGATAGTAAGTCTCTTTGAATAAACTTAGTAATGTTTATCATTAAAAACTTGAGTTCCCAGCAACATGCCTGAAATCCAAAGACATAAAAATCCAAAAACAGAGCACATGTGCAAAAATATGGCCATCCAAATGCACAAATAAACAGAACACAATCAAATGCAATGCTAGCAGCAATACATCATTAGGGTTAGTCCATAAACCATCAAATAAACAATATGTAATCACTATGAGAGCCCTTCTCAAGTTAATGCTTGGTCTTAGGAGGTTAATTGGTCATAGTTAGTACTACCTTGGGCTTTAGAAACCCCAAATTTCATTGCCATAACAAAGCACCAAAGATGTAGGGCCGAAACCTTAGATGTGATTTCCCCCTTAACCTAAACTTGGTTCATCAAGCTCTTAGTTATCCTCCAAGCTTAGGGTCTTAGCTTCATGGATGTTTGGGTATCAATATTGAACAGTAAACAAACATAAAACCTATATAAAACCCTTACCTAAGCTGTGAAGGCTGAAAATACAAAAGGGAGCTCAATAATGTTACCACCTCACAAAAATGGAAGAATTACGAAGTCTGGCATAATGGTTAAAAACCATTATATTGTGTAATTCTCACCATAGTGATTGAAGTGTGACGGGTAAAAGGTATGATCAACACTTCCTTAAAAGTGTTCCAAGTTGGTAACTTGGCCCCCAAGAAAAGCGCTAACTATTGCTTGTTTGTTAAGCAACGTATGGACTATTTTATAAGGTTTTGGAAATTTGGATACTCAATTACAAAACTCTCAAAGGAGAGCTAAGAAGAGTTATGAGAAGGATATGGATGGTATGAAAGTACCATTGGAGGACCAAATTACTTGTGGAAGACAAGTTTGGGCAAAGAAAACACAAAAGGCTTTAAGGACCTAAGTGTCCTAGTGTAGGCCTTTGGATGTCCATGTCTTTGACTTAAGTCAAATGGAGACATTTTGGGGTTATCTTACTCAAGGTAGGGGCGGCTAAAGCATGGTGATGAAATCAATTATGGGCCAAGAAATTAAGACTAAGAAACCATGGTCTTGTAGCAAGGAAAATGACATAAAGTATGGTTAAGGCTAGTTAAGTGTGTTTGTGCACTTAAGTCCATATAAGTGGCCATCTTTATCCTTATCTCTCACATTTGACCTCCTCTAGCAGCAAAGAAATGTAGCCCCTCACCTCCACACTTCCTCCAAAGCCACTATACCTCCAACCTTGCAATTACTTGCAATTGAAGTTAAGGAAGCACAATTGGAAGCTTATTGGTGCTATTGTTTGGGTGCACCTAGTATCAAGCTTAAATTTTGGCCTACCCACAAGGTAAGGAGTTCTCTTGCTCTCACAGACTGTTTACTGTATTATTCAAGCATCCACGTACTTGTTAGTGTTGTGCCCAAAAGCCAATTATGAGATGATTGTATTTTTGCACATTGAGCCATAATATTTTATTAAGGCATTAATCCAGCAACTATGTTTGTTGTTTTGTTTCTGTGTAACATAATAAACATAATTGTAACCCTAGAATAATCATATTCTTAAATGTCCTTAGTCTAGTATTATTGTGGAGCAGGTTACAATAATACATAATGACTAGCATATGTGGAGACTAATATGAGATATGTAGTCTACATATGGGTACAAGTTGGAGAACTTGTGTACTGGACCGACCCACCATGAGAACGCTACATGGATCGTTATATGAGTGTCATAAGTGATTCTCATAGTGATCATGATATATGTAGTCCTTTGACCAAAGGTCATCAACGTTCCCTACATGTGAGTCACATACTTTGATACTTCCATTTGTTGCTCGTAACTGAGTGAACTTGAAGGAAGTCATTGGGTATGTCACTTATCATGCAGAGGGATTTGTATGATCAAGATGGGATTTGTCCCTCCTATGTAATGAGAGTGATATCTTCGGGCCCCTTTAGAGTGAGACTTAGAAAATACATGGCCATGCTCGGATGACTTGATATACGATATCAATGTCATCAATTTAAGTTAGTCTACTCGGTAATCAAGAAACCAGAGATTAGGCTATACGAGAGTGACACATTCCATGTCTTGTGCCTAGTCTTGATATCTTGGACAAAGAGACAATGGCATATATGGGTAATGATCATAAAGGTTTAGTCGAATCACTGACATTCTTGTCACTTGGGCAGCAATGATGTGTTGCTAGACACCGCTCATTGCTTATGATCATAAATGTGATTTATGATCATTGCCAATGTGGTAAGAGCCTATCAGGTCGCACACATAGAGCTATTTGGATTTTTAGAGGGCATGGGCTAATAATTTGGGTTATGTTTTCATGATAATTTCATGTTAATAATTGGCCCAAAAGTTGAGCCATTATTAAGCTCAAAATTAAAGCATAGTTGGATTAGGGCTTTGAAACCCATTAGGCCTGGAAGTTGAGTCTCACTATAAAAGCAACTTTTAGTGAGAAATTTTCAGCCCTGCCTTAGTCTCCCAAAAAGGACAACTGCACTCTTCTCTTGCAATTCCTTGGAGGATGCAAGCTAGCACTGCGAGCACAAGAGAAATGCATATGTTGGGACATGTTGGAAGCGTGGTGATCTCGAGTGACTCATATGGATGCCATAGAGAGCTTGAACATGTCAACTATTCAGGTTTTGTGATTCGACTCTGTAGTTGGATGAGAGATCTCAACCGAAATTAGGTATGAAAATTTTCGAACAGTCGATTTACCCCGTTTCACTTGGATCCTGGAGGGTTTCGGTTAAATTCTGCTGCACTTGTTTAGCTCCTGAAATCCTATAGTGCCCCATATATTCTTACCTCTATTATCTAGTAGAGACTTAGAGCAAACCAAGGAATTTTTTGTACATCAATACCCCACCTATGGACCAAGTTATGGAATTTTTAAGTTGGTTACAAAATTATGACCAAATAAGCAGTAACTTAGCCAACTTTACAACGTCATATCTTTAGCTATAGGGTCCAAATTCAGAAATTATAAATCCCAGTTAAACTTCTAGATGTCCTCTAGGTGTGGTCAAAATTTCATACCAAGATTCGTTCTACACAGAAAGATACAGCGTTTTGAGTGCAAAGTCAAAATTCTGGTCATTTTAGGACCATTTTGCCCATACAAAATTTCATAAGTGTGCAAACACTTCATTCACAAAAGGTAAGCCCTTCAAAGCTATCTCATACTTGTCCAACACACATAGGAATTACATGCTCTTGCATCTAGCAACTTTATGTGTCCAAAACAGAATTTACAAGTAAGTAGCCTATCATTCACAGTTAGGCAGCTTTACACCAAATCACATACATAGCCAAAACACTAATCAAACGTTTACATACTTGTCTCATTTTACATACACTACATGTACATGCATACATGCACTACACAATGGTCTTGAATCAGCTAAATATATGCCCTAAGTTACGGGAGTGCTTGAGAAACAATGGACTCCAGAAATAGGATGCTGGATAGCTGCTGCATAACACAATAAGCACCACCATTAAAAATAGAAAATGTGCTCCTAAAATCACCAAAATTTTCGGATCACAAATAGACATATTGAAGTTTAAGTGCCTAAAAATTTAGGAAAAAACTCAAACTACAAAGGTTAGTTTGAAGGTGATCTTTCTGCTAGACCTGAAATAACAGAATTAAGGGGAGTAAGTTTCATTGAGAAACTTAGTAAAGGTAGCACTTGGATTCAATAGGCAATGTAACCATCTTCAAAATTTGCAACAAAACACTAAAACACAAAACCAAAAGGCATATATACAAGATATAGCAGCCAAATGCAGCAGCCATTCACAACCAACAAACACATGAAATGCAGCAGCAAGAATAACCATAGATTAGTCCATAAAACATGCAATAAACATAAATAAATCACTATGGTGGCCCTCCTCAAGCTAATTCTTGGTCTTAGGAATATTTTAACACTAGTTAGTACTAACTTTGGGCTCTAGAAACCTTTACTTCACTGCCATCATTGTGCACTTCACACTAGATCACAAAACCTTCAATAAGTGCACTCCCCTCACTAAGCTTGGTTCATCAAGCTCATGGCTCTCTTCCAAGCTTAGCCCTAGCTCCATGGATGCTTGAAAATACAGTAAATAATCCATGGGAGCAAGATAACCCCCAACAAAGTGGGTAGGCAAAAAATCAAGCTTAATCCTTGAAGTATCCAAACAATAGCTCTAGTTTGCTTCCAATTGCTTCATTTTGCCTTCAATTTCAATCAATTGCAACTTTGAAGGTGTGGTGGCTATGGAGGAGCTATGGAAGAAGTGTGGAGGAGGGTGGTGGCTATGTGGGTTGAATATGGGAGAAGAAAATTCAAGTTAGGCCTCTTAAATTAGCTTTAGGGCACTAAACACCCTTATTAGCCTTAATCATGCTTTATGTCATTTTCTTTGCCCATTAGCATGGTTTATTTTTCTTAAGCTTATTGGTACACATGTGCCCAACATTTTGACCAATTTCCAAGCCATAACCGCCCCTCCCTAGGTGGGAAAACTCGATTGCTCAATTTGACTTAAGTCAAAGACATATACATCGTAAGGCCTACATTAGAACACTTAGGTCCTTTATGCCTTTTTGTGTTTTCTTTGTCCTTAGTTGTCTTCCATAAGCAATTTGGTCCCCCAGTAGCACTTTCATACCATTCATATCCTTTCCATAACTCTCTAAAGCTCTTTCTTGAGAGTTTGCAATTAAGTACCTGAATTTGAAAAACCTTACAAAAAAAGTCCATAGGTTGCTTGGCAAACAAGCAATCCTTAAGGCTTTTCTTTCGGGCCAAGTTACCAACTTGGAACACTTTTAAGGAGTAGTTCATTATACCACACTTCAATCACTATAAAAAGAATTACACAATATAGTGGCTTTTTGACCATTATGCCACACTTGTAATTCTCCCATTTTTGTGAGGTGGTAACACCAAGGCTATCCCATACATGTCCAATACACATAGGAAATACATGCTCTTACATATAGTAACTTTATGTTGTAAAAAAAAAATTACAAACAAGCAGCCAATCATTCACACTTATATAGCTTGTGCACCACCTTCACATACATAGCAAAACCATCCTCAAATGTTCAGATACTTTTTCCAACTTTACATGCCTTACATGTAAATGCATCCATGCACTACATCATGGCCTTAACTCAGCTAAAGACATGTACCCAAGTCACAAGAGATGCTTGAGACACAATGCACTGAAAAACAGGATGCTGGACAGCTGCTGCATAACACAATAAGCCAATGGGGAGAAAAGGATTTTTTTATAGCTTTATTTCTTTCTTGGTCTTTAGTAATGGTATGTTTGCAAATTTTACAAACTTTAGGCCACACTTGGACAACATTTTTACTAGCCATTTGGGATGGGAAAATGATAGTTTTTGACCTATTTTAACCTTGGTCAAGGGTCATTTTCACCTTTAGAAAAGTTTGGGACACTTAAGCCCTTAAGTGTCCTTAAGCATTAAACAACTAACTTTGCCTCCTTGAGCACTTTGGTCTCCAACAATATCCTTAATTCCATCCATGTCCTTTCCTCAC
The DNA here is from genome assembly GCA_005392925.1 of Aquilaria sinensis. Taxonomy (NCBI): domain Eukaryota; kingdom Viridiplantae; phylum Streptophyta; class Magnoliopsida; order Malvales; family Thymelaeaceae; genus Aquilaria; species Aquilaria sinensis. The sequence goes on along the minus strand of SMDT01001149.1, from coordinate 38,127 downwards.
AATTCCATCCATGTCCTTTCCTCATAATTCCATCCATGTCCTTTCCATAGCCATATTTGGAAATTTATACAATTAAGTACCCAACTTTTGTAACCTAACAATTTGGTCAATAGGTTACTTGGAAATTAGGCAATATGCCAATGCTTTCTTAAGGACCAAATTATCATTGTTTGTGCCACTTAGGGGAGTGTATATTAAATGCTTTACACTTCACAATTCATACACTATGGTGAAAATTAAAGCATACAAGTTTACGTCCTTATGGTGTAATTTTCCCATTTCGTGAAGGTGGTAACACTAGCTGCAAGGGAATATGATTCCCAGGTGTCTTGGACATGTATGGAATAGCACTGAGGGGCTTACCCCTTGTGAATGAAGTGTTTGCATGGTTATAAAATTTCATATGGGCAAAATGATCATAAAGTGACCAAAATTTTGACCTTGCACTCTAAGTACTATAACTCCCTGTGCAAGATGAATCTTGGTATGAAATTTTGACCACACCTAGAGCACATCTAGAGGTTTGAATGGGCTTTGGATTTTTTTTTCTTTTGGAGCTATGTAGCCAAAGACATGATGTTTCAAATTTTTCTAAGTTGCTATTCATTGGGCTACAATTTTGTAACTAACTTAAAAAACCATAACTTGGTTGATAGGAGGGCTATTGATGTAAAACCAATTTCCCTTGTTTGTTTAAAGACTCTACTTGATAATGGTATCAAGAAAAGAAAGGGGTACATGGCTAGATTAACACAATTTTTTAGAGGAAAATTCGGGTGCAGTGGCTAGACACATGAATCTAGTAAGATTGTATAATGTGTGATACCTAAGATTATGACTTGTGCTAGTGTTTTCCTTCCTTGCTACCATAGTTTGCATAAAATGTGAATATATGTGTAATTGTTGGATCAGTATGCATGTATTTACATAGTGCCCAAGAGGACATACCAAACCTGGGGGTTTAAATGCATAATTTTGGCACCATAACTGGACTACCTTAGAGAAGGTAACAAATAAACCCAAAAATTAGGGTTTTTCTCTCACTTGTTGAATCCGATTGCTTTCCTTCATGATTTCTGGAAAGCTTGAACTATGGTGGCTATAGAAGGTTATGGAGGAGCTAAGGAAGGAACTCTAGTTGGTGAGGGCCAAAAAATGACCAAGGAAAGGCAAGAAAGTCTAGATATTATCTTGGTTTGATTAGCTTAACCTTAACGGTCACTTAGGTCACTATATGTATGTCTTAAGTAAAGACTTTTTTGCTAATCTTTAGCGAACGTTTTTGACAATATGAACTAGCCATGGAAGGGTGGGAAAATGATAAAAATGATCCCATTTGACCTTTTCAAAGATCATCCCTTCCTTTAGCTATTTTTTAGGACACTTGTGCACCTAGTTGTCTTACGTTCTTGAACAATTGGCCTTTGCTTCCTTTATTCAATTTAGGCCCCTACATTTGCTTCCATACCATTCAAATCCATTCAAAAGCTCTCTTTTAAGACTATACAATTGAGTACCCAAGTCTTGAAATCTTACAATAAAATCCATAGATTACTTGTAAAACAAGCAATACTTTAGGGCTTCCTTGAGGGCCAAGTAACCATTGTGTGAATCCTTTAAGGAGGTGTAGATTATACTCTTTACCCCTCACATTTCATTATTTATGGTGAAAATTATGCTGTATAATGGGTTCTAACAATTATGTCTTTGTAGTAAAATTTTCGCACTTTTGGAGATGGTAACAGTTGTAGAGACGATTGGCTTCTTTATGAAAAATCAAGCTGCTAGCTTGACCACTAGAACTAGTAGTAAGGTTGGTAAATGTGACCTTTACACTTGATCAGTTTATATGCCCTTGATTTCTTATGCAACTTGGTAGGGGACTTGGATCCTTATGCTCAGTGGAGGGTCCATGGCGCCCAAAGTCACCTACATCCTCCAAATTCTTCAGTTTTTTGAAGAAACTAGGTGGTTGAGAGAAAAAAGAATCTTTACATTCAATGGAGAAAAACCTTGGCTTAGGAACAATGTCTGACTATGTATTTCCTTTTGTAGAAATAGGGTTATGCAATTCACTTTTTCCTGATTTCATAAATAAGTATCAGCTAAAAGCTAGTCCAAATTCATCTCCGGATGCCTTAGTGTTGGAGGAATGAGCATTGGTTGTTGGCACTGGGACAAAGTCCGGTTGAAATGACCATCCTTATTGGCCTAGAAAGTGACCTTTCCATATACCAAGAAACTTTTTAGGATCCCTCTGTGAAAGGGGTTCCTTGATTCAAACTACTTGATCCCTCATGTAAAGGAGTTCCACTCTTAAGGAAAAATGACTTGCTTTATCTTTTGTATAAAGTACAACCACTGGCCAACACCAAGGGAACAACATATCAACACTCCTAATTTATGGACTTGAATAAAGTTGGAAATATCAATTGAGAGTAATGAGTTTTGATGAAGTGATTTTTCAACTTGTAAAGGTTTCAGTTTGACCATATCTAGATCTTGTTTGAGAAATTGATTTTTGCACACCAAATCTAGCGATTTCTGCATTACGTTGCAAGCTTGTAGTAAATGCTCCTTGTTGGTTTTGGCTAATTTGTAGAAGACACTTAGCTTTTGGTTATCCAACTCTTTAATAAGGTTCTTAGTTTATTGCACTTTCACCTTTTACTCTTCTTTGCATCTCCTCCAACCAAGCTTTAAGGTTTTTTTTATATTGTCCTCAGCCAATGAGATTCTTGATTTATCAACTTGATTGGCAAGAGATTTCAAAGCTTGAGCGAAATGTCTAGTATGGCCCTTTGGGGTGTTGCCTAGGAAACCTATAGGGACATGTACCACACTATTCGCAATTGACTAATTTATTATGTGTGCACTTGTTCAAACCTTCATGCTTCTAGTTATTTAACTTAGTATGTAGTCATGTATGATTTATGCTTTGACTTAAGCAGTAAAAGAAGTAACAAAACATAAAACATTAATCCTTAATTTGTAAAATTATTGCTTGGGCCTTTCACATAAACCAAGTTATAAAGTAGTGAAAAGATATGACTTAGATGTGGAATTAATTACACATAATCAATCATGTGCAAGCATCTATACAAAAGTACACTAAACCCACACCCAAGAGTGACTTTAGAGTCTAACTACTCATCCACGTGCATCGGGGTAAAACTAGTTTATGAAACTATACACCAATATTGCAGCTTCAGAGATATGTAACTAGCTCCCACCTTAGATCAACTCCCGGTGGCAAGCTCCAAAAGTCTTCCCATTTGCTTTATTAGCCTCTGTCAGCCAATAAACAACTGTTGTTAGCACAACAACTTAACTAACAGGTAAACCAAAAAACTAGAATCACAAGGATTCAAGCAAACAAATACTTACTCATGAGCCTAGCTCAATAACCCTCAATGGTTGCTCGCTCCACAAACTTAAATCTGCAAAACAAACACTTAGGTAGTGAGAATCAATGATTCTCAATAAGGGATCCTTCAACCTATAATAAAAACCTTGAGGACATAAGTACATATATAATATGCAATTTACTGCAAACTCAAAATAGTGTGAGGCTAAACCTATGCATATAACATTCCAGTCCCTTAGGACTTGTTCACTACCTAGTCCTTTCATGAGCATCACTTCATGTCTAGCAAGTTTTGGCCTCTAACTCACTCTTAGTAAGCCTTAGCTTACTGTTGCAGTAAATGTAACCTTTGCTTGATTGTTGTATAGGTGAACATGGTGGATGCACCTCGCTTGAGTTCAAAAGAATTCATAAGGTGTATTAAGCCTTCACACAGTGTCTCAAGTTGTTAGACTAGGCATTTGTATACTAAGCTTCCACCTCAAAAACCTTACGAAGAGTGCATTAGATTTTTGCTTGAGCCTCAAGTAACCTTGCCTAGGCTACAAGTGCACTAAACCTTTAGTCAAGGCACATACCTATAAACCATTACCTGGTTCACCCTAGTGGAGTAGCAATGACCATGGTTAGAATTATTCACAAGGTTTCTTGGAACTTACCTAGGTGCACTAAGGTTTCCACATTGAGACCTTAAACTCGAAGGCCTAGCCAGGCTCTTGATGGTAATAAACGCTGTTGGGTTTAGAGTCAATCAGCGCAACGGAACTTGAACAGTTGACGTAATATGGTATCCACACGAGCCTCTCGGGATCACCAACCACGTCCCGGCATTTGCAAGAGTGAAACCAAGGAGACCTGCGAACCCAAATTGTATTTATTAGCCCATGCACTCTAATGATTTAATTTCCTTAATAATGGCTCTATGTGTGAAACCACCCAATAGGCTGCACTCTAATGATCCAAATAGCTCTATTGTGCGACCCAATAGGCCACGTTGGCAATGATCATAAATCACATTTATGATCATAAGCAATGAGCGGTGTCTAGCAACACATCATTGCTACCCAAGTGACAAGATTGTCGGTGATTCGACTAAACCTTTATGATCATCACCGATATATGCCATTGTCCCTTTGTCCAAGATATCAAGACTAAGCACGAGACATGGAATGTGTCACTCTCGTATAGCCCAATCTTTGGTTTCTTGATTACTGAGTAGACCAACTTAAACTGATGACATTGATATCATATATCAACTCATCCGAGCATGGCCATGCATTTTCTAAGTCTCACTCTATCAAGGGGCCCGAAGATATCACTCCCGTTACATAGGAGGGACAAATCCCATCTTGATCATACAAATCCCTCCGCATGATATGTGACATACCCAATGACCTCCTTCAAGTTCACTCAGTTACGAGCAACAAAGGAAAGTATCAAAGTATGTGACTCACATGTAGGGAACCTTGATGATCTTAGGTCGAAGGACTACATATACCATGATCACTATGAGAATCACTTATGACACTCATATAACGATCCATGTAGTGTTCTCATGGTGGGTCGGTCCAGTACACAAGTTCTCCAACTTGTACCCATATGTAGACTACATATCTCATATTAGTCTCCACATATGCTAGTCATTATGTATTATTGCAACCCGCTCCACAATAATACTAGACTAGGGACGTTTAAGAATATCATTATTCTAGGGTTACAATTATGCTTATTACGTTACGCAGAAACAAAACAACAAACATAATTGCTGGATTAATGCCTCAATAAAATATCATGACTCAATGTGCAAAAATACAATCATCTCATGATTGGCTTTTTGGGCACAATACTAACAATCTCCCACTTGCACTAAAAGCCAATCATCCATGTATCTAATACCGATGGACCTAGAATGGCTATCATGCTTCTGCTGCGTAAGGGGCTTTGTCAGTGGATCAGCAATGTTGCTGTCTGTCGAAGTCCTGCATATCCTTACATCACCCCTCTCGATGATCTCCCTGATGAGATGATAGCGTCGGAGTATGTGTTTGGATCGCTGGTGAGATCGAGGTTCCTTAGCCTGTGCGATTGCTCCATTGTTGTCACAATAGAGCTCTATCGGGTCGGCAATGCTTGGAACCACTCCAAGTTCAGTGATGAACTTCTTGATCCAAACTGCCTCCTTCGTAGCATCAGAGGCGGCAATGTACTCAGATTCTGTTGTAGAGTCAGCTACTGTCTCTTGCTTTGAACTCTTCCAGCTCACAGCACCACCACCAATACAAAACACATAACCAGATTGTGATCTAAAATCATCCTTATCGGATTGGAAGCTTGCATCGGTGTAACCCCTTACAACGAGCTCATCTTCACCTCCAAAGACCAAGAATGCATCCTTAGTCCTTCGTAAGTACTTAAGGATGTTCTTAACAGCTGTCCAGTGACTCTCACCGGGGTTCGATTGGTACCTACTTGTCATGCTCAAAGCATATGAGACATCGGGACGAGTACATATCATGGCATACATGATAGATCCAATTGCTGAGGCATATGGAATCTTACTCATGCGCTCTCTCTCCTCGGTTGTACTCGGACACTGAGATCTAGAAAGAGTGATACCATGTGACATGGGCAAGAATCCTTTCTTGGAATCTTGCATGCTAAACCTCTTTAGCACCTTGTCAATATATGTACTTTGACTTAGGCCAAGAAGCTTTCTAGATCTATCTCTATAGATCCTGATGCCTAACACATAGGCTGCTTCACCCAAGTCCTTCATAGAGAAACATTTCCCTAGCCAAGTCTTCACAGACTGTAGCTCAGGAATGTCATTCCCGATGAGTAGTATGTCATCTACATACAACACCAAGAAGACAATAGCGCTCCCACTAACCTTCTTGTAGACACAAGGTTCATCTTCATTTTTGATAAAACCAAACTCTTTGATTGCATCATCAAAATGAAGATTCCAACTTCGAGAAGCTTGCTTCAGTCCATAAATGGACCTTTGCAACTTGCACACTTTATTGGCATTCTCAGGAGTGACAAAACCCTCAGGTTGTGTCATGTACACATCCTCAAGTAGCTTTCCATTTAGGAATGCAGTTTTGACATCCATTTGCCATATCTCATAATCATAGTGTGCAGCAATAGCAAACAAAATTCGGATGGATTTAAGCATAGCAACTGGTGAAAAAGTTTCATCATAGTCAATACCATGAATTTGCTTGAAACCTTTTGCAACCAATCGTCCCTTAAAGGTAATCACATTACCATCCATGTCAGTTTTCTTCTTGAAAACCCATTTGCACCCTATGGGTTTTACCCCTTCAGGTGGGTCAACCAAAGTCCATACTTGGTTTTCATACATGGATTCCATCTCGGATTTCATGGCCACTAGCCACTTCTCAGAGTCAGGCCCCGACATAGCTTGTTGGTAGGTTGTGGGCTCATCCTGATCCATGAGCATCACATCACTGGTGTGAGTCACAAGAAATCCATATCTCTCGGGCTCACGCCGAATCCTACCAGACCTACGTGGGCTCTGTGCTACAGGAACAGACTCTTGAACCACAACATCTTGTGGTGTCTGTTCAGGTTCCATTTCAGGTTCGATGTCTCCTTGTTGTTCTTGAATTTCTTCAAGTTCTACTTTCCTCCCACTAGTTCCTTTAGAGATAAACTCTTTCTCCAAAAAGACACCAGTTCGAGCAACAAACACTTTTTGCTCAGAAGGATTGTAGAAATAGTAACCCTTTGTTTCTTTGGGATACCCAACAAAAAGGCATTTTTGAGATTTGGGCCCTAGTTTGTCAGAGGATTGACGTTTCACATAAGCGTCACAGCCCCAAATCTTCATAAAAGACAAATTGGGACGCCTCCCACTCCATATCTCATATGGTGTCTTTTGAACCGATTTAGATGGAACTCGGTTTAGTGTAAAAGCGGCTGTCTCTAGAGCATGTCCCCAAAAGGAGTTTGGAAGGTCAGCTTGACTCATCATAGAGCGAACCATGTCTAACAGAGTTCGATTTCTCCTTTCAGATACACCATTCCATTGAGGTGTACCTGGTGGAGTGAGTTGTGATACTATACCACACTCCTTCAGATAGTCAAGGAATTCTCGATCCAAGTACTCTCCACCTCGATCTGATCGAAGCACTTTGATACTCTTCCCGAGTTGATTCTCTACTTCATTCTTGAATTCTTTGAACTTTTCAAAGGATTCTGACTTGTGTCTCATAAGATACACATAGCCATATCTGCTGAAGTCATCAGTGAAAGTAATGAAGTATTGGAAACCTCCTCTAGCTTGTGTAGACATAGGGCCACATACATCACTATGTATGAGTCCTAGTAAGTCATTAGCCCTTTCACTTTGCCCTGTGAATGGGGCTTTGGTCATCTTGCCCAACAAACATGACTCACATGTCTCATATGATTCAAAATCAAATGAGTCCAAGAGTCCATCCTTATGGAGCTTGGATATGCGGGTCTCATTTATATGGCCCAAGCGACAGTGCCAGAGATAGGTCGGGTTTGAATCATTTAATCTGACCTTCTTGGTATTCACATTATAGATTGGATCTTCGAGGTCTAGAACATACAACCCATTGCTAAGTTGAGCACTACCATAAAAGATTTCATTCAAATAAATAGAACAACATTTGTCCTTTATTATAAATGAAAAACCTTTCTTGTCCAAACAAGAAACAGAAATCAAATTTCTACTAATAGTAGGCACAAAGTAGCAGTTGTCTAATTCTAAAACTAATCCACTAGGTAAAGTGAGAACATAAGTCCCTACGGCTAAGGCAGCAACCCTTGCTCCATTTCCAACACGTAGGTCCACTTCACCTCGGGCCAATCTTCTACTTCTACTTAGATCCTGCACATTTGCACAAATGTGAGATCCACATCCAGTATCCAATACCCAAGATGAGGAAGTAGAAAAGTTAGCCTCTATAACAAAAATACCTGAAGTGGAAGTCTTACTTCCCTTTTCCTTAGCAAGTTCTTCAAGATAGAGCTTGCAATTGCGCTTCCAGTGTCCAGGTTGCTTACAATGGAAGCACTCCCCTTCCTTTGCCACACCACCCTTTGGTTTCAGTGCAGCTGAAGAAGAACTAGCATTGGACTTTCCATTAACTTTTATCCTTCTTCTTGTTGGCTTTTCCCTTTCCCTTGCCCTTTTGAACCATAAAAATGGGCTTAGCCTTCTTAAGGTTTTGCTCAGCAGTTCTCAACATGTTGAGTAATTCAGGAAGGGACTTGTCAAGGTCGTTCATGTTATAGTTCATGACGAACTGACTGTAGCTTTCAGGCAACGATTGCAAGACTACATCGATAGCCAACTCTTTCTGAAGAGCAAATCCCAAATTCTCAAGATTCTCAATGTACCCAATCATCTTGAGCACATGAGGACCCACGGGACTTCCCTCAGACATCTTGCACTGAAACAATGCCTTAGAGGTCTCAAACCTCTCATGCCTAGCTTGCTCTTGGAAAAGCATTTTGAGATGTTCGATCATATCGAACGCCCCCATGTTCTCATGTTGCTTCTGAAGCTCAGATTCCATGGTAATAAGCATGAGGCATGCAACATCCAAAGCATCATCAGAATGCCTCTTGTGAGCATCCCTTTCAGCTCTTGGAGCAGTGGCAGCAGGCTCATTCGGAATGGGCTGCTCTAGGACATAAGCCTTTCTCTCTTGCTTGAGGACTATCCTCAAGTTTCGGTACCATTTGAGAAAGTTGGTCCCATTCAGTTTTTCCTTCTCAAGGATCGATCGCAACGAAAGTGTCGATGTGTTTTGTGCCATGGTTATCTACAACAGTAAATATGCAGTGTAAGAGTCATGTATTTTAATTCATTTAATAAGGACTTTTATTAAACGATACTCCCACTATTTTCCTCAAAATAATAACCCTCGATATTATTTCGGAACACCTCGGCGCTAAGGTATTCTAGTGGGCCAAGATCCATATTTGACCACAACCTGAGTCAGCTTTGGCTTTTCTCTCAAGTTACAGCTATTTAGGTAGGCAACTCCTTGCCAATTGCATCTTATGCAACTCTTGGATAGTTGGGTGAACAACACTTGTCCAAGCTCATCTCATGAGCTTAAGCCCAACTCTATGCCTCTAAGTCCCTAATCCTATTAGGATGACTTAGTTAAGTCGAACCCAAAGTTAGCAATTTGGATATCACTATTATCCCATCGCGCCTTACCAAGATGAACATAGGTGCTTTGCTTTGGCAAACCCACCTAATGTTGATCAAAGTCTTGACGAGTGCCAACATTTGGAAGGCATCACATTTAATGACTTAATATTTGTTTGAGGGATTTTTTTCTTTTGATCTCACCAATTTGTTATCTCCGGTTGTCTTATACATGCATCACATACAAATATAAAACATGCATCTCATGCTTACAAGAAAGTAAACGTGACATGGTTATAGCCCAAACTATGCGATATTCTCAAGCCAATGAGAATATCATAAAAGCCTAAGAAAAGAAAAGAGTCTTCACAAGCTCCTTCTCTTCCTTTCTTGGTTGCCCTTTTGTTGTCATCTCCTTGGACATGCCTCCTTGGATGATCCTTAGACATACAACCTTGGATGATCCCATAATGCACCATTACATCAATAATAGAAACCTCGAGTTACATTCGAGGGGAGTAAGGTGAGAAGAGAATGTACAATGAGAGTGATAAGAAAAGGCACGACTCGCAGGCCGTATTTACAAGTACAACCAATCAAGGGCTATAACCATGCACCATGCTTCAAACACCAATCAGCATATCATGTCAAATCTCATTCAACAAAGATGCATGCCAATTTTCACGTGTTGATTAACCAGTTTTTATTTATGTGGCGCTTCGCATACGGCGGTCCCGCTGGCCGGTCAGCGGGCGGTGGTTCCGCTGACCGGTCAGCGGACGGGGTCAAGGGGAGCCGCCCTTGCGGGGGGTCAAGTGGAGGGGCAGCGCCCCCCGGCGCAAAAAATTGTCTTACAATTGCTTAGCCCGAAATCTTCTATTTCGAGCAAGTAGGCACCCGAGACTCCTCCATTCGAGCCACCAAAAATACCTTACTTTCGGTGCCCGAACAGGCCGAATCCGAACAAAGCTAGGGTTTTTGCAACTATTGCAAGAATCCTAATCCATATAGGTATCTCATACCATTCAATTTGAGATTAATCTCATTAACCAATTTGTGTCGTTTCTTCATATATCTCATATGTTCATTACGAATTCCAGTTTCATGCATCTTGAATCAATCTAATTAATCATGGCCGAAAAGCAACCGAACACATAGCATCATGCGATTCAACACTCAATCCCGATTTAGGGTTTCACCAGTAGCTCTGATACCACTGATGGGTTTCGGGAGCCAAACAGTGCAGTGGAATTTAACCGAAACCCTCTAGGATCCAAGTGAAACGGGGTAAACCGGGTGTTCGAAAATTTTCATACCTAATTTTCGGTTGAGATCTCTCACTCAACTGTAGAGTTGAATCACAAAACCTGAACAGTTGACGTGTTCAGGCTCTCTATGGTATCCACACGAGCCTCTCGGGATCACCACGCTTCCACCACGTCCCGGCAGATGCGTTTCTCTTGCGCTCGCAGTGCTAGCTTGCGTCCTCCAAGGAATTGCAAGAGAAGAGTGTGGCTGTCCTTTTTGGAGGCTAGGGCAAGGAGACCTGCGAATTTCTCACTTAAAAGTTGTATTTATAGTGAGACTCAACTTCCAGGCCTAATGGGTTTCAAAGCCCTAATCCAATTAGGATTTAATTTCGGGCTTAATAATGGCTCAACTCTTTGGCCCATTATTAATACGAAATTAAAGTGAAACCATAACCCAAATAATTAGCCCATGCACTCTAATGATCCAAATAGCTCTATGTGTGCGACCCAATAGGCTCTTGCCATGTTGGCAATGATCATAAATCACATTTATGATCATAAGCAATGAGCGGTGTCTAGCAACACATCATTGCTACCCAAGTGACAAGATTGTCGGTGAATCGACTAAACCTTTATGATCATCACCGATATATGCCATTGTCCCTTTGTCCAAGATATCAAGACTAAGCACGAGACATGGAATGTGTCACTCTCGTATAGCCCAATCTTTGGTTTCTTGATTACCGAGTAGACCAACTTAAACTGATGACATTGATATCGTATATCAACTCATCCAAGCATGGCCATGCATTTTCTAAGTCTCACTCTATCAAGGGGCCCGAAGATATCACTCCCGTTACATAGGAGGGACAAATCCCATCTTGATCATACAAATCCCTCCGCATGATATGTGACATACCCAATGACCTCCTTCAAGTTCACTCAGTTACGAGCAACAAAGGAAAGTATCAAAGTATGTGACTCACATGTAGGGAACCTTGTTGATCTTAGGTCGAAGGACTACATATACCATGATCACTATGAGAATCACTTATGACACTCATATAACGATCCATGAAGTGTTCTCATGGTGGGTCGGTCCAGTACACAAGTTCTCCAACTTGTACCCATATGTAGACTAGATATCTCATATTAGTCTCCACATATGCTAGTCATTATGTATTATTGCAACCCGCTCCACAATAATACTAGACTAGGGACGTTTAAGAATATCATTATTCTAGGGTTACAATTATGCTTATTACGTTACGCAGAAACAAAACAACAAACATAATTGCTGGATTAATGCCTCAATAAAATATCATGACTCAATGTGCAAAAATACAATCATCTCATGATTGGCTTTTGGGCACAATACTAACACGCTACACATGACTAATGGTGCTCTAGTATGGCTGATTAACCTATCTTTCCCTTTACTCTATAATGAAATAAAATCAAACAAGGATTGATTTAGGCATAGGGAAAGTATGAAACTTGTAGCCCTTCCTTTTATCTTCATGTGGAATCTTGAATTACTTTAATCGGACACCCAAGGAAAAAGTTATGACTAAAATACTACAAAGGTGTCAAAGTTGGCGAGGCCTAGTATTTTGCCTGTGGGGACACGTTGCCATAGTATAGAACCATCTATTGCTAGCATGAAGGGCTTGGCGACATGTCCCCAACCCTTCGTGCCCTGAAATGTCTAGATTGTGTGCCATAAGCACTTTTGGGCTTCCAATGCCTCCCAATGGACCTAGGGATACCTCCAATTGCTTCAACATTGCATGTACGCATGTACTAGGCAACAATGCACTAGTTAAACCAATCAAACATCACTAGTTCACCATGATCCATACCATCAACCAATCAACACCATTCATAAATTCACATGAAGTATACCTTAAGCAAGCTATGAATGGCATCAATTGTGCATAAATCATAAACCCATTACCTTAATTGCAAATGAATTAGCATGAATCAAGCACCACAAGCTTCACATTCGAAGCTCATGGATCCCATTAAGTTTTTCCTTGGTTTTAAAGCAACATAAGGCATATAGCACTAATTTTGCACAAATCCAACAAAACCCAAGTTTAAAACAAAAAACATGGAAAATCCAAGGGACAAAGGGTACCTCATACGTACAAGCTTGCCCGAGTTAGAAAACACCTCCTAGAGCTTCAAAACCATGAAAACAAGTGTAAAGCATGCTTTCTCCTCCTTGGGCACCAAGAAAGCTCCCCAAATTTACCAAGAAACTATAATTTTGAGAAGATTTGAGCAAGAAATGGAGAGGGCTAGAGGCAAATATGAAAATGAAGAGAAAGATATGAATGAATAGTGCCTTCATCTTTTTCTCCAGCAAGCTTTTAAGTAGCAAAACCCCTTCCTTCAAACTTTGTCATTTTTTGCAAAAGTACCCTTCCCCAAATACTAACTAGGTAATTAAACACTTAGTTAAAACTTTCCAACTTGGGCATCGGGTTTTAAAAAAGTCATTTTTTGGGCATCAGGTTTTAAAAAAGTCATTTTTACTCTCGGGATTCATCTCGACCCCTTGAAGTGTAAAATGACCATTTTGCCCCTGGGTTTAACTAGTGCCAGAAGTTACTTGGAACTAACTAACCCTTTAACAACTTGCTTGATTTTGCTAATTCACTTCTACATGGTATGTAAACTAGGGATTTATGAACTTATCTTACTCACCATGCTTTTTGCTAGGAGGCAAGTTACATTCTCTCTACCTTGGAAATTTTGGTCCTCTAAATTGAATCTTCATACCTTGAGATGCTAGCCTAGGATATGGTGTTAACATATCCTGATTAAACATACTAAGGGGTGTCGGTCTCACAATAACCAGCATGGCACCAAACTACCTAACTCTCTTAGTTAATGCCTCTGGGTACTTTAGTAGGTCGTTGTCTCAAAGAGGTACTATGGCCAATGAGTTTTCTTTGTGCTTACACCCCATTGTACACAACCAATTGCTCATTGGTTTCCCCATCTTAGCTTGAACTTACTCGGTCCAAAGTACCTTAGGGCAACATGTCTCAATGACTATGGTATGGTACTCCACTATTCCTAGCTTATGGATGCTGCTGAAGGATCTTTGACTACTTACTGTCCTAGTGAATCCAATAATCAAACCCCCCAACACCAAACTCTGTACCCGAGCCTCTTAGTGCAAGGTAGCTTAACAAGTTTTGAAAAATTACTCACTATCCTTACACTGATTGTTACTCAAAGCCCTACATTAGTCAAATTCCCTTATTCTCTCTTTTGTGCCTAAACCTACTATTGTAAGCTAACGTAATAAGTTAAACTTGTCCGCTAACACTCACTTGAAAAGTCTCACTCTAGGTTTGGCACCCAATGTCCCTATGCCAAACCTCTTAGTGCAAGCTAGCTTAACAAGCATATGACTTGTCCACTAACCCTTACATTGACAATTCCTCATTTTAGGTTTGGTACTTGACATATCTTAGCGATCACAAGACTAATTGTGTCACTAGTGTACTATGGCCTCGCCGCATGCACCACTAGCACCATAAAGCATACTCCTCTCCAGGGTCCACCATAATCTAGGGCTCTTCCAATGCTTCCCTTGGATGGCCCCTATGCATGACGCATGCTAGTGCACTTGGTAAGGTACCCATGTGATGGCCAGGGGCCTCATCGTTTAGAGTCATGGTGACTGGAGGAGAGACTTCTGGGAGGAAGAACGCCTGGTGGATTGGATCGCCCAAAGGAGAGTGCCTGAAAGCTCAGAAACAAAGGGTTAGGAGGCCCCCGGAATGTGTTTCCGGGGGGGGGGGGGGGGGGGGGGGGGGGAGCCTCCGACGCCCAAGTCAGTGGTTGGCCAAGAAAAGGCAGAGGAAATAGCACACAAGAGCTGAAGAGTCTCGCCTGGTGATTTTCTCAGAGTCTGGGAGTGAGATCTCTGCCAACCAACCTCCTGCCAAGTATTTATTTCCTGGTATTTATAGGAGTGCCTAGCCCGTTCAGATCGCGACACGTGTTCGGTCGGATGTTTCCTGAATTTCTGGGCGTAGGGGACAGATAGCTGGTAGCAGGTTGCCTTGAGCCTTGTGCTGAGATGGGCCATGATGTGATTCTGATGGCGTTAGCGTGTCAGAGCGCCTTTTGAGGCGGCTTATGACGTCTGTGAAAGGACGTGTCAGAGGCTTCCTTAAATGCTTCCATAAATGCTCCTGCCGTACTCCCGAGGTCCCTGGGTGAGGTCGTCCTTTGGTACGGACAGAGCCTCTTCGGGAAACAAGCCCTCAGTTCGGGGGTTCCCAGTTTCAGGGAGTTCCGCCTTCGGGGATATCATGTTCGGCTCGCTATGTCTGGTGCCGCTTTTCCGAAGGCGATCTGTTCACAACCTTGGGGGGGCAAGTAGTGTCCTCAGGTTTTCCTGGCGTGCCGGGCTCGGAGCTCTTCGGCTATCTCCCGAGGTGCATGATCACACCTTTTCTCGGGTAGCGCCAGCTTCTTCTGGCCATTCTTGTGGCAGGGAGTTCGGCCAGATAGAGGCGATAGCGTTTGGCTATCACATGCCCCCCTTTGGAAAGCCGAAGTGAAGACTTCGGTTTTGCATCTCTTTCCGAGGTTGTTTATGGGAGTCTCTTTGGAAGCTCAACCTGTTCCGAGGATGCGCCTTTTGCCCGAAGATCATGGGCTCTTCGGCCTTGGCCTGTTCTTTGGTGTCTTCGAGGCGGAGCCTGTGCCGAAGATACACCTCTTGCCCGAAGGTCATGGGCTGTTCGGCCATAGCCTGTCTCTTGGCGTCCTCGAGTTGGCCTGCTCTTTGTTTCTGCAGGTCTGTTTGGCCAAGCGTGTCAGTCTGAGCGGCGCGTCCCAGTTTTCCAGGGATGTCAGAAGACGTGTCCCAGTTTTCAAGGGACGTTTGGAGGACGTGTCCCCCATTTTTGCGCAGCGGTTGACACATGGCGCTTTGCCATTGGAGGAGAGTCACGTCGGTTACAGAGGGCGCGCCTTTTCAGGTGCAGAGAGCAGTTACGGCGACGGTTCGCCTCCAAAGGGTACTTATGACGATGTTTCGGTTACCCACCTCTGGCTTATAAATAGCCCATTCCATCATAAGTTCCTTTTGCTTTTTCTTCTGCTCTTTTCTCTGCTTTGCCCCTGTTCTTGCACTTTCTTGCTTTCTGTGGCGGAGCTACCTTAATCAGAGCTTTTTTCCAGCCAACTTTCACGACGGCGTCCTCAGATTTTGGCAAATCTTTCGGTGGGTTTTTGTTTTCCAGAGTGTTTTGATCCCTCTGTTCTTTTGAGTTTTTCTCTGGAAACTGTTTTCTTCCGTTTTCAAACTCGTTTTCATGTCGAAAATGCCCATTCCTGAGAGCTGGCAGCCTCTTTTAGCCCATCCTTGTTGCACCACCCCTGCAAAGTTAGAGAGGTGGAAGAAAAAATTCTTTCTTCCCTCTTACGCCATTACTAGGCTGCCTCGTTCTAGCCATTATGCTTTTTCAAACCATAGTAAGGAGGTTACCATTTTCCGAGCCCAGCTGAAGGCCGGTCTTCGGTATCCTCCCCCGAAGATGGTGTGCGAGTTCTGCAAATTTCATGGCATTGCTGTGAACCAGCTTCCCCCGAACTCGTTCTGCTATTTTAACGCCTACCTCTGCATGTGTGGCGTCTTCGGGATAGAACCCCATTTTATAATCTTTATGCAGTACTACAAGCTCTCTGTGGTCCCGAAGGGTGGCTTCTATTTCATGCTACCTCGGGGATCCGGGAGCAAGAAATTCATGTTCACCTTCGCCACTAAGGATAGCTGGCGGGGGTGGCAACAGAAGTTCTTCTTCCTGAAGATGGACGAGGCCTGGTCGTACGTTCCGACCAAATGGGCTCAGGGAACACTGGATGTGGACGTTGTTGATCCGAGGATGCTGCTGACCCCAGAGTTGGCTCCCGTGTTCGCGGATTTCGACGCCCGCATTCGGGCTGTCTCTGACTGGGATCCCGAGGTCGCTCCGCGCGCCCTTTACCCTTTTCCAATCAACTGGAAGTTGATGACCGAAGAGGTCCTTCGGGAACTAAAGGTGGTAAAGGAGCACAAGACTGACCTCGAGATGCCAGCTCCTGCCATCGCCGGGAAGGATTCCTGGTTGGTCAAGCTTCTTAAGGAGGAGATTTCTTTCGAAACGCTTGCCGAAAGTGAGTTATCTTCTACTCCTTTGCTGTTTTTTCCTCGGACTTACGCTGATGTTTCTCTCCTTTTTCAGAGATGGGCGACGGGACTGCCGCCTATTACAAGTCCCTTTTCTCCGGCCAAGTGGAGAAGGGCGATCAGACGAAGAAGGCGGCTTCCCGAAGGCGGAAGTCTACTGGCGCGGGCGAAGAAGACCTTCGAGGAAACGGGCAAAGAGAGCTGCTCAGGTTCCTCTAGAAGAAATTCCCGAGGAGACTGCCGAGGAGCCTGGGACAGCCGAGATTCCGGCGCCTGAGGCTGCTGCTTCCGAGGTCCCTTCAACCGACGTCCCTCCTCAAAGTCCTACTGCGTCGCAGGCCCTCCTTGATGTAGTGGTAGAAGTACCTTCTGCCGAGGAGCGGCGCAAGCAGAAGGGCAAGGGCATTTCGACCGAGGAGGCCGAGGACTCCGAGGACGATGTTGTCGAGGTCCCGCCAGGTTTGTTTCCAGACAAAGTGTACTTCCTTTGTTTTTTCTGGAATTGCCTTTATCTCTGACCTGCTTCTCTTTTTTGCCCTGCAGGGGAGTTACTTACCCCGAACTGGGCGGCCGAACACGCGGAGGCGAGGGCCCGTCGCGACGCCAAAGTCCCGCAAGGGAAGATACCAAAGGAGCCTTTCTGGACATTCACGGAGGACATGAACTTGTACTCCGAGGACTGTCCTGAAATGGCTAAGCAGATTTCGAAGGGGGTGCTCACCGAGGCCTCCTTCAAGGCTATAGCGGCGGCCCATCCGGGGGATAACACCCTCGCCGCAAAGATCACCGAGCATGCTGCTCAGGTATATCCTTCACAGCTCTTCCCCTTCAATTTTTTCCTAAGTGTTTGGCTCTTACTGACCTTGCGTTTTATCTTCTTTGCAGCTGCTGGGGTACGCCGGCTTTCTCCGAGTTCGGGTAGCCAGGCAGACGGCATTCCGAGCTTCGGCCTTAGAGGCCCTAGAAAAGGCGAAAGCGACGTGCTCGGAAATTGACCGCCAAGAACCAGCAGCTGGCAGATGCTGCGAAGGAGGAAGCTGCCACCCTTCGGGAGGAGTTCCGAAAGGAGAAGGAAGTCTTGATGGCGGACTCCTCCCGGAAGATTGCCGACCTCCGTAATGACGTGGCGGGGCTGCGTGCTGCAAACCAAGACCTTCTCCAAGACAAGGCAAAGAAAGAGAATATCATAGTCACGCTCTTGTCTGAGAAGAAAGCCCTTCAAGCCGAGGTCCAGTCTTTGAAGGAGGTGCCAAAGGGGGAGGAGCGGATAAAGGTGCTGGAAGAGGAGGTCGGGGATCTGAAGGACGAGCTTGACGACCTTGAGCTTAAGAAGAACAAGTCTGATCAAATGAACAAGGTCGCGTTTCAGGACGGCTTCTGCCTCGCTCGGCACCAGGTTCTCCAGAGGTTCCCAGGTCTGGACCTCTCTTTTCTAGAGGGTCTAAACATTCCTGGGGGACCTCGGTGGAAATGGTCCAAGGTCGAACATCTGAACCTTCCTCCTTCAATTCCAGCGCCAAAGGTGGTGGAAAAGGGTGGGCAAACGAGTGGCTCTCAGGACGCCGCGAACCCTTAGGCTTTTTTAGGGCCCCTTTTCCTTCCCTTCTATTCTGTACTCCTTCTTCGGGCACTTCTTTATTGTAAGGCAGCTTTGCTCTTAATGAAGATTTTTTTGGCTAAGTGTTTCTTCAAGTTTCTTTATTTCCATTGTCCCGAACACGTTCGCTCAAGAGACTTTCGGAAAACCTGCGATCAAAGAAACTTTTTTACCTTCCTTTGTCCTGAGTACGTTTTACTCGAGAGACATTCTGGAAAGTCTGAGAAAATTTGACCAAGTCTTTTTGCAGGCTTTTGCATTTCCAATTTTTCCCGAACATGATTGCTCAAGGGACTTCGGAAAACCTACCGCGAGATTTTTCACTTCCCATTTTCCCGAGCATATTTGCTCAAGGGAGTTCGGAAAACCTTCCGCGAGATTTTTCACTTCCCATTTTCCCGAGCACGTTCGCTCAAGGGAGCTCGGGAAATTATCTCTGGGCTGGCTACGGCGAGTACTTCTGCGAGATTTTTGTTTTCCATCTTTCCCGAGCGTGGCGGCTCAAGGGACTTCGGAAAGCCATATCTACGCTTTATCCCATGAGCGTGATGGCTCAAGGGACTTCGAAAATTTCTGTCTGCTTTTTTCATGGCGAGTTTCCCATCTTTGCGGAATTCTGTCTTGCGACAATTTGGTATACTTAAGCTTTCTTGTACAATTTTCTCAAGACTGTACTTAGAATATTTTTTGTACAATATACTTACTCCTCCGCTCAACCTTAGGCGTAGAATTTTTTCAAGGCGTCTGAGTGCCAAGTGTTTTTCAATTCTACGCCTTCGGCGTCGCCAAGCTTGTACTCGCCTTTTCGTACTTCGGCGAGAACCAGATAAGGTCCTTTCCAGTTTGCGCGAAGTACTCCGTGGGACGGCCTTCGGAGTGCGAAGTTGGCCTTTCGGAGAACGAGGTCTCCCTTCTTGATTTCTTTTGGCCTGGCCCGTAAGTTTACGGCCACGGCCACTCTTTGCTGGAAAGCTTTACCTCTCAGCTCGGCTATTTCTCTGTGTTTGGCCACACGATCGAGATTGGTTCTCAGACCGAGGTCGTTACCACCTTCATCAAATGCTTGCACCCATACTGAAGGTTGAACTATCTCTACTGGGATAATGGCCTCTGTTCCGAAGACGAGTGAGAAAAGAGTCTCCCCTGTGGCTCTTCGGGGCGTCGTTCGGTAGCTCCATAATACACTTTGGAGTTCTCCCGGCCATTTCCCCTTGGCTTCCCCTAGTCTCTTTTTCAGGCCATCTTTTATGGTCCTGTTCGATACTTCCACCTGCCCGTTGCTTTGGGGGTGAGCTACTGGGGCGAAGTGCATCTTTATTCCGAGGTCGCTGATAAATTCCTGGAATCCTTTGTCTATGAATTGGGATCCATTATCAGCTACTAGTACCCTCGGTATGCCAAATCTGCATACGATGTTCTTCCATACGAACTTCTGCACTTCTTTTGCCGAGATAGTTGCTAGTGGTTCTGCCTCCACCCACTTTGAGAAATAGTCCACTGCTACCACGCAGAATTTCACGCCTCCGGGTGCTGTGGGGAGTGGCCCAATAAGGTCTATACCCCAGACTGCGAAGGGCCAAGGATAGTCTGCCGAAGTTACCATTTCCGAGGGTGTCCTCTGGATTTTCGCGTGTCTCTGGCAACTACCACATTTCCGGACGAACTGTCTTGCGTCCTTTCTCAGGGTAGGCCAGAAGTATCCTTGGCGGAGTATCACTGCTGCAAGGGCATCAGTTCCAATGTGTGAACCACACATGCCTTCGTGAACTTCTTCAAGGACCATTTCAGTATCCTCTTCATTCACACATCTTTGCAGCGGGTTCGCATATCCCTGCCGGTATAACTCTTCGCCAATCAGGAAGAATCTTCCGGAGCGTCTTCGCAGTCTTGCAGCATCGCCGGGGTCTTCGGGGAGCAAATTCTCTGCGAGGTATCTTTTTATTGGGTCCTTCCACCCTGTTCCCGAGGTCGCTATGCTCAGCACTGAGATGCTCGGATGGTCTAGCACCTCGGTGTATGTTTTCGACTTCGCCAAGCAATCTGCCTCAGTGTTATTCCGCCGAGGTACATTTTCGATCCGTACGGCGTCAAACTCTTGGATGAGCTTTGCTACCAGCTCATGGTATTTTGCCAAGATTGGGTCCTTCGCCCCATAATCTCCTGCCGTCTGCCGAACTACCAGCTGGGAATCGCTGTGAGCCTTTAAGTTTCTCACGCCAATCTTTCTGGCCAAGCGTAATCCCGCTATGAGGGCTTCATACTCAGCTACATTGTTGGTGACGTTGAAGCTGAACTTGATAGCCTTCATTACCTCCAGGCCTTCGGGGCCCCTGATAATTACTCCAGCTCCCTGGTGTTCGGACCCCGAGGCTCCGTCTACGTGCAAGGTCCATTCTGGCTCACCCTCTTTTGGATCTGAATGGCTCTCCTCAGTGGTGGGTATTTCGGCGATAAAATCTGCCAGTGCTTGAGCTTTTATGGCCTTCCGAGGCTCATACGTGATTTCGTGTTCGCCCAGCTCTATGCACCACTTGGAGAGCCTTCCCGAATGATCAACTCTCTTCATGACATCCCGTAGTGGCAGACTACTTCGGACGATGATGGGGTGAGCCTGAAAGTATGGTCGCAGCCTTCTCCCTGCAAGCACCAAGGCGTATATAGCTTTTTGAAGCAAAGGGTACCTGACTTCGGCGCCATGCAGGGACTTGCTGACATAGTAGACCGGCCATTGCTTTGGCCCTTCTTCTTTCACAAGGACCGAGCTCACAGCTTTTTCTGTGACGGCGAGGTAGAGTACGAGGGGCTCTCCCTCCCGAGGTTGTCGCAGAGTCGGCAGGCTGGCCAGGTAGACTTTGAGTTCTTCCCAGGCCTTTTGGCAATCTTCATCCCAAGGATGATCATTCCTTCCGAGGTCGCCTTCCATTTTTGCTGCCTTTGTGAGGACTTTGAAGAAAGGTCGACACCTATCTCCGTACCTGGAAATAAACCTGCTCAGAGAGGTTATTCTTCCGGTCAGTCTCTGCACATCTTTGACTGTGGCAGGAGTTCGGAACTCAAGCAGAGCCTTAATCTTCTCGGGGTTAGCGTCGATGCCTCTTTCGGATACCATGTACCCAAGGAATTTTCCCGAGGTCACCCCGAAGATGCACTTCTCAGGATTAAGGCGGATCCCGAAGGCTCTGAGCTTTTGGAAGGTTTCCTCTAAATCTGCAACGTGGTAGCCAGGCAGCTTGCTCTTGACTATCATATCATCAACATACACCTCCATGTTTCTCCCCATTTGGTCTTTGAAGACCTTGTTCATCAGCCTCTGGTAGGTGGCTCCTGCATTTTTGAGCCCGAAGGGCATCCTGATATAGCAATATGTTCCTCCCTCGGTGATGAAGGCAGTCTTCTCTTCATCTTCGGGGTCCATCCTTATCTGATGGTAGCCACTGAAGGCGTCTAGGAAACTTAGGAGCCCATACTCAGCAGTTGAATCTACCAGTTGATCTATTGGCGGCAGAGGGTATGAGTCTTTCGGGCAAGCATCGTTCAAGTTTCTGAAGTCGATGCACATCCGGAGTTTGCTGCTACCTTCTTTTGTGGCAATGACCACGTTGCTCAACCATTCGGGGTACTTGACCTCCCTGATAACTTCAGCATCTAGGAGACGCTGGACTTCGGTTTCGACAAAGTTGCTTTTGTGGGCTGAGATGCTCCGTTTCTTTTGCCGGACAGGCCTTGCTTCCGGGCTTACTTTGAGGCTGTGCTGTATTATGCCAGGGTTTACCCCTGGCATATCTTTCGGCGAGTAGGCAAACAGATCTTTATTTTCCAGCAGAAAGGATACAAGATTTTCCTTGTCACCTTCGGCCAAGCTCTTCCCTATTCGGGTAGATTGACCTGGGACAAGCTCTATTGCTTCCGTTTCTGCTTTGGCGAGATCTTCTTCTTTGCCTTTTTCTGGCGCCTTTGCCTCCATCGTTTGCGCGAGGTTGCTTGCCGGAGCTTTTCGTGCTTTCACAAACACCTTTCTTACCTCGGCTTGGTCTATGAAGACCTCTGCATCTCCATCCTTGGTGGCGAATGTGACAGTCAAGTACTTCACATCAGGGCGAATATGCAGGTTCCCCTTTGTCTGTCTTCCAAGGATGACGTTGTACGAGGACGGGACGTCCATGACGATGAATCTCGCCATTGTGGAGGCGTACAACTCAGTTGCTCCGTTCACCGAAGTCCCTTTCATCATCAGCGGGAGGTCGATCCATCCAAGGACGGGGAGTTCGGATGGTCCAACCCCAAAAGTGGGCGAGGTGACAGGCTTCAGTTCGCTGCTGGAGATGCCCAAGCCCGGCAGCAGGTGCGAGAATAGGACGTCAGCTTTTGACCCATCATCAAGCAATACTCTTTTGACGTCCCAGTTCCCTATTCTCGCCATGATCAGCAGCGGATCGTCGTGGGGGAAGACGACGGTGGAGCCATCTTTGCGAGCCAGCTTCTTTGACGGACTTTGATACTCCATGACTGCAATTTCTCTGGCTTTCCGCTTTCTTTCCGAGGATGGGAGCCCCGTGGTGATGGTTTGGATAACCCCTGCTGGAGGTGGAGGGCGCCTTTTTGGACTTCTATTTCTCCGCCTGTCGGAGTCATAGTCCTCATCTTCGGCCCTTTATTCCTTCATTTTTCTGCCTTTCGGCGATGGCATCCTCAAGTATTTCCGAAGTTGGCCCTGTTTTATCAGCGACCCTATGTACTTCTTCAGCTGGAAGCACTCTTCGGTGTCATGACCGTGGTCGCGATGAAACTGGCAGAACTTCTTGGCATTCTTTTTGTTATCGGCGGTCATGGCCCTTGGCCGCCGAATCTGCATCCCTTGCCTTTCCAGCGCCATGAGAATGTTGGTCCGTGTGGTGCTCAATGGTGTAAAACTTTGAGGTTTCCTTCCTCGCATCGTCCGAGGTCATCCTGCGTGTTCGGTCGGATGCCGAGCTTGTTGACTGGACTCTTCGGCACGGTGGTGATCAGACTTCGGCCCAGCCATTTTTAGTTCTTCGGCGGTCATGTGCTGTTCTGCTCTTCGGTAAAATTCTCCGAGGGTCTCCAGGGGGTCCTTTGAGAACTCGTAGAACAGCTGTGAGTCTCACCGAAGGCCTCGTGTCATGGCAAGAATGCGGACTTCGGGCCTGAAGTCTGGGACGCTCAGAGCTTCCCTGTTGAATCTTTCAACATAGTCTCGGATGGTTTCTCCGTTTCTCTGTTCTATGTCGAACATCTGCACAGGCATCTTCGCCGTAGGTCGGCTCCCAATGAACTGCTGGGTGAAGGCTGTGGACAACTCCTGGAACTCAGTGATGGTCCCTGGAGGCAAGGAATTGTACCACGCCGTGGCTGGCCCTGTGAGGGTGACTTCGAAGCATTTGCACATGGTAGCGTCGTCAGCACCGTGCATTATCATGCTGCGTCTGTACTTCGTCAGATGGGCCTGTGGATCAGTACGGCCACCATAAATCTCCAACCGAGGTACTCTGAAGTCACCTGGCATGGCTGCCTCAACAACGGCCTGAATGAATGGGGAGTCATCTTCGCAGCATGTTCCAGAAAGTCTGGCCCAAACGGGTTTTCTGGCCACTTGTTTCTCCACTCTGTCCAGCCGTGCTAGTATCCTCTCCATAAGCACTGTGGCGCTAGGGCCTTCTTCAGGGAATGAAGATCGTCGGCGCCTCTTCGGGGGGCGAGTTCGGCGCTGAGGGGACAAGGACCTCGCCTCAGGCGACGAACTGCTTCGCTGTGAGACTCTCGGTCGCTTGGACCCGGTTTGTCCCACAGGCCATTTCCCGAGGGCTATATCTTCTGTGGATGATTCTTCGCGAGGGTCTCCACTCCCCGAACTGCGATGTGTAGACTTGGGGCTTCTCTCCCGAGGGCGTGTTGGTGAGGGGGGTCTCTGAGCCCGTGCTTGCTGTGGCCACCTTCGGTCGATCTGCTGGGTCACTTCGGCAACGACCGAACGCTGAAAGTCCCTCAAGAAGCTCATGGTGACTACCAGAGGGCGGTCTTCCTCAGGCGCAGAAGTCCCTGGGAGTGTTTGCTCAGCAGCCGGTTGTGTCTCAGGCGCGGACGGGGACCTTGGGAGTCCCTTGTCCTTAGAACGCCGAGTCTCAACGACGGCGATCTCAGAGCAGGTTCCCACAGACGGCGCGAAATGATGGCCAGGGGCCTCATCGTTTATAGTCATGATGACTGGTGGAGAGACTTCTGGGAGGAAGAACACCTGGTGGATGGATCGCCCAAGGGAGTGTGCCTGAAAGCTCAGAAACAAAGGGTTAGGAGGCCCCCGGAGTGTTTTTCCGGGGGGGGAGCCTCCGACGCCCAAGTCAGTGGTTGGCTGAGAGAAAGGCAGAGGAAATAGCACAAAGGGCTGAGGAGTCTTGCCTGGTAATTTTCTCATAGTGTGGGAGCAGTATTTTGCCAACCAGCCTCCTACCAAGTATTTAATTCCTGGTATTTATAGGAGCGCCTAGCCCGTTCAGATCGCAACACGTGTTCGGTCGGATGTTCCTGAATTTCTGGGCATAGGAGATAGATAGCTGATAGCAGGTTGCCTTGAGCCGTGTGCTGAGATGGGCCATCATATGATTTTGATGCCGTCAGCGTGGCAGTGCGCCTTTTGAGGCGGATTGTGGCGTCTATGAATGGATGTGTCAGAGGCTTTCTTAAATGCTTCCATAAATGCTCCTGCCATACTCCCAAGGTCCCTAGGTGAGGTCATCTTTTGGTATGGCAGAGCCTCTTCGGGAAATAAGCCCTCAGTTCGGGGGTTCCCAGTTTCAGGGAGTTCCGCCTTCGGGGATATCATGTTCGGCTCGCTATGTCTGGTGCCGCTTTTCCGAAGGCGATCTGTTCACAACCTTGGGGGGCCGAGTAGTGTCCTCGGGCTTTCCTGGCGTGCCGGGCTCGGGGCTCTTCGGCTATCTCCCGAGGTGCATGATCACACCTTTTCTCGGGTAGCGCCAGCTTCTTCTGGCCATTCTTGTGGCAGGGAGTTCGGCCAGATCGAGGCGAGCATGAGTGCTAAGACCGCTATGTAGATAGTAGCCCTTAGGCCTTGTTTGTGCCCCCTTTGCTCAGACCTCCTAGCACTTAGTGATGAGACTACTAATATGCTACCTAAGCTAAAGGCCTTGATGCCCTAGTTGCTCCCCTCAAAGTATCTTAGTTGCCCAAACTTACGTACTAAATGCATTCACTTCCCTGCACTTAGAGCCTAACACCCTACACATGTTGGATTAGCTCTTTGGGTGTGTTCTTAGTACACTTGCTTCTCAACCACCAAAACTTACCTTATTCCGAAGCACCTATGGGCTCATTAGTTGAGTTGCAAGGTACTACTCGATCCTATGCTAACCTAGGCATCATTGGCTTCATAGCCAACCAAACACCTCAGACTCTACATTAGGCTCTGACATGCCTCAAGTGTTACTTGACACCTCGACTACCTCCTAATCCTCTTGGCCTCTAACACTATCAAGCAACTCCTCGATGACCAATCCCCACTTAAACTATGGTTAGAAAGAACCATCTCCATCTTCCATGCTTAGCTACCATACTATAACTCCATTGTGTTGATCGTCTATTCGGATAATGCACTCATGGAATTGCCATGTCAATGCTACTTGCTCAATGGGACAACTAAATTCACCATTAACTTAAGTTAACTATTGAAAAGTGGTTATCTATGGAAAATATCTTGGGCAGCTTATCTACTACAACTCTTCTTAGTGCACCAAGCTATGCACCTCAAGAGTAGTTTTATCCCTTATGAGTTGTGAGTCTCACCTGCTAGCCCTTGGCCAATCTAACAAATTACTAGCCCTTCTTTATAAGGCACTTAGGTTTATTGAAAATGCTCTTACTTTGGGCTTTAAACTAGCTCAACCAAACTTCTCATCAGCTAGGATTTTTAACCCTCAACGTCCCTTAACTCTAGTGAACACGGTAACTACAGAAGTCATAAACAAATACCTGACCACAACTATACCTATACTAGACTTGGCACTTTGATTAGTAAGTACAACACTTAACTTGGTAAGGGATTACTTCACTTTATGCCTACTTGTGAGTCAGTTCTCGACTAGTCATAGTGAGATTTTTCTTGTGGGTGCTCCACCGACACTACCCTGCAAGGTTAAGGCTAAAGCCTTCTATTTTCTGGCATCACTTAGTCATTTATGACCTAATGGTTCAATGTTTTGCTAACTAATTGACATTAACAAATAGCATTAAGTGATCACCATAACTTCCTCAGTTCCTCATGTAACTTTGTCCTTTACCAACTCAACTAGTTTTATTAGTCAAGTCTCTCTTCTTCCACAAGTTACCTTGGTGGCCCTTAACTCCACTTAACCTCAGGATAATGACCACAAGTCACCAGCTATCCCTTGGTCCATGGTTGTCCTTCCTATTGCACAGGTTCTCTTACTATATTTTGGCAGCCAAACCAACACCTAGCAATATTTCCACTCCTACTAGCTCATCATTAAGGCATACAGCTAATGGATGAACAAACCTATCCATTTGCTTACCCTTGGATAAGTTCTTTACTCCCTACTTCCTCCTGTGGTTACCTCCTATATACCATGGTCATAAATAAAATTAAAACTTACGTACTTACCTTTTCAGCGCCTAACTGAATTGCTCTATTGCTCGACTAGCCTAAGGAAGCCATCCATTCAACTAGTGACTCATTTTTTACTAACTAGGGCAACTGAAACTAACTTGCAAGAGAATAAAACCTATAGAACCTTAGAACTTTTCCAATCCAAGGCATTTGTGCCTCTTCTTATGTGGTTTCATGCACTACCAAGTGGGCTTTAGGTCTATGGGTTTTACCTGATACTTAGTGCATCTTTAGGTCCTAATGCACTTAGTCCCACATTTAAGCCTCTTTAGGAATGCTACCCAATAAGCTAAATAACATGTGCCAATAAAATGATGTCAGAAATTCCAATGAGGAAACTAAACTACTAGTGAAGGTTTAGCAACTTATCTTACACAAGCCATTCATTGCTCACTAGTTCACCAT
Organism: Aquilaria sinensis; assembly: GCA_005392925.1. Classification (NCBI taxonomy): domain Eukaryota; kingdom Viridiplantae; phylum Streptophyta; class Magnoliopsida; order Malvales; family Thymelaeaceae; genus Aquilaria; species Aquilaria sinensis. Next base: position 10,487 of record SMDT01001149.1, on the reverse strand, counting down.
GGCTACCCGTTGTATCTAGTTGGCAACTACTAAGGCTCTCCTATAGTAAAGTCAACATTGGCAAGATAAGCCTAATTTTTTTTCCTTAAGAATTTTTTTTGTACACCAAGTAATTTAATTAGCAAATTAATGCAGTGTATAATTATGGATATGATCATTTGAGCAAAGTTGACTAATAAGGGCAAAACAATAATTTTTCCAAGAAAACCCCTATTTTAGGCCATGAATGTGGTCAAGTTATGGAATTGAATATCTTTGAGGAATATTTATAGTTTCTAGTTCAAATGACAATTATGAAGTGGAGGAAAAAGGGTTTTGTGAGGCTTTGGGACCTAATTGGCATAATTGAGAAAGATGGGGATCTAAGGGAAATAAGGGGAGAATAAGAACAAAAGGAGCTTGATTTTAGCTCATTTCTCTATCAAGAGAAATGCAACAGCCAAGCTCCCTGATCCTAGAATCTGATCTCCATCAATTCTTGCCTGATTGAAGCTTGAGGGAGTGATTTCTTGAAGCAAGTAGCTCAACTAAGCTTAAGGAAGAAGGAATCACATTTTTCCTTCTTGGTAAGCTTTAATCCTTGGAAATAAGTTGAGGTTTAGGGCTTTACTAAGTGAATGAGGGCTTGGTTGTGTTGCATGATTGATCCCTAAGCTTGAAATTGGCTTGTGAAGGTTGAATAGCAAGCTACATATGTAATTGTGTAAGGGTGGCCCAAGTGTTGTTGTTTGTGTTCAACCAAATGTGTAAGGCAGTGTGAATGCTGATTTCATGCATATTGCTCATAATATGAACATATTATAACTTCTAAGTGTTTTATGCTTGGGCAACCTACTTTGTTAGGCTACAACAAGAACTACATTGATTTGTAAGTTGTTGGTGCAAGAGAGCGTTTGATCTTGATTTTGGTAAGGGATTTTTATATTTCCAAGTGATTTATAGGTGTGTGTGCATGTGTTTTAACATGCATAAAAGTTTGATAAGTGGTTTGTTTGGTGAGTGGTTTAAGCTTGATGGCAACTGGAAGCAAAATGGGCATTAGAATAAAATATGGGTGATATCCAAATGGCTTACACTTGGATAACTTCTGAGGATGACTGACAAGTACCACCCTCGGAGGTACATCTGACCAACCTCGAAAGATGGATCCTCACCACCCTCTGCAAGTAGTCACCACCCTCGGCTGCTGACACTACCACCCTCGGAGGGACATACCGTGCCTTCCTCGGTCAAGTGATCTGGTGACCTCGGGCGGCCATCTCCTCATCCTCAGTAGAATAGAGCATTCCCCGAAGGTCCTCCGCCCTGTAGAGGAGCCTCCCCCTACGGCCCTCGGGAGCAAAAATCAGACCGAAGGAGACCTATCTGCTGAAGGGGTCTTACTCCCGGAAGAGGGCCCATCACCGAGTGAGTTCTCACCCAGATGAGGCAAAGGCGGCTAGAAGCCTCTGACACACAGCCCTTCCACATGCCCTTGATATCCGGTCAGAATGGCTACAGCCAGCTGGGGGTGCCTGTTCCTGAACGTACGGATCAAATCCGGCCGACCACGTGTCATAATCTGAGACGAGCTGTAGCGGGAGGCCTTCTCCTCATGACCTCCTATAAATACCTGTGGAGAACCTTGGGAAGGACACAAGAAAGAGAAAACCCTAGCTATCTTTTGCTCTCCGTTCTTTCTTTCTTACCTTCATTCTCTAAAATACTGACTTGAGTGTCGGAGGCTCCTCTCCCAGAATCACACTCTGGAGAGTCTCTAACCTCTGTTTTACTGAGTCTTGCAACCACCTTCCTGCCGGAAGTCCCTCTCCAAGGCATCTTCACACTAGAGGTCCCTTTCCCAGACACCTTCACAATGGAAGTCCTGCTTGTAGCTGCACCATGTCACACAAAGAGGATGCTATCGGGCATCATTTGGCGCCGTCTGTGGGAACCTACCCTCAGGTAGCCATCGTTGAGAGTCGGCGTTGTAAGGATAAGGGACTCCCAAAGTCCCCATCCATGTCGGAGAGTCAATCGGTGACCGAGCAGCCAGCAGCCGAAACTTCTTTACTAGAGGACGAACGTCCTCTGATGGTCACAATGGGTTTCCTAAGGGATTTCCAGCATTCCATCATTGCTGAAATGGCATAACAACTCAACCAGAGGCGGTCTCAACCACCTTTGCCCCGAAGGGCCTCTTTACCAGCCGCCCGCTGAGAGAGGAGCCCCAAGCCTGCCCACTGGAGTTCAGGCAGCGGGGACTTCCACGACGAGTCCTTAACTAAGGACGTTCCCCCTAGGGGGCATAGTGTTGAAGAAATGACATCAAAGGGGCCCAGAACCTCTCACTGGAGAAGCCCATTTCCATACAGAAGGTCACCGTCCCTACGCTAGCAAAGTTATTCCTCGAAGAGGAGACGTCATTCCCCATTGCCAGAGACTCCCAGGCAACAGAAAGAGGCCAGTACTACCACTCTCATGGAGACAATCCTTGAGAGGCTGGACAAGGTAGAAAGGCAGGTGTCCCAGAAGCCTGTTTGGTCAAGGCTATCGGAGACCTTCACCGGAGAAGAGTCCCCATTCATCCGAGCAGTAGTTGAGGCACCCATGCCCAACGACTTCCGGGTACCTCACCTAGAGACGTATGATGGGCATAGTGACCGCCAAGCCCACTTGACCAAGTATAGGCGTAGCATGGTGCTACATGGTGCCGATGACGCCACGCTTTGCAAATGTTTTGAGGTCATCCTCTCTGAACCAGCAACTACATGGTATAACTCGTTGGCCCCCGGAACCATCATGGGTTTCCAAGAGTTGTCCACCGCGTTTACACAACAAGTCATCGGCAACAGGCCGACGGCGATGATGTCGGTTCAGATGTTCGACATGGTGCAAAGGAATGGAGAGACCATTCACGACTATGTCAAAAGGTTTAACCGAGAGGCCCTGGGTATGCTGGACTTTTGTCCCGAAATACGCATACTCGCTATGATACGGGGACTTCGGCGAGACTCATAACTCTTTTATGAGTTCTTGAAGGACCCCCCGGACACCCTCGGTGATTTTTACTGAAGGGCCGAACAACACATGATTGCTGAAAAGCTAAGGATGGGAGGTCCAAAGCCTGACCACACTCGCCCCAAAAGGCCAAGCCAATAACCTCGCTACCCAACAGAGGCCGGGGGTCGACCTCGGAAGTAGAGAGGGAAGAAGCTAGTGATCTTCACTCCCTTGAACACCACGAGAACGAACATCCTAATGGCTATGGAGAGACAAGGGACCAAATTCAATGCCCGAAGGTCATGACTTTGGAAAACAAGAAGAATATGAAAAAATTCTACCAATTCCATTGGGATCACGGTCATGACACTGAGGATTGGTTCCAACTCAGGAAGTACATCGAGTCCCTAATCAAGCATGGCCAACTTCGTCGGTACCTACGAATGCCCTTTCCCAAGGGAAAGAGGGAGAAGGAAAGAAAAGAAGATGAGGACTACGATTTTGACCAACGTCGGAACCGAAGTCCCAAGAGGAATCCTCCACCTCCGGCTGGAGTAATCCAGACGATCACCACTAGACTACCTTCAGCAGAGAGGAAGAGGAAAGCCAGGGAGATCTCAGTGATGGAATTCGGTAACCCATCGAACAAGCTCGTTCAGAAAGATGGGTCTATCATAGTGTTTCCACATGATGACACACTCCTTATTATGGCAAGGATTGGGAGTTGGGAAGTAAAAAGGGTGCTCTTGGATGATGAGTCCAACGCTGATGTCCTATTCTCCCACCTATTGCCAAGCTTGGGCATCGCAAAAACTGACCTCAAACCTGTCATATCCCCTACCTTCGGGTTAGGTCCTTTCGAACTCCCTATCCTCGGGTGGATTGACCTACCTCTGATGTTAAGGAAAACTTCTGTTCAGAACAATGGAAAGCTCTTCACCTTTGCCATGGCCAGGTTCATTGTCATCGATGTCCCCTATTCATATAATGCCATCTTTGGAAGGCAAACTCAAGGGAACTTTTGCATCCGACCATATGTGAAGTACCTGACGGTCACCTTCGAGACGAAGGATGAGGATACAGAAATATTTATTGATCAAGCTAAAGTCCTGAAGGTCTTCATTAAGGCGAGGTAGAGCCCAATGAAAGTACACACACAGACCTCAGGAGAGAAGGGCTCACCGACCTAAGAGTCTACAAAATGAGAGAAAAGTGACTTAGAAAAAATTGAAAATAAGAATGTAGAGCTTGTCCCTGGCCAAAGTACATGTATGGGGAAGCATTTGACCGAAGGTGACAAGCAAAAGCTTGTATCTTTCCTTTTAATGAACAAAGATCTATTTGCCTACTCGTCAAAAGACATGCCTGGGGTAGACCCTTGCATAATTCAACATAGTCTTAAGATACGCCTTGACGCGAGGCTTGTTTGCCAAAAAAGAGAAGCATTTTGGCACACAAGAACAACTTTGTTAAATCCGAAGTCCAACGGTTGATGGTGGCGGACGTAATAAGGGAAGTCAAATATACCGAATGGCTTAGTAACATGGTTATCGCCACGAAAGAAGGGAGTGACAAACTCCGAATGTGCATCAACTTCCGAATCATGAACGATGCTTGCCCTAAGGATTCATATCCTCTGCCACCAATAGACCAGTTGGTGGACTTAACCGCCGAGTATGGCCTCCTTAGTTTCCTTGACGCCTTCAGTGGATATCATCAAATCAGGATGGACCTCGAAGATGAGGAAAAAATCGCCTTCATCACTAAAGTTGGTACATACTACTATATTAGAATGCTTTTCGGGCTTAAGAATGTAGGGGCCACGTACCAAAGGTTGATGAATAGGGTCTTTGAATCCCAAATCAGGAGAAACATGGAAGTCTACGTCGATGATATGATAGTTAAGAGCAAACTGCCTAGTAGTCATATCATAGACGTAGAGGAAAGATTCCACCAATTGAGGACATTTGGAATTCGTCTCAACCCCGAAAAATGCGTGTTCGGGGTAAATACGGGTAAGTTCTTCAGATTCATGGTGTCTGAGAAAGGTATTGACGCCAATCCAGAAAAGGTCAAGGCCCTGCTGGGATTCTGAACTCCCACGACAACCAAGGATGTGCAAAGACTCACGGGGAGAATCACATCCCTCAGCAGATTCATCTCCAGATATGGGGATCGCTATCGACTGTTCTTCAAAGTCTTCACTAAAGCAGCAAAAAATGGAGGTGACCTCGGATCGAGGTGCGCCCTTGGAGCGAATACTGCCAAAAGGCCTAGGAAGAGCTTAAAGTCTACTTAACTCATCTACCGTCACTCCGGCAGCCATGGGAAGGAGAACCCATCATACTCTACCTCGCCATCATTGAAAAGGCGGTAAGTTCGGTCCTTGTAAAGGAAGAGGGGGCAAAGTAATGGCCAGTATATTATGTGAGAAAGTCTCTGCATGGTGCCGAAGTCAGGTACCCCTTGCTACAAAAGGCTATTTATGCCCTGGTACTTGCAAGCAGAAGGTTACGACCCTATTTCCAAGGGCACCCAATTATCGTCCGAAGTAACCTGCCTTTTCAAGATATCATGAAGAAGGTAAACCACTCTGGAAGCCTATCGAAGTGGTGCATCGAGCTCGGTGAGTATGATATCACCTATGAGCCAAGGAAGGCAATAAAAGCACAAGCATTGGCAGATTTTATTGCTGAGGTACCTATTGCCGAAGACAGTCCACCTAACCTCGGAAAGGATGAACCTGAGTGGACTCTATTTGTTGACGGGGCCTTCAGCTCCGAACATCAAGCAGCTGGAGTAATTCTTCGTGGTCCCGAAGGTATGGAGGCCATGAAGGCCATCAAATTCGTGTTTAATGTCACCAACAATGTTGCGAAATATGAAGCCCTCATAGCAGGTTTGCACTTGGCCAGAAGAGTTGGTGTAAGAAACCTAAAGGCCCACAGCAATTCTCAGCTAGTGGTCCAACAAATGGCAGGGGACCACAGTGTGAAGGACCCAACCTTGCAAAAGTATCATGACCTCTTAACAAAGCTCATCCAAGAGTTTGATGTGGTACACATCAAGAACGTGCCTCGTCAAGACAATACTGAAGCAGATACTTTGGCCAAGTCAAAAAAGTCCACCGAAGTGCTAAGTCACCCGAGCATAGCAATAATGAGCATAGCAACCTTGGAAAGAGGATTGAAAAATTTCATAAAAGAGTACCTTATGACTTCGGAGCTTCTCAAAGACCCTCTTGAAGTGGCAAAAGTGTGAAGATGTTCTAGACGATATTTCCTGATCGGAGAGGAGTTATACCGACAAGGGTACGCGAGTCCACTGCAAAGGTGTGTTAGCGAAGAGGATGTAGAGATAGTCCTCAAAGAAATCCACGAGGGGGCCTGTGGTTCCTACATAGGAACTAACGCTTTGGCAGGAGTACTACTCCGCCAGGGACACTTCTGGCCCACCTTAAGGAAGGACATAAGGCAATTTGTCCAGAAATGTGACAATTGCCAAAAGACACGCTCACTGTTGGGTTTCGGGAGCCAAACAGCGCAGCAGAATTTAACCGAAACCCTCCAGGATCCAAGTGAAACGGGGTAAACCGGGTGTTCGAAAATTTTCATACCTAATTTTCGGTTGAGATCTCTCACTCAACTGTAGAGTCGAATCTCAAAACCTGAATAGTTGACGTGTTCAAGCTCTCTATGGTATCCACACGAGCCTCTCGGGATCACCACGCTCCCACCACGTCCCGACAGATGCGTTTCTCTTGCGCTCACAGTGCTAGCTTTCGTCCTCCAAGGAATTGCAAGAGAAGAGTGCGACTGTCCTTTTGGGAGGCTAGGGCAAGGAGACCTGCGAATTTCTCACTTCCAAGTTGTATTTATAGTGAGACTCAACTTCCAGGCCTAATGGGTTTCAAAGCCCTAATCCAATTAGGATTTAATTTCGGGCTTAATAATGGCTCAAGACTCTTGGGGCCCATTATTAATACGAAATTAAAGTGAACCATAAACCAACCCAAATAATTACTAGCCCATGCACTCTAATGATCCAAATTTGCTCTACATGTGTGCGACCCAATAGGCTCTTATCACGTTGGCAATGATCATAAATCATATTTATGATCATAAGCAATGAGCGGTGTCTAGGCAACACATCATCTGCTACCCAAGTGACAAGATTGTCGATGATTTGACTAAACCTTTATGATCATTACCTATATATGCCATTGTCCCTTTGTCCAAGATATCAAGACTAAGCACGAGACATGGAATGTGTCACTCTCGTATAGCCCAATCTAAAACAACTTCCTTTGATTACCGAGTAGAGTAGGACTAACTTAAAATGATGACATTGATATTGCATATCAACTCATCCGAGCATGGCCGTGCATTTTCTAAGTCTCACCTCTATCAAGGGGGCCGCCTGATATCGCTCCCGTTACATAGGAGGGACAAATCCCATCTTGATCATACAAATCCCTCCGCATGATATGTGACATACCCAATGACCCTCCTTCAAGTTCACTCAGTTACGAGCAACAAAGGAAAGTATCAAAGTATGTGACTCACATGTAGGGAACCTTGATGACCTTAGGTCGAAGGACTACATATACCCCTGATCGCTATGGGAATCACTTATTATGACACTCATATAACGATCCATGTAGTGTTCTCATGGTGGGTCGGTCCCAGTACACAAGTTCTCCAACTTGTACCCATATGTATAGACTACATATCTCATATTAGTCTCCACATATGCTAGTCGTTATGTATTATTGCAAAAAAAGAAACCCCACCCCACCCCGCTCCACAATAATACTAGACCAGGGACTTTTAAGAATATCATTATTCTAGGGTTACAATTATGTTTTGTTAAGTTACGCAGAAACAAAAACAACAAACATAATTGCTGGATTAATGCCTTAAAAAAATATCATGACTCAATGTGCAAAAATACAATCATCTCATGATTGGCTTTTTGGGCACAACACTAAACACTCAACATCCAGAGGCTACCCTCGAAAATGATAACTCCGGCTAACTACCCTTGCCCCTTCACAATATGGGGTATTGACCTTATCAGGCGTCTCCCAACTGCACCTGGAGGAGTGAAGTTCTGCGTAGTCGGAATAGGTTACTTCACTAATTGGATTGAGGCAAAGCCTCTGGCAACCATATTTGGGTGAAGGACGTATAGAAATTCATCTAGAAGAACATTGTGCCTGCAGGATTCGGCATACCAAGGGTGATAGTAGGCTGATAACGGTTCCCAGTTTATTGACAATGGGTTCCAAGAATTCACTACCGACCTCAGGATAAAATGCACTTCGCCTCGATAGCTAATCCTCAGAGCACGGGCACGTAGAGGTGTGTCCAACAGAACCCATAAAGGATGGTTTGACAATGTTAGGTAGTGTGCCCAAAAAGCCAATCATGAGATGATTGTTTTTTTTTTTTTTGGCACATTGAGTCATGATATTTTATTAAGGCATTAATCCAGCCGATTATGTTTGTTGTTTTTTTATTTCTGCGTAACTTAATTCAAACATAATGTAACCCTAGAATAATGATATTCTTAAATGTCCCCTAGTCTAGTATTATTGTGAGAGCGGGTTGGCAATAATACATAACAACTAGCATATGTGGAGACTAATATGAGATATGTAGTCTACATATGGGTACAAGTTGGAGAACTTGTGTACTGGACTCCCACCCCACAATGAGAACACTACATGGATCGTTATATGAGTGTCATAAGTGATTCTCATAGTGATCATGGTAGTTGTAGTCCTTTCGACCAAAGATCATCATCATTAACACGTTCCCTACATGTGAGTCACATACTTTGATACTTTCCTTTGTTGCTCGTAACTGAGTGAACTTGAAGGAGGTCATTGGGTATGTCCACATATCATGCGGAGGGATTTGTATGATCAAGATGGGATTTTGTCCCCTCCTATGTAACGGGAGTGATATCTTCGGGCCCCTTGATAGAGTGAGACTTAGAAAAATGCATGGCCATGCTCGGATGAGTTTGATATACCATATCAATGTCATCCAGTTTAAGTTGGTCTTAGACTCGGTAATCAAGAAACCAAAGATTGGGCTATACGAGAGTGACACATTCCATGTCTCGGGCTTAGTCTTGATATCTTGGACAAAGGGACCGTGGCTATATATAGGTGATGATCATAAAGGTTTAAGTCGAATCATCGACAATCTTGTCACTTGGGTAGCAATGATGTGTGTTGCTAGACACCGCTCATTGCTTATGATCATAAATATGATTTATGATCATTGCCAATGTGGTAAGAGCCTATTGGGTCGCACACATAGAGCTATTTGGATCATTAGAGTGCATGGGCTAATAATTTGGGTTTTGGTTTCACAATAATTTCGTATTAATAATGGGCCTAATAGTTAAGCCATTATTAAGCCCGAAATTAAAGCCTAATTGGATTAGGGCTTTGAAACCCATTAGGCCTGGAAGTTGAGTCTCACTATAAATACAACTTCTAGTGAGAAATTCGTAGGTCTCCTTGCCCTAGCCTAAAATCCAAAAAAAGACAAGCCGCACTCTTCTCTTGCAATTCCTTGGAGGACGCAAGCCTAGCACTGCGAGCCGCAAGAGAAACGCATGCCATGGGACGCGGTGGAGGAAGCGTGGTGATCCCGAGAGGCTCGTGTGGATACCATATAGAGCTTGAACACGTCAACTGTTCAAGTTTGTGATTCGACTCTACAGTTGAGTGAGAGATCTCAACCGAAAATTAGGTATGAAAAAATTTAAAACACCCGGTTTACCCCATTTCACTTGGATCCTGGAGGGTTTCGGTTTAAATTCCACTGCGCTATTTGGCTCCCGAAACCCAACATGAAAACGAGATTGAAGGAACAGCAAAAAGGAAATGGCCAGCAGAACTTCCTAGTGTGCTATGGAGCTATCGACGCAACCCCCCCGAAGGGCCACAGGTGAGATGCCTTTCTCACTCATATTCGGCACGAAGGCCATTATTCCTATCGAAGTAGTTCAACCATCGATAAGGGTACAAGTCGACGAAGAGGGGAACAACCTTGGGTTGAGAACTAAGCTGGACCTAATTGACGAACATAGAGAAAGTGGCTGAGCTTAGAAGAAAAGCTTTTTCAGCAAAGGGTAGCTATCGCTGCAAACTCGCATGTCAAGCGAAAAGGAATCAGGAAGGGGGACCTTGTGTGTCGAAAGGCTGAGTTTTTGAGCTCTGAAGACCATTATCATGGAGTACTTCAGGGCAAATTGGTAAAGGGATTATTTGGTTCTTGATGAAGTTCGGCCAGGAGTCTACAAGCTGGGTTGATACCGAAGGTGGAGAACTGAAAAACACATGGCACTCTGACGGCTTTGAAGAAATTCTACGCTTAGAAATTTTCTAAGGAGAATTAGTCCCACCAAAAATTTTTTTTTTTGAAGAGTCTAGCCGAACAAGGTGTAAGTACCTATGTACAAAAGTGATGCATTTTCTCTGAAGA
>SMDT01001148.1:0-110326 GCA_005392925.1 Aquilaria sinensis | reverse complement strand
TTTTACTAATTTAAAAGATAAGTTTGATATTTTTTATTAATTTATCCGTCCACAGTTCAGCTAAGCTCCTTCTATAAATACCCCCCCTAAATTCAGTGCTGAAGACATAGAAAATCAGATTAGACAAAAGTTCAGAGCTCTATTTTAAAAAAGAGAAAATAGAAGCCTTAGTCCTAGCCTCTCCTCCCTCTGCCAAAACAGTCCCAAAAATTATTCATTTTTACGTTTCGACTACCTTCTTCCTCCGTTTTCTCTTTCTTTCTTTTGCCGTCGCCGTCCTATCCCGCTGCCGTCGCCCTCGCCGCCGCCGTCTCGCCGTCGCCGCCGCCGTCGTCCGCCGTCGCCGCCGTTCCGCCGCCGTCGCCGCCGCCGCCCCGCCGCCCTCGTCGCCGTCCGCCGTCGCCGCCGCCTGCGCCCGCCGCCGCCGCCGCCTCGCCGCCGTCGCCGCCGTCGCCCCCCAGTCAGCCCCACCCCCCTGCCCCCTGCGCCCGCGTCGCGCTTCTTTCCTGAGAATTCAAAATTTCAAAGTTTAAAAAGGGTAAAACTCTCATTTAATCCTTCATCTTTTCAATTTTTTTCAATTTGGTCACTAACCGTTTTATTTTTGTTCTTGCAGAATAAATTACTAACCTTTTTTTAATTTTTACTTGTTTGTTTATTATATGTTTATTACTAACCCTTTCTTTACTTTTGCTATTAACAACTAACAACTAACTTACTAACTTACTAACTTACTAACCTTTTATTTTTATTATTGTTATTAACAACAAATCCAACTAACATTACTAACTTTTATTATTATTGTCATTAACATTAACAACTAACTTTACTAACTTACTAACTAACTTGTGTATTATACAACTAAACCATATTAACTGTGCAACTTGATTATTATTGTGTGATTAAAGTGGATGGCCAAAAAGCCCCACTTTATTATTATAATTTTTTTTTTATTGATTAAAAAAAAATAAACAAGGAAAATTTTATGTTGAATTACTTTTTAAAGGTCTAAAAAAATCATCAATAGTAAAAAATAAAGCAACTATCTTTTTTTATTACTGGAGACAGAACTGTTATTCCTTTTAATAAACAAACATAATGAAATAATGATAAAATAAATAAATAATATTAATATGAATACAACTCATTTTTTTCAAATAGTCGCTTTAAAAGGTATGATTTATTAATAAGTAATTAGATAATAATTAATAAAATTGCAGAAAAATGTGTTAAAGTAATGATCCAGTTAATTAATGATCCGCCAGGATCCTATGGCTTACTGGAATAAAGATTTTAAATCCATGTCCAAATAATCCGCCAGGATCCATTTTTTGTAAAATGTTTTAAGTATAGTAAATAAAGTATGTGTGGCCGTTATTATAAAAAAAATAAAAACTTTGGACTAATATTTTTACTTATCTCTTTATCCAGCAAAATAGTAAAATATAACTTTTTAGTTTCTTTATTAGTAAAAAGAATAAAAGAGTAAAAAAATTTTTGGGCTAATATTTACTTATTGTTTGTACGGATTTTCTTTCAATAAGAATAGTAAATATATCAATTTTGGTTTCCGTGATTTAATAAAATTAGGATCCAAATGATTTCAAAGAAACGGGAATAAGAAAAAGGAAATCGGCGTGACGGATGAAGGAGAGGGGAGGGAGAAGGGAGAAAAGTAAAAAAAAAAAGCGGGCGGGAACAAACAAAACAAACAAAAAAAAAGCAGAGAAAGAAGCAAAAAGAACGGGCGGGAGAGACAGAGAAAGCGACGGGGAGGGCGGGACGCGGGGGGGGGGAAAAGAAAGGAGGAGAAAGAGCAAAACGGGACAGGGAGGGGGGGAAAATAGACAGGAGAAAGGGGGAGTTTCCGGAGGAAAGAAGCAGGGGGGCGGAAGGGGGGGGATATAAAAAAATAAAAACAATATTAAATATTAAGTAAAGTTTTCTTTTTGAAATGATACATATAAATTTTTGGTGTTATCATTAAATGAAATTAAATGTTTTGTTTTTACTTTTTGTATTCACCTTTTTATCAAATAAAATATTAAGACTTGACTTTATTTGTTAAATAAAATATATCATATAACTCTTTAATTTTCTTCATTAAATAAAATAAAACCTTGATTAAATAATTAATTTCTTGGTTCATCTTTTATTAAAATAAAAAAAATAAGCTTAAAAATAAACATGTGTAAATATCAAGACTTTTTATATAAATCTTTTCTTGAATAATTAATTTTGGTTTATCTTTTATCAAAAAACAAAAATCAATAAAATACATGAATATCAAGATTTTATTTTTAACTCTTTTGTTTTCTTTGGTAAATAAAATCCTTGTATTTTAAAGAAAAAAAATAAAATAAAAAAAAGAGAAGAAAACCTTCACTTTATTTATTGGTTAAATTTTATGGTTAAACTCATTTCATTTAAAGAAATTAGCCATAAAAAATATATATGTAAAATAAATCTGAACCATGTTGTTAAGTCAAAAAAAAGAATTTTTTAGTTCATGGTATATTGGCTGGAAACTGTCTCGTGCCCGCTTTTGAGCTGCTTCACCTGGTGAAGAGGGTCTGGCTGAGTAACAACGCCCCGTACCATGATCAAAGATTTTTTTTATTTTTAAACTCTTTGATTCCTTTAAATTAACTTCTTATTAAATAAAAAAATTAATTATTTTTTTAATTCTTTTATAAATTGAGTAATTCTTTAAATAATAAATATCCTTCATTAAACAAGAAAAATCAGATATGAAAAAGAAAAGAAAGATAAGAGAAAGATAAAAATCAAAAAGATAAAGAAAAGAAAGAAAAGAAAAGAAAAGAAAATATAAAATATAAAAAAAAATAGAATTTTTAGATTATTAATAAATCTAACAAATTTCATAAACAAAAAGAATTACGAATTAGTAATTAAACTAATTAATTCCATAAAAATAAGAATTAAATAATTAACAAACAAATTAAATAATTTCCATATCCGCATGATTCGGCAGGATCTACGGTTTGGAAAATATCGACTTGTTTTTTAAAAAAAAATTAAATAAATAAAAAGGTAAAAATCCATATTTACAATATGGATTAAATTGATTAAAATTTTGTCAAATTCCGTGTCCAAATGACTCGACAGAGTCCATGGTTCGGAATCCAAATCTTCCATGTCCAAATGACTCGGTAGAGTCCATGGTTCGGAAGTATAAAATTCTATACAAATTAACTTAAAAATCCACATTTTAACTGATTCAGTTAAAATTTCTAAATTAACTGAAAATTATTTAAAAGCAAAGTAAAACAAAATTAAAATCAACTAAGGTGCCAATTTTGGGCGCTCTAACAATACTGTTTTAGCGTAACCGTACTCCCGATCCCCGAACTCTCGTAGACCAATTTTAAGGTGACCAATCGACCTGAGCGAAAACCGATTGGTGGCGACTCCAGAGAGTGAAACCCGACCAGTTGACCACATCAATGTAGTTTCTTGCGCAACAATCAAGTGCGCAATAGAGTGCGCGAGATTTCCCATACACTTTTCAGAGGCGAGGTTAATGATTTCAAGGATCTTTTATCAAACAGAAGGGAAGAGTATTTAGCGCAGCTACAAGTATGACTATTTCATTTTGTTTAATACTTTTTCTTATGCCACAATTTTTGTTAAAGACATATAAGTCTATTTGTGTTTTGCATGTTTTAGCAAATGCACCAGTGGGATTCTAAAGATGACTTAGCAATGAAGAAAACTTACTTTAAGCTCTTAGGCAGAGGTTACAAGAATAGGCTTCATAAGTTTCGGATGGATGTGATAAAAAAAGTAGGACATGATTTCTACCCTGTAGAGGATTACTCCCGTATCATTCCTTTTCACCCACCTTAGATTGCTAGTGAAGACTGGCAACGGTTATGTGATCATTGGAACACCCCTGAGTGGAAGTGCAGAAGTAAGCTCGGGAAGAAGAATAAGGTAGGGAAGGACGCTCCACCAGGTGTAGTTGGTCCAAAGCATTCCTTCGGGCCTCAGACCAAGGAGATTCTTTATGATAAGATGGTATACCGATTTTACTATATTCAATTTCCAAATTATAATTTAAATATAATTTTTATATTTTACTTAACTACATTTTTTATAATAGGTTGCTGAGAATCAGGGGAACCCTATCAAATGGCATGAATTCTATGAGTGATCCACTACCAAAAAGGGAACAAATCAGAGGTTTTCGGATTCACAGAGGTAGTTACAGGTACTAATTCATGACACTTTAAGGACTAAAGTGTTGAAAATTAAAAGTTAGGACATAGTTGAATAGGTTTGATAAGTTAGAAGGTAAAATGAAAGTAAGGATCAAATTAAGGGCATGCTTGGTAAAAAAGTGAAACTCCTAGTGAATTTGAGATTATAATCAAAATTTAATGGCTTAATTGTGCAAATTGTAGTAAATTATAGTTCATAATGACATACATTAAAAAATTGAGGGTATAATTGCAGGAGTGATAGATTTGGAATAATCCAACCTAATTTGTTCAACAAAACAAAATAAATTTAAAAATGTTGGCATAATTTACTAAATTCTAACTATAAAGGATGGATTAAACAAATTGTTTAATATAGGTAAGTATAAAATAATATCTTGGTTCTCGATAATAAATACAAATGTCCTTTAGGAGAGGTACCTAGTTGAGGTCCGCCATCATCATGGGGATGATCCTAAGAACCATCCCCAATTTGATATTGATACATGGAGGGTTGCTACTGGTGGGCCAAGAAGAGGAGAATGGATAGGTGTGCCAGAGTTTCTCATTGTTCTGATAGATCTCAACATGCTCGATCAGAGGTATATATACTATGTTTACCATAATTTTATAATATAAATTGTCAAATCATACAAGTAAGTTGTTTATTTGATTTTGACAAATTTTGTCTAACAACATTGTAGGATTTCTCGGATGATCGCTCAGAAGAGCTATCACAGCAATATCAGGAGCAATGTGCTACAAATGCCATGCTTATTTCAAAGATATTTCAATTACAGCAGGAGCTTACTCATACGCAACATACTGCTTATTTGGCTCAAATGGAGTATAACAAGACAGTGGGCATTCAGCAATAAAAAACAAAAGACATGGAAAAAACAATGAAGCACTTTCAAGATTGTGCTGGATGTGACCTTCAGGCTGCCATGACTTCTGCTCTTGGAAGACTACAGTTAGTTGGCAGTCTCCCCATAGGAGTTGACCCGGCTTGGGTCGCTGGAGGATCCAGCACTACATCGGCCTCCCATGTTGGTGATGATGATGTGGAGGAAAAGGAGGCATCTGATGGAGAAGGTGATAGTATAGTTAGTATTTAGGGATAATTTGTTATGTAGGGATAATTTGTTATGTGGGATGTTTTAATAAAAAAATATTTTTGGATATATATATATTTATATTAAATTAATGATATTTATATTAATTAACTTGAAATCACAATATTTTTGTTACATGTATTTTAATTATAATATATGGCTAATTAAATTATTAATTTTAATACAAAAAAATTATAATTGATAAAAATGAATTAATAAAAAAGTATCAGCTTTACTGATAGATTAAATCGGTCACTAAATCAGTCACCCACTCAGACCGCTTGCTGACCGTTTTTTCAGTCACTAAATTCTGTCACCACGTGGTCGCTAGCTCTAGTGACCAAAGTTTTACTGACCATTTTCTAACCGCATATTTTGGTCACCGAAAGGTGTTTTGGTGACCATTTACTGACCGATATGCTGGTTAGTTTTTGCGATATCTCTTGTAATGTTTTTTCGGTAATTTTTTATTAGTTTTAGTAATTTTTCTGTAACTGTTATAAGATGATTTTTTTTATTTATTGATGGCAACAAAAAAAAACGGAAGAAGAAGATGAGTAGAGTATAATAGTAGGTTTCTAAATTTGAAACGTAAAAATAAGTTTCATGAAAAAAGAGTAGCTACCATTTTTAATTGGCCTAAATGTGTGTTTGGTCCCTTAACTTTACAGACTCGCACTAGTTAATCATTTAACTTTGAATCATAATGACCTAGTCCTCAAACTTCAATAAATTATGTGAGTTAGTCCTTATTTGACGGAAAAGTAAACATGACTTCGACGATGTCCCACAAGCGTTGATGTGGATAAAAAGTTAGGAAGCTGGTTGTGCTTGGGAGCAAGCAGGTTAAGGGTTTAAAGTCCCTGAATTCAAGAGATTGCAATTTAAAGAAATTCATGAGCAATTGGAATGAAATTTTTGGGCAATCAATAATGTTAGATTCATCGGTGAGCTAGGAAATCGATTGGATAGAAAGCTCTAAGGAAGCACCTGGCCATGAAGGCAATGTGGAAGCTAGCTCCGGTGACTCGGTGTGAAGATCCGTATAGATTCAGCCTGGGTAATTGGTCATTTGAGAAATTGGAAATACCAGAAGAGCACTGAGCTGTTGAATAGGAAGCTACCATTCTAAAGGCTAGTAACATAGTAGTGTGGCAGCTACCCTCCTGAAGGTAACAGAGGCTTAGGGTGCATTTAGTTCTAGAAAAATTTCTAATTTATCCAGAATTTTTTTTGAAAATTAGACAATGAAGAGAAAGAATTTTCATTTTTTGTTTTCTTGGAAAACTATATTCCAAGTTAGCAAGAGTTAGAAAACTAGGATTTAGTGGTTTTCCATTTTTCTGAAAGCAAAAAACGCATCAGGGCTCTTTCCCAATTACGAGTCACAAGCTCTTCGATTTCGAGTAGCGTCATTGACCTTCTCCTCTCCGCACCAGATGTCAACGTCTTCAACCATCTTTCTCTTCACACCGGGTACGATCCCTCCTTATCTCTCTCTTTCGTTTTCCCTTGCCTCATCTCGATCTTTCTCTAAATTGTAACTCTCTTTGAATGAGTTTTTTGCTGAATGGGTCCGGTTGTTTACAATGATCGGATGGGTCCGTTTGTTCATCTGATTCAGCTGGGTTCATCTGATCTCTTTCATTCCCTCAATCTGATTTGCTTGTTTAGTTTGTTTATGATTATTTGCTTGTTTATAATTCTTTCTAATTTTATTGATTAAGAAGCTGACAATCTTGCTATGCTTGATTTCGTGTATTCTTCATATTTTTGTTTTGCTGGCTTGTGGGATACCCATCCTGTTGATGCTATGATTTTTGTTTATTTGGTCCTTGGAACGCTATCTGGATGGTGAAGATTAGTTCTCTTTGAGCTTTTATAGTGCAATTATTATAAGCTGTTAGCGTGGTAGTTGATTTGGCAATACTATGTTCTAAACTCATAAACAACCGGCCATTTTAAGTTTGTCATTTAGACCAGTAAAGCCTATGGCTAAAACCATTTTCTAAATTCTGAACTATTTTAAACATGCTTTTACAACAAGTGCTTTAGCATCTCTCAAGATGGTGATTATTGTGAGAATCAACGACATTCGTTATCCATCATAAGTCAGTTAAATTGTTAATTGAAATTACTTATATGGTCTTTATCTTTTTCTAGTTGCTTGATCTTTCTACTAACTGGTTCCAACGTCCCCTCCCTACCCATCCATTTCCCTTTTAATTAAATCCAAGCAAAGTCTTTATGTCTGATAGTGTTTATGTTGTTGACACGCAACCAAAGTTATTTGAATTGTAGATTTATATCTAGTAATTATTAGGTATGCCCTGGTCTCATCCTTTTTGTCAAAATATTGTAATTAACTTATATTATTCTAGTGGCTTAGTTGGTTGCCTTCCTTGATTTCTTACACAAATTTGTGGACCTGGCTTTCATTTAAGCTAAAAACTATTGGGCAATGTTATGCATACCCGGTGCATTGATGCAGTATTAGTTCATATACACTAGACTAAATGACCACCATTTATTTGGTGATACTTAGCATATTTATAGCCTTGTTAGTGTAGTTCACCTGGAATTTTATGGTTTGCAATTCCAATGTTTGAGCAGTGAAATATGACTGTTTTAGTGCAACATGGTTGTGTTGGAATTAGAGCTATTGGACAACAATAAACTGAACTGTTCTAAATTATGCTATAATTTATGTGATGCATATTTAGAGCTGACATTTAGTAGAATTATAACCTTATATGTTTAGTTTATCAAAAAATTTATGGTTTGAAATTCTGGTGTCTCAATAATGAAATGTAGCTATCTTAATATAGCTTGGTTATGCTAAAAATAGAGCTAATGGACAACAAAAAAAAAAATGAACATGGAGCTCATTTGATTGAGGGTTAAAGAGGCACTTAAGGCCTCAACTTGATCATCCTCATTTGTTCATCATGTTGCTAGCAATGTTGATAGGCCAGATTGGCTTGTTAGAGTTTTATACTTATTGTGAATTGGTTATGTCATTTTTTGGGATAACTACTGCTATTTGTTTGATGAATAGGCTCAATAACAATGGATTAGTGGTTAGACTGAGCTTAGACTAATGTTTATTGATTGAGTATGGAATGCTAGTCTTGTATGGGTTTGTATATATCTGAGTTGGTTCCTTTGTGAATAGGTTATGTATTTGCAAGTGCTTGTTTGTAAATTGCACTAGCTTCCAAACGGGTTTTTGAATCTGAACACTTGTGTTTCTAATCTCATGTGCTTTTGTTAAATAAACTAATTAAAATGAATTAACCAAGTTTTCTCAGAAGTAGGTCATTTAGCAAGCTTGTTTCTCTAAAGCTCAAAAGAAGCCTGGCTAATGTGTTTTGTTCATTTATTATTTCATAGACAATAGATGAGCATAGAGTTGACTACTATTTTTTCACTTTTTTTTCTTTTCTTGCAGCAGCTAACGTAATGCTTGAATATTCTGTAGGATTTGAAAGGGGTAGTCCGTGTGTTAAATCTGGAAGGAAACTAGTCAAGTCTTATAATGCTAAGGAAGTTTAGAATCATGACACATGAATTAGTGAATGTGAAACTTAAAACTAATGAAAAACCATTTAAAATTTGGAATCTACCTGTTTGTGCAAATGATTGTGATTTAACTGAAATTAACTACCTTGTATGTGGAACGATTACCAATAGTGCAGAGTTCGCTCCAAGATGCATTGATTTTTGTGTATCTAATTATATTTTATATTATATTCTCTTTGAAATTGTATTATACATTGAAAAATATTATGACTAAGATAGCTCTGTTTATCATATGAATATGTTTTTTTTTCTTTTATATGAGTATTTCATTTGAATGTTTTTAACAATGTAAAAATATAGAATTTTGTTGTGAACAAAATTTTCTCACCTAAACATGTTTTTCAATTTTTCATTTTCAGAAAATTGTTTTCTTGTAGAAACAACCAAACATATTTTCTAAAAAGCATTTTAGAAAACTGTACATGAAAAATTAAAACAAGAAACAAAAAAAGAAAAGGAAAACTATTTTTTACAACCAAACGCCACCTTATCTTGTGGGTTTCTTTGAAGACACCAACTTGTATGTTTTTCATGCCAAGGTGGTCACTACAGGGCGAACGATATTTAACTCACTAGGAGGATTAGAGACGATAGGGCTTAAATTTTGGGTTTATTATTTTGTTGATGCTACTTATGGCACCTTAGGATTTAGTTAATAGATTTGGTGTTTTAAGTAATGCATATTAGTGATGGGGATCTTGTTATGTTGGGGTTAATCACCATCTATTTTCCTACTTGTCCATTGTGTGTTTGTGAAAAGGTCAATACAAGTTATGTTATTTATGAAGTAGAAAAATCAAGCCTAAGTTAATCTCCATGCTCTAATTGGTTGTCAATAGTCATTTGTGTGTTTTTGTTGGCCAAGTTTTGTGTTCTTCATGTGATCAATGTGTGTGAATTTTGCAGGGAAATGATTGAATGGAAAGAGATGAGCAAAATGAATTGGAAAATTTGCCGTGTTGTTTTTCCTATGAGGCTTTTCTATAGGGGTCACTTAAGATTGGTTATGGCTTATACGTAAAGGATGGTGAAACCGGTTTCTTTGTTGACTGCACCAAAAAATGGTGGGTTTTGGTCTCACGATGAGTCACAGGAGGTGGAAGTCGCTTATGATTTTGGTGAAGTCGAGGGTAGTGATGACTAATACCATCTACTCTCTTTTTCGATCTGACCACAACCCCATTTAACATTAGCAAGAAAACTACTAACACTGTTTGTCATTCCATCCATAAAAGGGCTAACTCAATAGATTTCTCAAAGTTGGGGACTTAAGTCTCACTGATTCATACTTAAAGGACTAACTCGTTTGAGTCAAGAAAGTTAAGGGATTAACAGTGCATTTGGGCCTTTTTAATTTAATTTGGGAAAAGAGCGGTGCTCGTACGCGCGAGTGGCATATTAATAGCGGTGGTTGATTAGAAAACGTATTTTCCTTGAAGTGCTCAATTTCATAACAGACAAATTCGAAGGCACGAAAGGCCACGTGCAATTCGGATAATGTCACCCTCACTCGATGCGTGCTTCTATGGCGCGAACTACGGCTACTTAACCTGTCTGTGACAATTGCCGAGAACTAAAGTGCCCACGTAGCTCACTCCTATTGGAAAAGAAGGAATGAGTTCGTGTCCAACGTTGTAGGGAATTATTTCTAGCATTGCCTGTAAGCGGAAAATGTGAACAGTCCAGAGGAGAGGCCGAGAGGGTGAAACTTCCCAAGTTGACATCTTCAGGTCGCTTTCTATCTGGAGCAGTAGGTACGTACACCTGGATTATTCCGTGTGTCACCCTTAAAAGAATTATAAATGTTCATTTTGGCCCCATGTTAGAAAAAGCCTTATATTATTTCTGGACAAAAGGTACGAACTTCGAATTGGGTGAAGCGGTTAGAGCGCATGGAGTGGGAGGAATGCTGTCTGAGTTTCGAGTTCAAGATCTTTACTACAGATTTATACATTTGTTTTCTTTTTCATTTTTTTTTCTTTAGACCTCTACTCCAGTTTTATATTTTCGTTTTCTTTTCCTTTTTTTTTTTTTGTCTTTTCAGTTTCTTTCTCACTTCCCCCAATTTTTTTGTTTATCTTACATTCCCGTATTTCTTTTTCTTTTTCATTTTTTTTTGCATTATTTACAAATTTGTCTATTTTTTTTATTTTCAGTTTTATTTATTTTTTTGTTTTTTAATTTATGCACCTTTTCTTCTTAGTTCCATTCCATTTTATATTACTTATATTATTCTTTTTAAAAAAAATTATATTTTTTCTTCTTCTTTTTTTGTTTCAAATTTTGTAACTAATAAAAAATAAACAACTAGTTGAGTTAAAAGAAGAACTAATTACCTATAAAAGAACTGATAGTTTCTCAAAAAGAAAAAATTGATATTGATAAAATAGCAATAATTTTCCCCCCTAAAAACTAACAAATACTCACAAAAGAACAAACAAATAATAATAAAAGGATAACAAATAAATAGTCTATTGAAATTTGTAAAAGAAATAATACAAATTAAAAATAAATAAATAAGAACAGATAAAATAGAAAAAAAGAACTAAACATAGCAGATAAAAGGAACATATAAAATTGATAAAAAATAAATAAAATTGGTAAAAAAAATAAATAAGAGCTAATAAAAGAACAAATAAATCTAATAAAAGAACATATAAAATTGATAAAAAAAAATAAACAATAACTTATAAAAGAACAGATGAACTTGATAAAAGAACTAATCAGAACTAATAAAAGAAAAGTAAAAACTGATAAAAGAACAAATAAGAATACATAAAAGACCATATAAAACTGATAAAAGAAAAAATAAATAAATAAAAGAACAAAAAAGAAATGATAAAAGAACAGGTAAATCTCACAAAAAAGTAGATAAAAATCATAAAAAAAAGAGATCAATTATTCTTTTATTTTTAACTTTTTTTTCTTTTATTATTATCAATTTTTTCTTTTTTACATGTATATGTTAGTTTTTTAGAAAAATTAATTGGTTTTTTAGAAAAATTAATTGTTCTTTTATTTATATATGTTTGTTCTTTTTTAGGAATTATCTGCTATTTAGCAAATACTTGTTGTTTTTTTAGCTCAACCAAATATTGGTTTTTTTTATTAATAGACCATTTTAAAACCAGAAAAAAAGGAAATGGACAAAACTTGAATAGGAGAGAGAGTAGAGAAACAAGAAAAGCTAAAAAAAAAACTTGGAAAAGAAAAAAAATTTAAATCGGGGAAAGAATAGGAAGTATCTACTGCTACTCGAACTCTCGCCTTTTCAATTTATCTAACAACGCGCTAATCTGACAAATGCAGGAGTTTGTTGAAAAGAAATAAAATTAATCTAAGTATTCTTCTTGTCCTGATTTACACGTAAGCCGGGTGCACGCAAGTTGTACTATTCTATCTGTAATTATCACAAAATCCTCAATTATCTTAAGCTTTCAATTATGCCATTCTTAAAATAAAAATTCCTCACACATCCCTCAGTCTCTTCCCTTTGTGTGTTTTGATGGCTATGGAAGACGACAACAACTTCTCATTCTTCTTTCTTTGATTCATATAGGCAGCAATGTGCAAAGTCGGCAATAGGCTGGTTGGGTCGCGATGGGATGGCACGAGCGACCACTAAACAAGCGAACGACATGTGGTGGAACAAATAGTGATGGATCTAAGACAAAGAAAGGTAGGGACGGATCGTGGGGGGCTCATCCATCCTATTTGGTGTCACTAAAAACATGGGCATAGCCAAGATTATAGACTAGGGGTGGGGGGTGAGATTGGTCAATGGAGTAGACAAGCTACTTTAGTTCAGCTTCACTTACTTGGAAGCTGGAATGGAAAATCAGATAAGCTGAAGGCCTGAAGAATGAAGAGCTAAGAGAACAGGGACGGGCAGTGTAAAGAAAGCGAATTGAAGGGGCCTGAGGGCATTGGCCGCTGGAGATTGCCATTGAAAACGAAAAGAGAATTGCGTCGCATACTTGCACGCCACCACCACGTCAGGAGCCTTTGCATTTACTAATTGCAAACAAAGGGCGCTATGTCTCTGTGAAACTAAAAGGGAAAAGAAACACACCAGATCCGAATTCATAAAATCATTTAAAAAAAGGTTAAAACATATAAAAGTTCTCCATTAATTTTAAAACTTACATATATGTACCTAACTTTAATTTTCCTACAATTTACATCACATATACTACCTACCCCATAAAATTTTCCAAAATTCTAGGGAGGGCTGCCACCCTCCGTCCCTATTAAGCTACGCCCCTGGCTAAAAATCTGAGATGAGGAAGAGGTGGATGATGGGTAGATGTAGCTGGATTGGGCAGCTGTGTCACTGTCTTCCTTAAGGGGTTCGCATAGAAAAAAGAAGGTCTAAAGCCATTTTTAACCCTCAAACTTGAATAACTCGAACACTTAGCCCCTTCAACATTGACTCGGACCAACTCGTGTCCTAAACTTGCAAAAATGATACATTATAGCCCTTTCCCCTCAACAACGTCTATTCCCATTTGTTTCTTAAGCACCTGTTCGTATTGCTCATATATTTTTTTTGAGACAGGCGATGGCATCCTTCACGGCCATCGTGGAACTATCATCGAGCATCGCCTTGTACACTGTTGGCTAGCTTCCCTAACAACCTCTATCGACGCCAGTAGAAATCCTCCAGTTTGATTTGCTTCTACTGCTCGAAGAAAACCAATTAACACTTATCCATCGAGTTAATCTTGTCATTGTCGCAGACCTTCTTCACACATCAAATTTCTTCAACAAATTCTATGGTAACCCGCCTTAGAACACTTTATTGGTGAAATTGGGAATAGATACAGATCTGGGATTGGATTGTGAGGTCGTTTTGCATAGGAGGGTCAAGCTGGAGATGAATTAGCACACGGATGTAGTTGGATGACGGATTAAGGTAGAGCAAGAGGCTGAAATCCCGCGTATAACTTCAACCACTTGCATTGCATTCTTAGCTGTCGATGGCACACTTCTTCGCCTCTTGTCCTCCCTAAACACTCTTTGGATTGCTGAATCAGATGCCTCATTCATCCTCTCTATTTCTTTCTCTGACGGCCACATTCATGTGAAGGGATGAAATCCTGTTTGAAAGACTCTGGTAACAATAATGCTCATTGTTCGAGTTGACTTGTTCTTTGGAATCCTCTTCATCCACTACGCGTGGAAAATTCAAGATTCAAGTTTGAATCACTTCCATTTGTTTCAGCGAAATCCATAAAAAGAATGATGAACTCAAAGTAAAACACAAAATAAAATCAACTAAAAATGGAAAAATGAAAAGAAAAAGATGAGAAACAATCAGGAGCAAGAGGTGTTTACGATAAAGGGGTCACGTGATGGGCACAAGAGTTAAAAGGGCCATAGTGTACCATTTTTGTAAGTTTAAGGGGCGAGTTAGACCGAGTTGATGTTGATGGGGTTAAGTGTCCGGGTCATCTAAGTTTGAGGGCTGAAAATGGGTTTAGGCAAAAAAGAAAAATAAAGATTTGGTCAAACCTCTTTCATATGCCTTATATTTTTATATATTTTTTTTTCAAATGAATCCTTATTTGTTTAGGTATGCATATGCACACAATTGAAAATAATAGTACATAATTGAAAAATTATATGTATATCAAAATAATGTAACATGTAAATTACATAAAGACAAACATATAAACATATAATTACATATGTACAAAAGTACTTCTATTTATTTATTTTATTCATATATTAAAATTTAAACAGTTGAAACTTGAATAAATGATTGAATATAAATGTAACATATTTATTATCTCATTTCATTTGCATATATTTGGACACATTTTGTGCATATTTATAACTTACTTTATACATAAAGTTTCATAAATATATGTTATCGATTTGTACATATCTCAAATTTTGGCGGAAAGTGAAATTTAACGTGTTCTCACTTTTTTTTATAAGAGATTGAATTCGTATACATATATTAGTAATATAATTCGTATACATATATTAGTAATATATCAGTGAGATCATTTGTACATATGTCACACATTAATTATACAAATCTCTAACTTTATTTGTATATTGAATTTATACATATTTGAAAATTGATTTGAACATATCTCTAACTTTAAGGAAGACATAAGATTTTATATGTTCACAATTATTTTATACTATGAAAGTTAGTGTTAAAATATAAATATATAGAAACATAAAAAGAATGATGTAATTAGACTTATTTCATTTTTCAAAAGGCTAGTTAGTTGTTGAGCCTACTTCTAGATTTCTTGCGAAAAATCTCATAGGGTGTCCTTGACTCTACTAACTCGAGCATTATACCTACCCAACCATGAGCATGAGCAGATGAACTACTGCTGTGCACCTGTGCTGGTTCCTGGACAATATTTAGGCGTTATTTGCAACATACTATACTAGCGATTAAAACATTAACAAATAGTGTTCGGCGACTTGCTCACATTGAATTGAATTTATACAAGTTTATGGATCTTTAAAGTGAAATAGACTATGTGATTTAACCAATACAATCAAGTGAATATGCCCTTAGAATCTGAACTTTTGAAAATGGCAAACGAACTGAGCCTTAATTGGTCTAAGCGAGGACATTAAGCTGTCTAATGTAGTACTAGCAATAGCACATTACGTCCTTTCGTTGGATGATCACTAGTTTTGGCAAGAATATGAAAATCAAAGCCCGGATCCACATTTGCTCACAAATTATGGAGAAGTAGAGATGAAAACTGGTTTAAGTACCGTTTGCGGTGTGTCTTGTACAGGATTCACACTTGCACGACATAAGCCCAAATACACGCAACATCCGTTCCGTAACTCAAAGCAGCACCAGTGACAAATTTGTTACAAAAACAAAGACGAGGGTCCATTTGTCAGCTCCTCAAAAGATGAAATAATTTCGGGGATAATACGAGTGGCAATGCTAATGATGGCCTGCTTCTCGGGATTGTTGGAATCGGCGGTTCAGGAAAAAACAATGCGAAATTCAAACTTCCCGCCTGAGGCGATGAATGTGATTATGTGAGAAATGAACTGGATAGGCGAGGCGAGGCGACGCGACGCGACGCAGGCCAAGACCATCTGCACCCACCGCATCCTCTTGTCTCTGGAGAAGGATGGAAGCAAGCTCCACGCCGCCGGAGTTAAACGATGTCGAAATCGTCCGTCTGGCCCAAAGCTTACAGCACCACCAGCGAACGGCCGCCGCCATCCCACCATTTCTCCTCTCTCCTCACTCCCACAAAACACTCATCTCTTTCGTCGAATCTCGAGCTTCATCTTCCTCTCCTTCGCTCTCCGTCTCCGATTACGTTCTCTCTCTGCTTTCTTTCATCTCTGTCTCACCTGAAATCCCTTCGATTTCATCTCTCCTCTCTTCTCTACTTCTCTCCTACACCCATGTTTTTCCCTCTATCCCACATGACCAGGATTCACTCAGGACAATTGGGTTTTTTGTCTCTTTACTGAATTACGTTCCGGTCAGGGATTTGGGATCAATTATCGATTCGATAGTGTCCAATTTATGTGGGGTGGTCACGGATGATGACGCCCAGCTGCTTGATGTTTTGCCCAGGTGTTTTGATCTGGTACGTAGCTCAGAGGAGTTGGAGAAAGTTGAGGATTACGTGAATTGTGTGTTCGATACGATTCTCAGTTGTGAATGGTCGAAAGGGTTGCTGCGGAAAATGGTTTTGATTGCCAATGAATTTGGGTTCCTCAACAAGGGCAGGCAAAGGGAATTCATTGAGAAGGTCTTTGCGAACATGGAGAAGGTGGATTTGCAGGATTTACCATCGCTCTCATATCAGCTATTAGTTCTGGCCACGAAAGGGTTCAACAAGAGGGATATCCTGGAGGGAATTGTCTGGTTTTTTGGGTCCAAAATGGGTTCGAAAGTTACCTCCACAATTAGGCAAGTGGAGGGGACTGTGTTGCTTCACGTTAATTTTGCAGTGAAGCAGGATCCGTCTCTGGGGCAAGAGGTTTTGGCCTTGCTGAAGTCGGATCTTAGTGCATTTAATCATTTTGCGATGGCTGCTTTCCTTTCTGTATCGAGAATAAGAAGGTTCACTGAGAACTCGATGGGCATTTTGAAAGCCGCACTGCTTACTGCTTACAATGACTGCAAATTTTCCAAGTAAGGATATGGTTTTTTGGCCTGGAATCTCAGTTTATTTTGCGAATGTGATTGCATCATACCAGATAGCACATTTTGGATAGCTAAAAGCGCACCATACAAGATGCTGAAACAGTACTGGAGTTCTGTTCTGCTCCATCATTCATCAACCACCTACATGCATCTAGAACTGCAGGTCATTCTTTAATTTTCCTTTTCCCTGCATGATGTGTTTTATGATCAGGTTCATTTATTTTCTACTGTTATGTGTCGTTGACTGGACTGATATTGGCAGTTCTGGCCTCCTGTCTATAAATAGATATGCACGGTAGCAGAATTCTATCTTCTCTGCAAGTTCCAACTCATACGGAATGCTTGTGATGCTGACACCTAGTAATTTGCTAATTTAGCTGTTTAAGAGTTCAGGGAATATGAACTTGTTCCATCGTGTAATATGACATGGTTATTTGTGTTTATCTTCTGAATCTAGAGAATGTCGGTGGATACCATGTCAGGTAAAGGAAGAATATCTGCAGACTGCAAAATCACTGGAGAAGTCTTTGTTAAGAGCTGTAATATTCTTCTTTCATAGTGTTTATGTTCTTATTCAAATCCGTGTTAATAATGATTAAAATGGACTTAGATGCTCTTGTCTTTGTGTTATTTGTGTTTAGGTAAGTGAGAGTAACTATGGAAGGGAGCATATTGTCCCCAGCATTGTTCAATTTGCTTTTGTTTTGCTAGAGTCGGTGGAAGAGGTAAACCGCAAGGGACAATGCAATTCAAATGGCCTTCTGGGCATTGAAGAACTTGGTATTCAAATGCTGAAAAATCTATTTGATGTTTATGACATGGCACGAACTGAGGTTTGTAAGCCTTTTCTCCATGTTTCTTAGCAAGTATAAGGAAAGATCTGCCCAAAAATGAGAACACTCATGATACTTGGTTTTTCTTCAGGATTGTGTGTGTGTGTGTTTGGGCATGCAAGTTTGGAGCATGTGGTTGTCCCTTTGGATATTCCCTGAGAATAATACCAAATTCATTAGTAATATTTCATTTTCGCGCAACTTTACTAATTGTTTTATTCTTTATTGTTAAGATCTGCATATCTTAGTTACAACTTAGAGGTTTATATGAATGGGAGGATGATAAATTTTCGCGTTTCAGAAACCTTTTTTTCTTCAGGCATGTTTCAGGGACTAATGTACTGTTATTCCCTTTTTTTGTGAATAATTTGATGGTTGAATCTTCTTTGCTCCCCCCACTCCTGGATTATCCTCTATAAAATTTGTGAAGTGATGCGTCTTTAGTTGGCAGTCTGACAATGAAACTGTTTTTGCCCTTTATTCTTTATAGATTGTTGAGCAATGCAAGTTTCGTATTCTTTCTCTGAAGCCAGAAAAGTGCAAGGCAATCATGAGGTAGTTTCAGATGAAATATAAATAAGTTCCTCTTTATATAAGTGTATAACCATTTTCTATTTGATTTCTTGCTACTGATTTTGCTAGATTGTATTTGCAGGTTGCTCAGTTGTTTGATTCAGAGTTATCCTCACCCCCTGCTGGAACATGTTCAGCGCTTGAAGGAATTGTTAGATTATTTCTCTTTCATGAACGGA
Source organism: Aquilaria sinensis (assembly GCA_005392925.1). Classification (NCBI taxonomy): domain Eukaryota; kingdom Viridiplantae; phylum Streptophyta; class Magnoliopsida; order Malvales; family Thymelaeaceae; genus Aquilaria; species Aquilaria sinensis. The sequence goes on along the minus strand of SMDT01001148.1, from coordinate 91,660 downwards.
ATGGTTGCTTATTCTCTCGTCCATACTTTATTGCCTCTTATCAGAATATGTCGTGATCTTAAGGTAAACCATTATTTGTTGAATCTGATTGAATGGGGTCACTCGTTCAGTTTTCTTATTATTTAAAGAAGATTGCATTTTATTGTGTATTGGTTTAGAGGATATACACAACAGCAAAAGAATCAGGCCATTGGCAATCAAGACTTCTTGAATTTGTTTCAGTTTCAGAGTAGTGATCTGTTAACCTAATGTGCAATTTCCGATGGATAGAACTCCAGGAGCAATATTCCAACTGCTCCATGAAATGAATGAACTTTTTGAGTATTAAAATGCCTTCCCAATTTGAAACTTCAGGATTACACCATTTTGGTCTTGCGTAAGGCTATGTTTAGACGAGAAGATGTTGTTCGTCTAGCGGCCACAAAAGCTATCATTGATCTTATATTGGCCGAGAAGCAGTCGAAGAGCAACAGTGCATTGCATTTTCAAGATTCATCAAGCCAAGCCAGTTGCAGTCAGCAAGTAGAAATATCTTGCAGCATTGCTGGAGATCTATTCCAAGAGTTGAGTGGTTTGCTGCAGAGATGTCTTTATCAGCAGGTATACATATTCTTCAAACTCAAACCTCGGTTCCTTTTTTTTCCTTCCTATATTTTCCATTTGTCCCAATTTATTCTGTTCTTCCTGGAGTTTTAACAGCTCTTCTTATCTCTGTGTTTAGACAAATGTGAAAGAAGTCATGTATCAAGGACTAATAAATCTTGTCTTGGTGGATCCATCAATTGGAGTGCTTGTCCTTGATTTTCTATTGCCTCATTTTTTCCAATATTACAGAGAGGTAGTCAATATAACTACCCTTAATTTATCATAATTCATAATCCTCATTTGACCTTGAACACTGCGTCTTGATGAATTTGTCCAACGTCAAGTTTCCTGTAATTTGTATTACCACAATTTCTGTAGGAAGGTGATATCCAACTTAGGATCAGCTCTTGCATTAAGCTAGAAACTGGGAAAGTGATCATTGAAGAGCCCTTGGATTGCCTTCTATCTTGCATTGTTTGGATTTTACTCCTTCAGAAAAATGGGAGAACTGATAAATCAGATTCCATGTGGACATGTTTAGGTTTCTCCCTTTCGCAAGAAAATCAGGTATCACCGCCAACTTTGAACGTGTAATTCCGTGACACCTGGTAGACAGAGTCATTCATTCACTACTTGTTGACATACGTGACCTGATCACAAACGCAAATCTGCTACAGGCTGGCAAAGATTCCGCAATTGAGTCCTTATCGACTGCTTTCTTGAAAATCAAAAAGCTTATCCGAAGTAAAACTTTTGAAGGTTTGTATTGATCATGTATTGCAGTCAATTTGCTTTCATATCCTATAGTGTGAATATGAAGGAATTGAATAATTCCTTTTCTGAAACAAATAATTGGCAAGAATGGAATAGAGAACATTGAGGATGAGGTGAAATGGGAATAGTTAGAATTATATATTTATTACACCCAACTTCCTACCATGCAAACTTAAATCCTTTCTGATCAAACTGTTTGTGCTTGTGTGTGTGTGTGTGTGTGTGTGTGTGTTCCAACAGAGATTCTTGGGCAGACTGAGGATGTGGACCCTGCAACTCCAAATGAAAAGAGAAGAGTTTGCATTCTGATTTTATCAGGGATTGTTGAAGTGATTTTGAATTCAATAGCCACAGAGTTGGAGAAAGCTACAGATGCAAAGAATGTAGAACTCGAAAATGAGCTTATTGACCTTGTTGTTTTCCATGACTCATTGGGGAAGCATGCATGCACTCCAAGACCAGTTAGCCACAAAAAGGTGAATGTACGAGCTGCTACTCACCATATACCGGATAGCAATGATTCAATTTGCTCCAGATCACTTCATGAGCGAGTTCCTTTCCTGGCAACTTCAAGCTTGTATCAAATGTTGACGTTGGCTCTAAAGCTTTACCGCAGTGAAAACTCCATTGAGGTTCCAGCTCTTCCCAACCAGAGTCAGTCTTCACTGAGCATGGCATCCAGATCATCGAAAATATTATCCTTTGTTTTGAATGCATCCTTTCAACAAATAAAGTCATCAGTTGTGGGGAACGAAGATCCTTTCAAGACCTTGATCTACGGGGACATAAAGATGCTTGGGCCTATTTTGCTGAAACTGATATTTGTGCTCCAATCAGGATCAAAGCCTTCAGCCAGCCAAAAGAAAAAAAATATTGATGAGAAAAAAGAATATATCCATCTAGCATTAATATGCTTGAAGGAAATTATTATGATCAGTTCTTCCGGTTCTTGCTTGGCCAGCTTGCTTGAAGCTCTATTGGCAGTCTCCAAACCTCAGAATGCTGCTTTGGATGATGAAAATGATCCAGCTTCTGGCATTGATGATCAGGATACAAGGAGCAAAGAAATCTTCATTTGGAAAATATTGAAGCCGTTACTCTCTGAGCTTCTAGAACTTTCATGCTTTCGTGATATAGAGGTAAATTTTCAATCAGATGTGCTCTTGCTTTTTAGTTATATTATTAGCCTGCTCAAGTTTGTTTTACTTTAGGGCCATGTTTCATGAGAGCACATAAACCTGGCTAACATTATTTATTTTTTCTTGTCATCAAAGTATGTGAAATAATAACTGTTCTTTATGCTTTCTGGACAGGTACTATGTGAGATGATATTGGCCATAGGGAAAGAATTACCCTGCGGTTTGAGAAACTGCCACAGGGATTGGGTTATTCATATGTGCAAAGCCACTGAGATATCCAACTCCATTGCCGCTAAAAGCATTGTCAGGCTTGCAATCTCTTTAAGCTCACCTCCAACTGATTTGCATGTGGCTCATGACTTGGCTAAGGAACTGTTAGAAGTAACTGGATCAGATAAGAGTGATTTGGTAGAGGTCTCTAAACCATATCCTCTCATAAACCAGTCAACAGCTGTTGCTGTAATATCTTGTGTGCTGCAAATAACTGAAGCTGTGATTGCGGAAATGGATTGGGTGCTGAAAAAACTGAAGTCAATTTATCTTTGTGCTCAAAAGGGCATCCACCATAACTTGAAAGAACACACTTCGATGCTAGCATTTGAGGAGAGCCTTTACTCCAGAACACAAGCGGTTGTACGTTTACTGTCTTCTTTTGTATTGATGAGCTTAAAAGGTAAGCAAGTTGTTTCCACCTAAAAGAAAAGTTTTTCTCTTTCACCTGCATGATTGAACCTGTGCATTATATGCTGAAAGAGGATGAAAACGTGCAGATCCTCAAGCAGAGCACTTCCTCAGACTCAGCGCAAGGCTTTACAAGTATCTAGCTCTCATGTCGAAGCTTAAAATAGCACCCAAAGGTTGCAAGCAGGTTTTACCAAGCCATCAATTCCAGGAGCTGGTGGAGCTAACCTGCAGGGAGCTTACAGTTCCTCTGTATGACTTTGTGGCAGATTTGCAACGAGTACTGAACTTAACATCCTCAGAGCTTCTATTCTTAATTAAGATTGCAACCATGAAACAAAGTGGTTTTTTAAACTCATGTTTAACCAGTTGCATTTCAAATGAATTTTGCAGGAACAGCTTGAGAATGCCAACAAAAAGGGCATCATCAACAAGATCAAAAGGGAAAACAAATGCATCCCAGACCTGATCTTCCAAATTGAAGATTACGAAAAGAATCTCATCCGCCTCAGCAAGGGAACTAAGCTGAACCTACTGCGTCATGCCAAGCGAAGCACCTCGCGTGATTTCAAAATATTAGCACCTCAGAGTCCTGCAACTGAAGATGCTCCCAGTCCCAACCATGAGTCTAATCCTAACAACTCCGCTGCAGAGGACAGCGAAGGCTGCGATGGTTCGGAGGAAGAAGGAAGCGGTTCTGATAAGGTTTTGTTCCATCATTCTGGTAGCCCTTTGGCAGCAGGGGATTCGGAATGTGAAGCTGAAGAAGATGTTGCTCCTCCTGCTGCCAAACGAATGAAGAACAGTCGAGTTGTGGAGGACTCTGACGATGGACAATGAAATGTGACTAGCTTGCGTTGCATGTATGGAGTGGCATGAAGTTGAAATGCTTGTAAATAAATATCCCCCCTGTACATGTGTTCTATTCCTATATTAAGTCGTCCTTTTTATATATTTTGCCCATACGATAAAAATGAATTTTTGTCCTCAAATACAGTTTGATATTGTAGCTTGTTTGCAGAGGAAAATTGAGAACAAAAGATAACCTGCTGAAAATGGTGGTGATAATGACTATTGCAGCTTGTGCCACTAAGAGAGCATAGACAAAGAAAGTCTTCACTTATGCAGCCATGAAAGCTGAAGATCAGGTCTTTATTAGCCTAGAATGAAAGAATTGGGGTAATATCATTTACAAGATCTTAGCTTAACAGGCTTGAAGTTTGTACCCTTAATTAGCTTTATTAATTTAGATGTACAAAAAAATTGATTTTGTAACACAAAAATAGCAAATATATCATTAATGTTTCCTAGTTGGTTCAAATCAATTACTATGTTTTTTTTAACCCAAATAAACCACTAATATTTTAAAATTAGCCCAAATAAGCTATTCATCTTTAACTTCCCGAGTATTCTATTGAAATGGAGAATATTCCATCAATAAGGATGACGTGACAAAAAATTCTGCCCTATTAGTACTAATTTTTTTTCTTAATTTTCTATATTAGTCCTATAAATACGTTTTTCATGCATATGAACATCAACACAAATTCACACGAATGATGAATCTTTGGTATAATTTGTTGTTTTCATTTGCTAACATTTTTCCAAGTGCAAGATAGCATCAAAACAAATATGGAATTTCAAAGAACTTGAAAAATGCTATGGAGGCCAATTTGCCCCCAAAGATCTCCGACTACCACTGTTCATGAAAACTACCGGTGAATGGCTCAGTTTTGTAGTGTTCAACCTAGAGAACAATAATCCTATGGTTTAAGGGCTAAATTTCATATGATTTGGTTCAATTTGGAATTGAATCAGATTTGGGTTTTTCAAATTATTTATAAACCCTAACTTAAATTTTTGAATTTAAATGCTTTGTGTGTGAAATTGATGAATGGTAACATTTTATTTGTGTTCAGTGGTCTTCAAGGAGTAAAACGCATCTAGCTCCATTGTCATCCTACAAAGTTTGAGTTGTCAAGGAGAGTAACTGTAAATCACAATGAATGTGAGTTTGCAAAGGTCTTAGGACAGTGTCAGTGAGGTTGTTAGTTCCTTGGCAGCCTTGCTACCCCAGCCGGTGGTGAATATAACAACTATGCATTACCCTTGTAGATGGGTCGTTGCTCGTCAATTTCGCCTGCTAATAAAGTAGATATTGCCATGTTAGTAAAGCTATCAGACTTATATAGAAAAATGTAAAATTATAAGATCGAAATAAAAAAGTTAGCTAAGTTTTAGGACTGAAAATTAATTAATCTTAACAATAGTGGGTAACTGAGACTAATTTAATAGAGTTAATGATTTATTTGACCAAAAATAATATTAGTGGGTGAATATGGACAAAATTAAAATGAGACCATTGTATGCAGATTTTAAACGAGACAAACTCAATCAAGATTCTACTCAACTCTAATTAATTTATTCTAAAGTTGATTAATTTGTGAAATAGTCAAATAAAGTAAAATATATGGCAAGATTGTAAGAGTGTCTACTTTTTTTTTTTATTTTTTTTAATAAAAGGTATTCATTCAACTAACTGCAAGCCATATGGCTTCTACAAATTGATATTGTAGATTGTAGCTTTAAGAGATAAACCAACTCTATGTTTAGCCTTTTTCCATTTTCATGTCCTTAAGATGTTGTAATTAGAAGAAAACTTTTGTGAATAATAACATTCACACCTACAGGTTGAGAGGAAAACTCAAAGGAGCAACACAAACAAACAACAAGCACAATAACAGACACACCAACATAAGATTGGACTCCAACCCAATATTGAGTTGGACAAACTAACAAATAAAGCCCGACACTAAAGGTGAAAAAATAGCTGACAAATCGATCTTGATCATCCAAAATATGGCATTATGATGTCAATTATTCGTCGGGTTACCTTTGATTCCTTGAAGACAAGTTTGGGTTGAGTCCAATCCCAGCTTTGATTGCAGCATCCAGTCGATCAAAAAACCGTAGTCGTACTTGGTAAATCTGACTCCCTTGGTCCTCTATCAAAACATCTTACTCCAGCCTGTGTTTGGATTCATGTCCTCCTCTACTTAATGGCTAGATCTGTAAAAAACCTGATATCTGCAATTGTTTCCTCACTAATAGAGTTTTCGTTCTCTTCATGCTAGTCTCCAAAGAAAAGGAAAAGTAAGAACATTAAAAGAAAAAATAGAAATTGGTAGGGATTTAGCTACCGCGGTTTGCTCTTGCTACTCTTGATGGTGGGGAAGGAAGTGCTAGGGTTTTTTAAGAAGATTACTTCGTTATCATATGAGCATGTCTACCTTTCAATCGTTTTAAAAATTATTACCCCAAATAATTTTTTTCAATTTAACCAAACTTCGTAATTGAGTGGTTGATGCAGCCAAGAACATAGCTTAATAGCATAATTGAGTCAAAGGAAAAAATACAATATTTTCTAGTATATATAATAAGAATTCTTCCAGCCCAATTACTCATATTTTACTTTTTGTGGCCTAAACTTGAAGAATGAAGTTCATCTACGATGAAATATGATCAGTTGATCTGCCGATTGTCTGCTAAAATTAATGATGAGAAGAAATAAGAACAGCTCCTATGAACTTTGTTATCAACAATGCAGTTCACTATTGAAGCAATTCACCAGCGAGTACTCGAATTCAAAATTCTTGGCATTCTATTCTGATTTTTTTTAAGCAAAAGATACTTCATTTACACGTAGCAATTTGCAATTTGGAACTTGCAATTGCGAGAGGCCCTTAGCCGTCCATCAATGCTTCAATCCAACAGCCCCAAATCTTACACATGCGACAACATGATTTCTGGCCCTCAAAACAGTATGATACGTTTGGCTTGCTTGCGGTGGAAAATTGAGCACAAAAGATAATCTGCTTTCGTGACTGTAGCTTCTGCCGCTTAGAGAGCAACCACAAACAAAGCTTTCACTCATCAGCCACAGCCAGCCATCAAACTTGAAGATCGAGTCTTGGCAACAAATTAATCACTTGGTGACGTATGATTGTGAGCCTGACTTTTTCGTTAAGCGTAAAGTATTGGTTTTGCGGGTTTGCTTATAAGCGCTTGGTAAGTGTTGTTTGACTTGTTTGTTAATAATTTTTTTTTGTCTGAGAGCATTTTGTTAAAAAAGATAAAATAAAATGAAACAATTTTTGTTTGTTTTAGGAAAGTAAGTTGAGATTTTTACCTTAAAATTCATCCTAGGCACTTCATGCTAATTCAGGCATCTTTCAAGTCCCAGAAAAATAGGTTTTTCTATATTTTCCTCAATATATAATAATACCTTATAACCTTGTATTTTGTAGAATTTATTCTGATCATAAAAAAAAAACCTTGAAATTCAGACTAGCGTTATTATTATTATTATTATTATTTTTATTTCTTTCCTTATAGTTCCGTTACATTTTTATCGATGTCAACTCAAGTTTCAATGTATTTGTTTTGGAAAGTTTAAGGGTTTTTCCCTCCAGAGAAAAACATGGCTTATAAATGAAGAAAAAACAAAAACCCGCCATTATTTAACCTAGTTAAAAGATTATATTTAAAAACTACAAGTCTTCTATTTTTTAAATATATTTATTTAAAAAATAATAAATAATAACATAAATAAATTCAAATCAAACTTCAGTAAAAAACATTATATTTATAATAATATTAATAAAGAAACTTAGAATAAAAAAAACTCTTTGGGAATCGTGGCCTCAGGCATAAATTCTCCCCTGCATGTTTCATATAAATTCCGACTACAATTCTCTTTAAAAAATTCCGAGTAGACATTCTCAAAAGAAAAATAAAAATAAAAAAAGTATTAAAAACAAAAAGAGTAAAATCGTATATTCTGTTTCCATTGTCGTGTAGTTTAATTTTGGGATAAAATCCACCGGTAGTCACCTAGCTTATTTTTTTGTCCTAAACGGGTACCTTACTTTCATATTATCCTACCGAGGTACCTTACCTCTTATCACGTGTCCTGTCTAACTACTTTCCGTTAATTTCAGAGTTATATCTAATGAAAAATGCTGATGTGACATTAATTAATATTAAAATAAATATAAAATAGTAATTTTAGTCCCCAAACATTTCCAATTAATGGTTTTAAACCTTTCAAACTACCTAAACATCAATATCAAACCCAAAATTTTAAAATTTTTCATTCTAACCACAAAAATATCAAAAACTAACCCAAATTAACAAACAATTAACTCGAAATGGCAAACAAAAACCAGATCTGGGCAATCAATATCCTCAACCACCAAGATTGGCTGGTTCGCCGTACTCAGCAGGATCCGCTGGAGATCCGAATTCCCCCTCAGCTCCCCCAACTCTAAGTCATAAACGTCGATCTTCAAGTAATTCACCATTGCAGCGATCAAGCTCGATTTCCCCGTCCCCGGAGGCCCATACAACAAATACCCTATTTTCCATGCTTTTCCCACTTCCCTATAGTAATCTCTCCTCTTCACGAACCGATCCAGATCCTTTACAATCGTCTCCTTCAGCTCTGGTTCTGAAGCCAGCATCTCGAAAGTGGCCGGGTGGTCCAGATTCACCGATTTCCACACATTTCCGTCGCTGCCAAAACTGAACCTATTTTCCACATCCACTGTGAAAATCCTCTGGGTTTTTTGCTCTTGTTTCATCGATTTCGATTATCTCATGATGTGAGGAAGGTAGAGATTCAGGACAATTTCTTTGTTCTTCTTACGAAAACAGAGCTCGAAAGAGCGAGACTCTGTTGTGCGATACTCGCCGCCCAACCGCCTGTGCGCAGCCGGAAGCTCCCACGTCATCACCGCCTCCAGCCCTCCAGCTCCCACGCCAACCACCGTCCACTCCACCTCCAAGGGTCGCCGCCATTGTCGTCTCTAGCTGCATACCCTTCCGGATATTGTCGTTGCACCACTGACGAGCCCAGCCCCAGTCACCAATCGCTGGTTCGCCGACGGAGAAGCACCGAATCGGGGTAGATCCGTTTGCGAACCTGTGACTCGATTTCTAGTTCGCCCAGATCTGGTTTTTGTTTGTCATTTCGAGTTAATTGTTTGTTAATTTGGGTTAGTTTTTGATATTTTTGTGGTTAGAATGAAAAATTTTAAAATTTTGGGTTTGATATTGATGTTTAGGAAGTTTGAAAGGTTTAAAATCATTAATTGGAAATGTTTGGGGACTAAAATTACTATTTTATATTTATTTTAATATTAATTAATGCCACATCAGCATTTTCCGTTAGATATAACTCTAAAATTAACGGAAAGTAGTTAGACAGGACACGCGATAAGAGGTCAGGTACCTCGGTAGGACAATTTGAAGGTAAGGTACCCGTTTAGGACAAAAAAATAAGCTAGGTGACCCCTGGTGGATTTTACCCTTTAATTTTGTGAATGGTAGAATGGAAGAATTACAATTGCCCCTGACATTTAGTTGAAGTTACACTTTGATCCCTTCTGTTTAAACATATACACTTTATCCCCTTAATCCTCACCTCTGTTTGCACACCATTTAGCATGGTGGCCCCCTCATGTGAAAAAGTCTAGAATAACCCCAGAAGTGCAATGCCCCTTTCCCTTCTCAAACAAAAACCTTCAGGTAAAGGAATTGCGGATAAGATTAAAAAAAATCAAGAAACTTGTTTGAAATCTGCTAAAACAAAAAGAGACTAGAACACACTTCATTTGAAAGGATATCAATTCCATAGGTCTTTTGGATCCTTTGGTAGCCACGTATCAGGAAAATTCTTGAAGTGGAAAGAAATGCAATAGTCCGGTGTTCTACATGTCTTGTTGCAAAACCTGTCCTCGAACTTTGAACTAGTCTCACTGCTGCAAATCCGCACATTTTGGCATATTATCATAGGAGAATCCAGTGGTTGAGATCTTTCTTGGTGCCGCACATGAAGCAGCTAAAGCATTTAGCAAAGTTATGAGCACTGCAGTTCTCGATGTTACAGTACCAATCACCTGGGCAGGTGTCTAGTGAAACTGTAGCTAGAGCCCCGGCTGCCGATGTTATACTTGCAGCTAAAGCATTTAGCAAAGTTATGAGCACTGCAGTTCTCTATGTTATACTTGCAACTATGTTCAGGCATTTTAACAAACACCTTGTGAGCGTACATGACCAACACCAAATATGCACTTCTATAGCAATTTTCATTGTTTAGGACCCGTGCACTTGCTGTTTCCGCCTACTCAGAGAGTCACCAGGCATTGAGAGCTACCACTAAAATCCCATAGCTTCTGGGTTGCTTATGGTTACCAATAAACCAAAATTAAGCCATAAATGAAACCAAAAAACAACCTCGATCATACAAGAGAATTCTTGGTGATGGTTTTCGGTAAACAAATATCTTTACTGCGACAGTACAGAAACCCCAAACTCCGCTCCCTAATTCGAAACCCAAAACCAGAATGTCAACAATTTCTTACAACACATGGAAATCAATTTTACTCACCTATGCTTTGTCGGCGAAGTATAATCAACATCCGTGGAATTTCTTCATGCATTAACCAACGTCTCTTTGTAGACCAAATAGGCTGCTCCGTTAACGCCGACAAGGAACGGTCCCAGGGGTAGATTTGGCTTCATTCTTCTAAACTTGGGTGAGGCCCACCAAGCTAACAGCAGTATAAACAGAGGTGAAGAATAAAGGAGTAAAGTGTATATTTACCAAAAATAAGGGGCAAAATGTAGTTTCAACCAAATGTTAGTGGTGCAATTGTAATTCACCATTATATGAATTGTTTTAGAAAATCAGAAAACTTGATCGAGTAAACAAAAAGGGATTTTGCATCAGTACTCCTTGATTTTTTCTATTTATCCTAAATGAATATCTAACTTAAGGTTTGACATAATCAAGTCCCCAGCTTTTAAAATTTTACCCTAGTCAAGGTCCTTCCACCATTTTCACGTTCAAATTTGACAAAGAGTTGCTCTATAGTGCCCTTATGGGTTACCAAATGGGGACACATGGCACCTAACTAGCAAGAAACACATACTCCATTCGTCCCGTTTATTTTGCTCCAATTAGGTTTGCACGTAGTTTAAGAAATTCTACTGTTTTTCATGCGTTTTCCAACTTTCCCCTTCCAACTCGTGTCTCTGTCCTTCTTCTAGCACCTGCCATCTCCGGCGATGCTTCAGGCTCGTCTTTCCCTTTGCCTCGATCGTCGTCATCCTTCCACCCGCCACTTCATGGTCATCCTTCCCTTGGCCTAAATTGTGGTCATTTGATTCACCTCAATCGTCGATCGTTGTTGATCGCTCTCCGATTGTCGCTCGATTGGTCAATCACTCAATCGTCGCTCGATCGTCGCACAGTCATTGCTCGATCACTCGCCGATTGTTGCTCGATCAGTTAATCGCTCAATCGTCGTTCCATCGCCGCACGGTAGTCAATCGCCACTCAGATGACTCTCAATCGCTGCTTGGTTGCTACTCGAAAGCCACTCGATCACCTCTTAGTTGCCGTTCAATCACTGCTTGGTTGTCACTCAATCGCCACTCTGCGTGGATAGATGAAGAACAGAAATTGGAGAAAGAGAGAGAGATTGAGAATAGATCTGTTGGGAGGAGAAAGGGAGAGAGATGAGTTAAATTAAGGGTATAATAATAAGGAAAGTGTAAAAAAAATTACTTAAAAGAGAAATTGTGCAAGAGTTTTAGGACTACCCAAAAAGGAAAATGTAGCAAAATTTTTGGGACGGAGGGAGTACTATGTTTGTTACATGTGCGCATCGAACTCCTTGGACTTTTCTTTGATCCAACTTGGCCACAAATTGGGAAAAAGAGTAGGTGTATTGATCGTGTTGCTTTCTATTTTCTTGGAGTAAAAATTCCTTTTTCTTTTTAGTATTCAAAATTATCTACTATTACAAGTAAAGTATTTTTTAAGGAGAGCAAAGGAGAAGCAGAGACTCGAACGCAGGTGAAGGTATGAGAGTCATGTTCATTTAGCTACTATGTTAGAAAACCAAGACTAGAAATTCTTTTGAGAGTATCTTTTTGCCCTTAATAGTACTCTTTTTACTTCTTTATAGGAAATTTTTGTATGGGACTTGAATATATCCATGGACCAAATAGAGTTATGTCCATTTATCAACCAAGTTAGAAAATCAGGACTAAAAATTCTTTTGAGAGTGTCTTTTTTCCCCTTGATAGTACTCTTTTTCCTTCTTTATAGGAAATTTCTGCATGGATTGGAATATATCCATGGACCAAAAAGCACAACTATACAAAGAAAACATATTTCTAGTATAATTTGGCAAAATTTTACAGTTAAATGTTTTGGGGATTGTGGAAGCTTGTCATTTAAGTCTATCTATTTTAAAATAAGAATGAACGAAATTACACTTTTATCTCCTTAAAAAACCAAAGAAACCTAGTAATTAGTATCAATATTTTTGGAGCACAAAGTTAATGGTAAATTGAGTAGCTATTATGCTTACAAAAATATATTCATATTTACAGTGACATAGTCAGAAATTCAGGATTGGGGTGTAAAATTGGTCCTTAATTTCTTGTTCATTGCTTGATAGTTTTCAACCATTTTCAACATTTATTAAGTCTTTTGTCATCTTTGGCCAATAAGTCTAATGAGAAATTCCATAAAATTTTAACTACATATAATTAAACCATATAGAGGTCTTATCTACATAAAAACAAAAACCAATAGCTAACAAATTAGCAAAGTATAGGATAGTGATGAAATTATTCAAAAACTTAGTGAAATATAATAAAAGAGTCAATCTACAATTCTCAGCAAAAGTTAGGAATCATCAAGTACATGAAAAATAAGTCTAAGATGAATTTACAACAAGAAATGAGACTACTAAATATATCCAATTAGACTAGTCTCTCTCTAACCCTCAAACTTTTCTCTATTTGGAGAACTTTTGTTGGTCTTGTTGGCACATGGAGCACTATTTTGAGATCCGGGGAATTAGATGAAGGGTCAGATCATTCTTTCAAGCTTTGGTTCTAGAGAAAGAAAGTAGAGTAAGAAATAAGAAAACCATAAAAAATAGTGAAAAAATGAGGGAGTTAACAAACCAAGGATAACCCTTGAGATGAGGGCAACGAGAGGTATTTGGTAGCAGCGACAACTTGCTATTTTGATAAGGTCAATTTTTTGATGACCGAATGGTGGCAGTTGGGGATAATGAGAAAGGCCAGAGTACGATATAGTGGTTGAAATGTTATTTTTGTTGGCTTGAGGGTTGCTTTGAGCCAGAGGAAGAAAATGTAGGGATCAGTTTGGTATTTTCACTGACATTTTATCAAATTTAACCATGAAAGTGACAAAAGGACATTGATTAGGGCAAAATTTCGGAAGTTGGGACTTAATTAGGATAAACCTTAGGTTAGGGACCCCGTTTAGCTCAGAAAAAAGTTGTGGACTAACATTGTGATTTACCCAAATAAAAAGGCAACAACTGAAGGAGTGACCAGTCACCTCACCTTACCTCACCAGCCCAAGACCAAGGTCCGAGACAAAGGGTACGTGAGCTGAAGCTCTATTTCTCTTCTTCTCAGAAACAAAACCAAGCATTTCCACTTTTACCAAATCATCGCAGAGAAAAGATGAGCTTCGAGGGCACCAAGAGGACGAGCGTCACCGGAGCTAAGCTGGTCAAGCCGGATCCCGACGATCGGAAACATTCTCCGGAGAAAGCTCCCACCAGCAAGCGCGTCATCATCAAGAGCGCCGATATGAAGGACGACATGCAGAAAGAGGCCGTCGACATCGCTATCGCCGTTAGCTTTCTCTTTCTGACTTCTTATTTCACTGCTTTCTTTCGGATTCTTGTTCTGATATTAATTCAAGCTTATCCTGGTTTGACTCTGAACGGGGCTTGCTTGGCTCATGATCAGGCATTTGAGAAGAACAGTGTGGAAAAGGATGTGGCGGAGCAGATTAAGAAAGAGTTCGATAAGAAGCACGGACCCACTTGGCATTGCATTGTTGGTCGAAATTTCGGTAATCCCCTTTTTTCTTTGCATTATTTTCCTAGCTCCTGTTCATTTTCTGGGTTTCTCTGTCGCTTTATCGATATCGTTTGACTTATATTCGCGTCTGCTGTTTTCGGTCACCGGAGAGGTTAGTTATAGGAGAGGTTGAGCATTTGTTTGTTTTCTTGCCTTCATCACTTGGTGGGTCGGCAATTGTCTTCTGTCGTTGCAATTCGAGTAGATCTAGACCCAAACTCGACCTGATCAGTTAGTTGATTGATAAGAGAGTTGCTGTGATTCTACAGTGATGTTTCTTGTATTTGTTTCCACTCTTGGTTGGTTCGAGTGTATCCCAATCGACATATCCTGATATTAAGCGGCTTAGGTGGTCCTCATGGAATGACCGCAATATCTTTCTTCACTGAAAGAGAATCTATTGTCTTCCCTTGCACGATTATCTCTTCAAAGAAGGAAGGTGGAAGTTTTCAGCTCTTTGGACCTTAATGGTTTTGCTCTTTTTGCCTCCATCATCACATTTGTATCAGTTAGGCCCATTTTTTATGAAGTATTTCCCTATATTGAAGAAAGTGCACTCAGACCTTCTATTAACAGTGTAATTTGGTTTCTAGAAACGTGGGTTTGGTTTCCAAATTCATTTCGCCTTTTACAATGTATCATGATGGGAAGCTGCAAGAACAAGTTCATATATTTATGCCCACATATTGTTTTCTCAGTATGTTTTATCCCACTTAATTCTCATTTTCGTGTCATTTCCATGTTATATTACTCGTGTGAAATCTAGTTTAGTTGACTGATAACCTGTAAATCAGGATAGTCCCTTCTATTGCCATAGCTATACTGGATGCAGTAAGTTCTGTATGTGCTTGTTTTGCCGAAGAAAAGGCACCCCAATTCATAACGGCTAGCCCATGATAATTCTCAATCTTATGCAAGTAAGATTGATATGCAGTTAATTGCTTGTTGTACCAAAAAACAAAAAAAAAGATAAAATGAAGATCATGTTTGCATTCAACCGTTTTGTTCCTGCATAAACTATCCTATATATCAATTGTATAAGATTGAATTATAAATGATATACATTTTTTGTGTATGTACCTTAGTATAGACAGTTGCCTTATGCCGAAGAGTTGTAGAGGACTTGGTCAGGCCATCCTGTAGGTCTTAATTTCTTGTCTTTTTCTTGAAGGTGAAAGATCTTCGGATGTTTATCAGTAAAGTTGTGTCTTCTGAAGCAGTAAGATGATACAGGATGTGGGTTAAACATTTCCATACAATTTGTTTCCTTGCCCTTGTCACCCAATTTTAATCTCAATGGTTGAATTGTCGGTCCATAGAGCTATCATTCTAAACGATGTTTTGGCTTTTGTCGTCTAAGTTTGTTGCTGTCATTACATTGAGGCTTTATTCTAACCATTAAGCTTTTGAATTGTATTCATGGATGCATCATTATCCATTGGCCTTAGCAGTTAGCAACTCAGCATGTTGCTGACTGAACCTTGTAACACCCAAAGTGGATACGAGGAGGTATAACCATGAGCTCTAAATTGGCACCATATGCTTGTAGATACAAATTGTTTTTTGTTACTGGCTCCCTTCCTGATATAAAAACGATGGATTCTCATCTTGCCTTCTAATATGTACTTGAACATAGAATGGATGTTTATGGAAATTTTGAGTTTCCAAATGGGTTGCATCTAACACCCTTGTTTCTCTCCTTTTCCACTGCAGGTTCATATGTGACTCATGAGACAAACCACTTCGTGTACTTCTATTTAGACCAGAAAGCTGTTTTGCTCTTCAAATCTGGCTAATCCTGGAGGCAATGCTGACGGATTTAAGTTGATGGTTAAGAGTGACGAAGTCTTGCATATCCTACTATGTACTTGAGCTGTATGATGGATCGGAGTCTTCATGTATGTTAATTCCCTACCCTTGTAAACCTATGCCGCTATGCCTGACTTGTATATTCAACTTAATTGAAACTACGGTCATGGATGCGAATTGCAACCAATTTCGTCAAGTTCTTCAATGTCTTTCGTTCCTGCATACGGCACCCCTTGCTGTATCGTCATGCTCCAAATTGTTGTCTTCAGAATCTCGTGGAACTTTACTCAGTAACCTATTGTGAAGCGTTGTAATATTCTAGGACCTTTATTCTCTCTCTTTTACTGAGGAACCAAGACAGGTAGATGAACTAGCACCAAATATAGGCAACTTGTTTTATTGCGTGTCTTGTGCATCGTCTTGGCGTTCTGCTCACCCAGTTAGCGTACAGATGTTACATAAGGATATGAGAACAATCTTCCCGTGTAGAAATTGGTGCCCGTGGCTTGGACGAAAGGCCGACGCTCGAAGGTACAAGCTGTCCGTTTCGGTGGAGTCTAATGACTATTTAACAGAGTATTGAAGAATTTTCTTGTTTACAAATCTTGGTAGATGAGGCATTGCCAATTATGTTTGTTCCTGATGAGTAGGCCATCTTTTCTCTTATGGTTATGTCGCCCTTTCTAGAGTCCATTCTAGCTACCTTCCCTTCAATTTTCCAAATCCACCAAGCAGACTGTCTCGGCACACAGGAAAGCGGTTGATTCTATTCTACGCTCCTGATTCCAGATTTCTACCCCTTATCTTTTTCGTAGTAGATGATTAGGCAAATCCTTTCTGATAATTCTAGTAATACGCCTAACTCTGTTTTCTTAGTTAACCAGAAAACGACAAGTTGCTTCCTGTTAAAAAAAAAATTCCCAAACACCCATTACGTGCAGTAAAAAAATAAATATCATCAATCAGACATACATAAATTTAACATGGTTCGGTTCTTAACTAATTTACATTTATAGATAAAATAAATTCAATCGAACAAAATATAGATATTACAGTAGAAGCATATCCTTAATACACACACCGGCATATAGATTCTCTGCAAACCACTGGTAACTCCAATATCATGACCTTACACAATTGGAAGATATGAAAATTATATAAAAATTCTCATTCTAGCCCTCCCAGGTTCTTAGACCATTACTCCCTCCTGAAATACTTATATCTTACTTCTTCACCACATTGAATTTTCTTTCATATTCAAAACCTTAACACAATAAATCTTTTTGTAGGTCATATAAAAATTTAAACCACAGAAATTTAAACCACAGCAAAATAGAAAAACTAAATTTCAAACAAATCCTAAATAAATTAAATTTCTAAAGTTTCTTATATTTGAGACAACAAACTGGACAAATTCTTAATTCGCCAATTTCTGTTTGCCTACCGGAAAAATACTGTAGATAAAATTTTCAGTTGTTGGATAGCTGTTTTGTAAGTTTGCCACTTGAATTAGCCTTCTATTTTGGACATGACACTTCCTTTGAACATTTACTTCTCTACCAAACTCGTAAAATATATATTAAGGTGGGCTAGATGATCATGATGGTTACTGGGAGCTAGGTACTCTACTTCTTTGGATTACTCCAATGTCTTTTTCTGGCAATGCACTTTAACTATGTTCATGACCCTCTCATGTTTTCTTTCGTCAAACCAGTGGTGCTCATGTAAATTTTGTTCTCTCTATAAGACGGAACAATTGGAATGAAAACAAGGGGGAAAAAAAGATAGAGAGAAGAAAATAAACAATTACCTAGTTCAAGTTTGCTTTGTATTAAATTTTTTAAGGGAAAGTTTTATATTAATTTTAATGTATCATTGTATATTATTCTTATATAAAGTAATTATTTGTGCTAATTAACAATTTATGAAAACTTTACATTTAGTAAGTCTAAAAAGATACTTTACAAAATGTTTTTTTTATTAATGTTTCAACTAAAAACAATAAAAAAATGTTGTTTTTCACAACAAACGTTGTAAATTTTCCTTTTTGGATTTGTTAAAAATATAGGTTTCAATAAATTGATAATTTTGATAAATAATCATTTTATATTATAATAATAATGCATAATAATATATTAAAATTAATACAAAAATTAACTTCAGAATTAATCTTCGACTTAGAAAGATTTTTTTTCCCTCTACATTGAAAAAGATTTTGCTTCAATTACATTCCGTATGCGTCTGACATCTAAAGTCAAGATAATACTAAGCACTAAAACAACAAAAAAACCTGGTTCGCTTCACTATTATTGATGTTGTTAAATAAGTCTGCAATTCAAAATCGATAAAAGCTTTTGGTTCAAGCCTGAAACGATGGAATGCGGACTACCAAACGATTCAAATGAAATGGATCTGTTCCATTTCTTATTTTTTTATTCTCTATTCTGATTAAAAAAATGATTGGACAAGGTAAAGAAATATAACAAATACTCCTTTCATCATTTCAATATTATTTAAAATATTTGGATTTGATATAAAGATAAAGAAAACAAAATTAAAAATATGTTATTCTTTCCACTTCAATTCTTAAAGTTTTACATGTAAATTAGGAAAAATAAAAAATATTAAAAATGATAATTTTAACATAATGTAATAAAGTAACTTTCTACATATGAAATTATGAACAATAAACTCAATATCTGAGACCCGTGACCGGGAAGCTCCCTCGGAAGACCGCAGCTCAATATGAAATTATGAACAATTAACTCAATATCATAACCCAATGCTACTAAATTGAAGAAAAAATGTACGTTTTATACGCACAAAAAATTCAATAAAATCAAATACAAATGTCAAATAACTATGAGACATTTAAATTTAAATTTATGATATGCATACTTGTATCTCAATTATTATCTATAAGATTATTTTTGTATAACCATTTATATAAAGACTTTGTAGTGTTAACATTATTGAAGAAAAAAATCTGCGAAATTTCTGATAAGACGCTAGAAATTCAGGAGAAAGGAGGTGCTCGAAGAACGAGATGTATCTGTGGTTTAACAATAGGATTAGACTATGAAGGATCAATAACTCCCGGGCTTAAATGGCCATTAATGCTTTAAGATGCTCCTATTGGCCTGCGCTTGAATTAAATTTTTATTTTCAACATTTTAACCTTTATATGTAAATGATGAATAAAGATTTATAGTTTATAAATATGTCTTTTAATAATTTTTTCTAAAAAATAATAAAATGAATAAATTTAAGTCAAAATTAAATTAAAAAAAAGTAAAATGTATGAACTAATATGAGACAGATACAGTATAATAAATACTCATTTCATTTGTATATTATTTGAAATATTTGGGTTTGATATGAAGATTAAGAAAAAAAATTAAAATTTGATATTCTTTCCATTTTAATTCTTAAAGTTTTACACGTAGATTTAAAAAAATAAAAAATAAAAAATAAAATTTAAGACCACAACCAATACACTTTGCTGAAACATGGATCATAACACAATGATACTGAGTTGAAGAAAAAATGTGGTAGTTCAATACGCACAAAAAATTCTATAAAATCAAACATAAATGTCTAATATTTATTTGACATTTAAAAAAAAATTTATGATATGCATAATTGTATCTCAATTATTATCTGTAACATTGTTTTTGTAAAACCACTCATATAAGCCTCTGTAGTCTTTAACATTATTGAAGAGAAAATTGGCAAAATTTTTTATGAGAGGCTGGAAACTCGGGGTGAAACAAAAAAAGAAGGTGCCCAAAGAACGAGAAGAATCTGTGGTTTGGCAATGCGATTAGACTAGAAAGAATCAATAACTTCCGGACTTAAATGGCCATTAATGCTTTAAGATGCCCCTATTGGCCTGCACTTGAATTAAATTCAGAGCAGTACAAGTTAATAGAAAATTGCCCAGTTGCCACTCCTTACGTGTCCATCGATTCCAAACTATCTGCTCTGTGCCCCTGTCTGCGAAACAGTGGGCACCCGGGCGCGGAAGAATCATTAATCAATGCCACCACCAGCACCTTTCCCTTCCCTTATTTTTTTTAGCCTTTGTTTTCTTGCAGGCACACAAAAGTCCGCTCTTTAAATCCTCTGCTGTTTTGCTATTTGGCGCAACCGGACAAAGGCCTCTGCCTTCCTGCCAAGTGCCAACTGCCAAAATCAGCCAAGATACGAAATAGAGGGGTCTGTGTGAACAAATTATGACGCTTGCGGGACTAAAATCAAAGGCAACAGTATTATTTTTCGGGGCCCAATAGAGCAGTGTCCCGAGGTACAAATTCTTCATTCCCCCGCCACAAGGATCCAAAATCTCGACATTTAATGGCGAGTGATTTGTCGTCTTGCCAGACAACCAGTGCCAATTGTACGTACCAAGTAAGCAGACGATAACTCTTATAAACCATCCCGGCCTCCCTTCTAATCCTAGATTCTTAGGCGATCATGCAACCATTTTCCGTTAATCTAATCAAAATGATCACTCTTATCAATTAATTAATTACTACTAATCACATGATTCACATCTGAAGAAGACAGAACTGCAGCCATTTTCAATTCACTTGACACAAATACCATCAGATCATCTCAAAATTCCCACCAATGCCAACTTCCCCCTTCATGATCAAGTTAACTACAGACGAGAAAAAGGCCCCTCTGGCTACATATGAGGACATGATAGTCTTTACAAAATTAGCCCAAGGGTAAAATCGGGAAACAGTCCTCCAAAAGATAATTTAAAATTTTAATTAAGTCAATAAAAAAAAAAAAAGGCACAACCGAAGCAAAGCAACAGACGGCCCATCTTCATCAGCATCCGTTGGTTGGTTGGCTCACTCAATAAGCAAAACCGCCGGCTCTGTTTCGGCCAGCCTTACGACGATACCCAGAGGCCGTGGACGACGAAGAAGAAGCAGAAGCAGAAGCCGTCGCCGGTGGTTTGATCGCGTCCAATGAACAATACTTCTGTTTGTCGGAAGTCTCTGCCTGATCATCCATGAAGATCTGCCTGCACCTACAATCCACGCTACAGAACGCCCTGTCTCCTCTGTTCAAATTCAAACACGCTAATCATTACATCAGGAGAAGCAAATACTCGTATCAACGATCGAAGACCTGGGCTTCGAACACGATCACTTGTATGTATAAACAATAACATATGTTTGTGCTAGTTTTAGGGGCTTACTGATACATGTAGATGTCTTTCCCGGGTAAGAGTTTCTCGTGGCAGAGGCAGCAATGGTCGAGGAACGTCGGCGGGGGCAGCGGTAAAGGGTGAGAACCAGAAGACCTCAGCCCGGCGGTTGGATGGCTGACCAACATGGAGGTCTTGCTTATGACTTGGGGAGTTTTCTTGCTAATAACACTACTAGTAATACTACTCGTTTGATTCTCCAAAACCACGCTTAAACCCACCATCTCTCATTCTCCTCTCAGTTTCTCTAGGTTTTGTTTTCTGGGTTTTTTTTTTCTTTTTCACCCTTTGATTTCCTGGGTTTTGGCTCTACCCCTATGTTCCTAAATCCTGATCATGGGGGAGAGATCAAGGGTGGGATTTTTGGGTAATGAGAAAATTGAGGGCAGTAAATGGAGGAGAGAATAGGAGATATGGGCGTAAGAAGGGGCCCGGGCCCACCCCTGGGTTGTTGGTGGGCCCCCACCTTTAACAAGGACGATCAGTATAGCCTACGATTTGACCTGTTTTGCTTTTTAGCTGCCACGTATACGAACTTTAGCTTCCATTTCATTTGGTACTACTTTTCTCTTACTATTAACTTTTGCTTTTTTTTTTTTCTTTCTCTCTTTTGTCTGTTTCTGATTTTGTTATCAAGTACCCCTATGAAATTTTACTAGCCTAGCTTGCCAGGCTGCCAGCTGTTTCCTCCTTAACCACACAGCATATAAAATTTGTGGAAAGCTTACACTTTGTTACTTGTTAGGAAAAAGAATGGGTGCTGGGTTCTCTCCGTACCAATTAAGGGTAAAAACGAGCTGAAGTTTTTCTTTATTAAGTTATTAATGGGTTTGTGCTCAATTTTTTTTATATTGAATTAAGTTTAATGAGCTTTAGGTTGAGCTTTGAGCTTCGTTTTTTGTTTGAACTATTAATGAACTAAGTTTCGAGTCTAATAATGTTTAGCTGGAACTCTTATCCAGTTTATTGAGTCTAATATTTTTTTAATATAAAAATTAAATTAATTTTATTTTTAATATACCTAAATCCTAAAATTTTAATTTTTATTTCTTAAATTAAGCTTGAATTTTGGATCAAACTTAAATCAAGCTTAAACCTTGAATTGAGTTTTGAGTTTATCGAGTCATCAAATTGAGCCGGACTTCGAGCTTTATTTTTCAAGCTCGTCAAGTTTAAACTCGAGCCGAACTAATCTTTAAAGAGCTAAGCTTCAAGTCTATGTTGTTTTGACTCTGCTTAGCTCATTTTCACCTCTAGTCCTAATGATGGTAAGTGTCATATATTATTAGATTTATGCGTCTGATATAACTATTTTGTATACATTTCTTAAATTTAAATTTAAATTATTTAGTAAAAAAATTTAAATATGTAATAATTTTTTACATTTAATAGAACATTCAAAAAATGATAAGTTTTTTTCTCTTTTCCAAATCATTCTTTTCTTCAATTACTTCCTTCTAATAATTGCATAACAACCAATTAATATCTTAGTAATGTGATAGGATTGAAATACAAAATGCTAATAAGTTTTTAGGACTAAAATTATCATTTCCCCAATAATATATTCTTTGAAAATTATCAATCATGAATAAGCAAGAATAAGAGAATCTGAAAAATGTATTGGATGAATTGTCACTTTCATAAAACATGGAGAGTTTTAAAACAACATTTCACACTTTTCTCTACTTGTAGCAAGGCAAATAGTGGAACTTCGGGCAGTGTCCCCTCATATGAGTTAAACTAGGTAGGGGGAGATTTGATAACATTTCAAATTGCTAGGGCAGTTAGTGTAATTGGCCTATTTGTAAATAGAAACATTTTTTTTCTAGCTTTATGTACCTTAAGAAACTACTTTATTTATGCAATAAGCTAATTGATAAAAGGTTATAACTTTTCGACCCTACATGGGC
This sequence comes from Aquilaria sinensis, assembly GCA_005392925.1. Taxonomy (NCBI): domain Eukaryota; kingdom Viridiplantae; phylum Streptophyta; class Magnoliopsida; order Malvales; family Thymelaeaceae; genus Aquilaria; species Aquilaria sinensis. The sequence continues at coordinate 68,555 of SMDT01001148.1, read as the reverse complement.
TCTATTAGGGCTTTTCCTTCTTTGTAGATTTTGGCTTCCTTGTTGAACAAGGACTTTATTTTCAATCATCTTTCGGCTTTTTTTTTCCTATCCTTGCTCAGTTTATCTTCTTGGCTTTGTTTGTCATTTTTGTTAGGCTTTCACCAGTATAGCATTTTCGTCTAGTGGTGCTCAAGTTTTCTCAACTTCAGGTGCCATAAAAAATGAAATCTCTAGACAAATATTTCACTTATATGAGTTCCACAGAAAATGAGGGGTAGTCTTGTTGTCTAGATTTGAAAGATGAGGCAAGTGGTGCTTTTTTTGACTTAATGGTAGCAATGAAGATATTGTTGAACAAGGTGGTTCAATTGGACCATATTCGTGAGGCACTGCACAAGGCTTAGTGGCAATAATTATCTTTCATAATTCGGTAGAGGAGTTCTTTGCCTGGTGAGAATTTGTTCATCATAAATTTTGAGAAGGAAAAGGATCATGTTGCACTCTTTAGGAATGGACCTTAGTCCTTCAACAATAGGTTAATTGTAATGAGACAACTTCAGAAGGGTGACTTGCCTTCCTCCCAGTAATTCAAGAAGGCAGTTTTTTTGGGTAAATATTTTCGATGCACCATTCTAATGGTTTGATGAGAAAATTGCTGAAAAAAACTGGGTAATCGTTTAAGTGTTGTAGTTCAAACAGAGGTCTCATGACTATTTATGCGGTTAAAGTTTTAATGGATATTTTGAGGCCCTTACAGCATGTTCTTCTTGTGGAAGATGATTCTGGGAAACGTTGGTTCTATGTTAAATATGAATGGTTGCTTGACTTTTGTTATAAGTGTAGAAAGATCGACCATGTAGAGCGAGAATGCTTGGGAGGACAAGTGGGTGTTCAAGGAAGAGTTTCATAGTATGGTAAAAAGCTCAAGTTGGTGCTATGGCATGAAGAAGGGATGGAGTTTCAGAGCTGAGGCAATTTTGGCTTGAAATCAATTCACTTGAGTCATCAGGGTGATCCACAAAGGGGTTAGTTGTTCCAAAAACTAATGATAAGGTTTTAAAGATCTTCAGTCCATCTCCATTGGTGCCGATGATCGCTGGGGATATATTGTCTTACCTAGAAAAAGAGGAGATCAATAGGATTATTACACCTTCACATTGAGTGGTGAATAATGCCTCACAAACTGTGAGCACTCTAGTCTGCATGGAGGCATCCCCTTTCAAGATTGATGTTGGATTAGATCGATGTAATGATTTCATGCTCACATCACCCTAAGTCATGAGTGGTGGCCTATAGAAAAGTCAGCCTACAATCAAGGTGTGTACAACCTAAGCTTGGGCAAAGGTAGGGGCGAATGTCGGGATCAAGCAAGTATCTTAACGAGGTGGCAATTGGGTTTGGACAAAAGTAATGTAGGAAGCTCAATGACTCCATCTAAGTGGAAAAATTTGCTCTTTGGCTGATGGGGGAATGGTGTTGGAAGCTAAAATGGGCATGCACGAACTTTTTCAGATAGGGTTGAAGGATGACTCATTCTGCCATTCCCAATGAATGTGATTAGCCTGAACTATCAAGGGTTAGGGGTAGCCTAGACAGTTCATTTTCTGAAAAAAAAACAATTGATAGGAAAGCCTCGGATATAGTTTTTCTTCTCAAGACCCAGAGGGTTACATTCAAAATAGAAAAGGTTCGATGAAAGTTAGGTTTTCAGTTTTGTTTCTCAGTGGCTTGTGAAAGAGAAAGAAAAGGGCTTACCGTTATTATGGAAACAAGGTTGAGTGATTGATCTTTTATCTTTCTAGTAGTTTCATATTAATGTGAAGATAATGGCATCGAGCTCCACTTGGCATTTAACAGGTTTTTATGGTAGTCTGAGGAAAAAGCTTTGTAATGAATCGTCAAATTTGCTTAGACAATTGGCCAAAAAATACTCACTTCCATGGGCGGTCTTTGGTGATTTTAATGATCTGTTTTAGGCTTTAGAGAAGAAAGGTGGGTGCGATCGAGTTTAGAGTTAGATGGGTTTATTCAGAGATACAGTAGATGATGTGCACTTGTTGGACTTGGGTTATTATGGTTCTGCTTTGACTTGAGATCATATATGCTCTAGGGGTGTCCGTGTTATGGAAAGACTGGATTGAGGACTTTGAACTTTGGAATGGCAAAATATGTTTCCCCAACAAGGCTTTAGCATTTCCCATTTGTCTGTTCAGATCACTGCGACCTTCGATTGTTTTTATTAAGGAAGCCCAGGTCCCAAAAAATGAATGTTTGGTGCTTTAAGCCAATATGGACTCTTAAAATGAAGTGTGAAGATGTAATAAAAGAAAGTCTTAATCTAAGTAGTTTTGGTTCATTACTAGTGAAGCTTCGATAATGCCGAAAATGTTTAATGGATTAGAAGTAAGACTCTAAAAATATTCAAGCCATGGTCCGTGATACAAAGAAGAGACTTGAAGCTTTAACGATTGGAAGAATAATACGAACATGATTCATGTCAGGGAGAAACTAGAAGCAAACTTGAGGCATCTTTATGAGAAAAGGAAGAACTATTGAAGTCAGAGTGCCAAATCAATTTGGTTAATGAATGGTGATTGGAATACTCGATTTTTTCACCATGTGCCTAGCGAAAAGAAGTAACAAAATCTCATTCAGGTTTTGAGGGTAGCGGATGGTTTAGAACTAATGGAGCAAGAGTACATAATAAAGAAGTCAGTTCGATATTTTAAGCATCTATTTTCAACATCCTCCCCATATTGTTAGAAGGAGGTCATCTCTCTTGTTAACACCATGGTTTTTGTAGGAATGAGCAAAGATCTCCAGTGGCCTTATACCATAGAAGAAGTTTAAACAACTCTCTTTCAGATTCATCCTACAAAGTTTCCCCATGTGTTTTTTCAAAAGCATTGACATTTGCTAAGTCTGGATATGGTAGATTATGTTCTTGATATTTTGCAACAAGGAAGCATTCCTGAAGAGAGTAATCAAACCCATATAGTGCTTATCTTGAAGGTCTAGAATGCTAGTGCAATGGGGATTTTATGCCTATTAGCTTGTGCAATGTTTTATACAAAATTTGCGCCAAAGGTTTTGATTAATAGGCTTAAACTGGTGTTGCCTGCTATTATTTCTAACAATTAAAGTGTGTTTATCCTGGGCAAATTATTGACAAACAATGCTTTAATAGAATTGGAGATGTGCCACTATTTTAATGAACTTTATGGTAGTGATGTTGGGGCAATGGCAATCAAATTGGATATAGCAAAAGCCTATGATTAGGTTGAATGGTCGTTCCTTAAGGCAATGCTGTGAAAAATGGGCTTTTAGGTTTCTTAGGTCCACTTGGTGATAAGTTGTGTTGAAACAACTTCTTTCTCGTTTTTTGTAAATGGGCAATAGTTAAGAAATTTTAAGCCATCCAGGGGCCTTAGGCATGGGGATCCTCTATCTCCTTTTTACTCTTGCTATGTACAGAAGGCTTGCTAGTCTTAAATTGAAATATGGAGTTAAACAATAATATTTTAGGCATTGTAATGAGCAAATATAGTCCCTCTATTTCGCATTTGATTTTTGTAAATGATAGACTTTTTTTCTTCGAGTGAGGGAAACAAATGTAAGACACTTGTTGGTTATATTAAAGCCGTATGAGTGTGCTTCGGGCTAAATGGTAAATATGAGGAAATCGTTTGTTTTCTTTAGCTTGTGATGTTGTCAACAAGAACAGATGCGTCTCATGAATCTATTAGATACATCCTTTTGCCTGAAAGTTTATAATTATTAGGGATTCTCATGGCTATAGGGGTGGAAGAAAACTACCTAGTTTAAGTTCCTGTGTGAACGAATTAAACAAAAAATGACAAGATGGAAAACTTCACTCCTCTCTCAAGCTAGTCAGCACTTCTTATTAAGATAGTTGTTCAAGCCATGCCTACTCATTTGATAAGCTGCATTCGTATCCCAATGGAAATGTGTGATACATTTTAATCTTTGCCAACAAATTTCTTTTGGTCCTCAGATATGGAAAAACATAAAATTGCATAGTGTAGTTAAGATAAGTTATGTTTGTTAAAGAACACTGGGGGTCTAGGTTTTCGAGATATACATGCATTCAATGTGGCATTGTTGGCGAAATAAGCCTAATGATTGGGAAAAAAATGAAACAAGTTTGGTAGCTTAGGTTTTTAGAGGCAGATATCATTACCTTACTTCTTTTTTTAAAGCACCTAACCTGAACTTAATGTCACAAATTATAAAGGCTTACTTAGATGAAGAGTTAGAGTGTCGACTGGAGCTTATTGAAGCTTAGAGAAGGGAACTTTAATATCTATTTAGGAGGATATGTGGATTTCAGGGCCAAATTCGAAACCAATAACAAAACTTGTCCACGGAACCGAAGCATGGATAGTGGCAAACCTTATAGAGCCTAATGGTTATTGTTTGAATTCAAGCCTTGTTGGAGCTCTCTTCCACCTACATGATGCCGCAGAGATTAAGGGAATTCCCCTTTCCCTGAGATTCATGGAAGATAATCTTACATGCAAAAATACCAACAATGGTGTGTTTACAGTCAAGTTAGTTTACTACCTGGCCTTTACGATTCTGTTTGGTAGGGATCCACTGTTCTGTTTGGAATTTTGGTCCTGGTTATGGAGCCTGTCTTTCCTACCTAGAGTTCATTTGTTCTTGTGGAGAGCCTTTGCCAATGCACTACCAATAAGAGACAATCTTCATTGTCATGGAATAGAGGTTCCTTTACAATGTCCAATTTGCCTCATTGGGCATGAATAGGTTGATCATGTGTTGTTCGGATGCCCTTTATCAATAAAGGTCCATAGGGAATTGAATCTTGAAGTCCCATTCAAGTTCGAAAACTAGAAGGAAGAGCTTAGGCTAGTTATGCAAGTGGAAGAGCTTAGGCCAGCCATGCAAAGGGACGAGTTAAGAACTATTAAGTTGGTGGTGTTTGGTTGGTTTATGTGGTTCAATAGAACTTGTGAAGTTTATGACTTCATTTGCCAAACTCCATCCTATGTAGCTCAAGCAATAAAAAACTAGATTAAGAGGTTGATGCAGTGGGCAAATATAAATGGTGGACACCTTAATTCACTGCTATCCAATAGAGAAATGGTGTCATCCACAAAGCTCACTCCTAAAGGTGAATGTGGATGCTACCTTATCAAAACAAGGTAAAGGGGTTTCGATGGGAGCCACAATAAGAAGAGGGAAGTGGTTTTTGCTATGTCATATGGTTGGGAATAGGATCGCAAAAATGTGTTCTATCTTAAAGCTATTGTCATTTTATAGGGTTTGAAGAAAGCTAAGAGGCATGAGGTTTGAGCTTTGATTCTGGAGTCTAATTCGTAGTGCTTCATTACTAAACTTCAGAAATGATCATCTCTATCTTTATTTTATTTCAGTGTTTTGCTTGATAAAGCTAGAACTCTAGCTTCTACTTTTAATATTTGTTCTTTTTCTTTCGTTCGACGAGTAGGTAACAGAGCCGCCCATTCCTTAGCTAAATAGGGCACTTGTATCTTAGGTGGAATTTTGTAGGATTCACTTTTCCCTTCATTGTTGTTGTAAGCTTTGATTTAGTTCAATGAAAGTACTTTAGTAAAAAAAAAAAAAACTACTCCGTTTATCTCCTTGATTTTATTTCCTTAATTACACTAATTAGTTAGAAATATTCAGGTAAAATGACTTTTTCTATTAGCATTTCACATTAGATAACATTATTGGCTTTGTAGATACATGTCATATGTTGATCCCAAATTTGCTAGATAGTACTTAAGTAGTGATTTCAAGTGGGTTTATTGAGCCCTTGATCGGTTGCATTCACTAATTTTCCAGGGGATGCATCTCCGAGATCTAAGATGGTGTGCCAAGTAAATGCACAACACTAGGTTGCTTAAGTCGCAGGATGCTTAAGTCAGGTAGAATCTATGTGTTCGAGAGTAGTAAATGCATGAATTAAATACCATTAATGAAGGAGAATGATGTATTTATAAGTTTTGGGTTGTATGGTGTTCCTCAGATTGAAGGGAGTTTGGCATGTATGTGCACCCCACGTTATACCTTCATGGTTCATCTGTACGGCCTACATCCCCTACAGTAGTCAACATGAGGGATTAGGTCGAAGCAAGCATTTAGGGATATCTGCTCAGCATGTCTCGATCTAGTCAGTCGACAATTTGAGTAGTTTCTCGTCATTTTCCTCTACAAAATCCATTTGTGCTTTTCATACATGAGTGGTTTTTGATCATTGGGGTTTTTGCATTAGTGTGTGCCTATCATTATGGTCATTACGATGATTTAGCTCAATGGTGTTACCGGACCATTCATGCAGACTGGGTGATTGCACATTTGACACCTTTGATCAGTCTATGTGTCACTATTTTGCTTTGTCGACACCTCTATAAATTGGAGTTACTTTACCTTGTTCCCTTATAGTCAACCCCATCAATTGTCTTTTATCAAGAAAGGGAAATTAAAGAAAGTAGGGTGTGTTTAAATCTTCTCGGGTTGAATAAATCAGGTCAGGCATGTTAGCAATAACAACCATCTTCTCAATTACTTAATTATCACTTATTTGCTTCAAGTATGAAACCTCTACCATCCCGTGTTTTTTTTCTAGTTCAGAAGTTGGGTTATCCATGAATGAAGATAATCATGTGGTGAGTCCTCGTACTCCCTATTCCTGTTATGCTCTCATGCAAGATACAATTGAGCACGGAAGAGATCGCGCCATAAACTTCAATGACATCATCCGTATAAGGAATGTGTGACAGTGCTTTTCAACTAAAAAAAGAGTTACAGTCTATGAAGCAATGGAGGTCAGACAAGAGGTTGACTCGAGGCTAAGTACTAGGAGTAGAGGTCCTAGACACCTAAGGCTTGACCACTAGACCACATGCAACTACGAATCTTCTCACTGCTACTAAGCTGGAGGTCACCTGTGCGCAACTACTTACCTTCTGCCTTGATGACTTCGCCATCTTCTAGTCCATCTCTAAGTCCATAGGCTTCAGCGTCTTTCAGCTTCTTAAGCATAACATCATCTTATCCCCTTAACTCAAGTTCTAATTTCACCCCTTTTGTGAGACCCAGATCTTGTCAAGTTGTGGATAGGGATGAAGTTGAGGGCATCTTTTTCAAGATCACTTGATAATGACCAGAGGATTAGCTGTAGGGTTTGTGGGGAAACTGAGAAATCAATAATAGCACGATGGTGCTTTGCATGTCCTTGAGGGAAGTAAAAGATATATACCCAGAAATTGATATGACAAAGGATGGTAGTGGCTGCAACTCCATAGTCAAAATCTTAAGGAAGATAATGGCTGATTTCTAAAGTTTATAAAATCAAGGTAGGGCAGTGAAAGATAACAAAAAGTTTGGGATATGTTCTATAATTTTTTATTATTTTTTTATCCACACAAAAAGATTATGGATTAAGTCTGGATGGTTCATCTATGTGTCACATAATTAGGAATGATGAACAATGTTATGCATTTTAAAATCACATAACAACACATTCAGGTCAAACTAGTTGACTAACAACTTTACCACATTCATGGTTGAGTTGCCCCGAATTGAGTTTAGGGGAGTAAGTGTCCTAAACAACTGAGTTCAGGGGCTTTAGACGTATTTTAGCCTTAGAAAAATTCTCAAGCACTACTTTACCAGTAGGAAAATAATAGGCCATACCTTCTAAACTGAGTAGCACAATCATGTTGTGCACCTAAAATATGTGAAATACAAATGTAGTAGATTAATAATTGGTTTGACACAAACATTAGCTGTTAGTGTATGTTTTTTAAGGATTATTTTTAAATTAAATCATACAAATACATAAAAGAAGTTATTCTAACTAGTAAATGGCTTTGTAAAAAATGTACAGCTGTAGAGTTGTAGTTGAATTCTACATCTTGAAGTAATGGAAAATGAGAATCAAACGATGGATAAAAATTTGAACTATGCAAATTACAATTCGTTAGCAGTTTAGTGTAGTATCCTTTGTTGGGTCATTACCTAATCTAGAATATTTTTTTTCTTTTTAGTGATATTTATAGTGTATTGCAGTTTACAAGTTAAAAATGAATAAAATAGAAAATGCCCCTTTAAAAAGTTGGGTAAGATTTTTGCCTACATAAAAACTTAAAAGCAATTGGATGTTTGGTTTAAAAATTCTCAAAATCCTTGCAAAGTAAAATTATGGGAAAATAACAATCATAGAAAGTGGAATCCATAAAAGTACATTTTAAAGTTTTCTATGGTTGGTTTCGTATGTTAAAACGAATGAAGATTTTAACTTCTCATATTTGATTGAGATATTTTGCACCTTTTTTTTAAACTTTGAGTATAGTAACCAAGATGTAACTTTTCAAACTTTGGTGATGTGTTTCTAAATTTTGTAAAAGTTCAGTGACTAAATGCATAGGGGATCTTTATATATATATTTTAGGTTCAGTGATCAGAAGTTTAACATTTAAGGACTATTTTTTAATTTTTTAGGTTTTAGGGACTAACCTCTAAATATACGAAAATTTGGGGATTATGTTATAATTTTTCAAACATGATTATTTTGTAGATTCTTATTTTGGAATAAATCTTAGATGACTGTAAAGCTATAAAATCCTTGAACTGTTATACTAAAGGAAAATTATTTTTCAAATTCAACCAAATAAGAAATTCTTAAACTTTAAGAGATGCAGATTGTTAAAATCTCGAGACAAAGGAACCAAATCTAATTGCAAGTCGCCACTAGTTTCAAGTGTGATTATCCTATGCCAGTTATGTCGAAACCACATGCAATGGACCAATCCAATCAAGCGTGGGTGAATTGGAATTCGGTTGAATGGAAAAGAACTGTGTGTGGAGTGAGCTAAGGGCCCATAATGCTTTCGAAGCGGGGCCGAGCCTTAATCGGATACATCTACGTGGGCCCGTGGGGGTTGAATAATGAAGTGCGTTTTTGGGCCACGTGTGGTCTGGTTTGTGCTATTGATAGGGAATTGGGGATGTAATTGCAAACAATCAAAACTTGGGGCCCGAAAAGAAACCGACGTGACATTACCCAGCTCACTCGCCATTGCCTTTGTCACTTTGTTATCCAATTTCTCTCTTGCCATTTTTGTTCGGCTTTCGTGTCATCCCGGACAAGAAACCAAACGCAGAAAGCAACAAGCTTGTCCTTTCCCTGACGATTTGCTTGTTCTATACATTAAAAAAAAATTATATTAACAAACAGATGTCATAGACTTACATGTCAACTAGTAAGCTAGTGGTTTTAATTTTTCACTTTGCAGACAAATTTAGTTACATAATTCTCTGTTATATTGCTTTGTGAAAACCAACTTTATGTTTAGAATGATTCGCGTAGTCGACTAAGATATAATTGCGCTGGAACTCAGACAGAACATCAATTGATTATGATGGGAACAAGCTTGGAAATAGAGGTGGGACATGGGCCGGTTCAACTTGGCTCAAACTGAAATCAGACAGTAAGTCAAACCTATTATGATACGCCTTGACAAAACTTTATAAAAATATGGGTCTAAAAGAGAAGATTGTGCAAAATGGGTTGTACAGGCCCAATGCAAAACCTGATCCGACCCGACCTGCCGAACCGGCCGGTTCGGGCATGGACCCCCCCAACGGCTCTTCCACGGACACTTGAATTTTTTTTTAATTGGGTTAATTACAAAGTATGCCCTTCAATAATTTTTTGCTTCATTTTAGCTCTAAAAAATCCATCTTCACCCTTCCTAACAACTAAATTTTAAGGACTTTTTCATTTAAATAATTTTTTGCCCTCTCCTATAAATACTAATGTCATTTTCACTCTATCCTCACACTATTACTCAATCTCTCTTCTTTCTCTAATATATTCTCTTAAGCATTTGAGCCTTTTTCTTAATCTCTTCCAAATTTCTTACTAATCTCCACATAATATTTTCATAATTTCCTCTTAATTTTACATTAATCACTGCTATTAGTTCGTGACTCATAACTTCAAAAGGAAAGGGCAAGTTGACGGAAAGTTCATCTTCCTGCACCATCGGCCTCCGAGGCTTGTTCCGTCACCATTCTCGCGCTCGCCGATAAAGGCATCTTAATTGAAGAATTACATGACGATGATGCAAGAATTAATATGAAAAATTACGATTTGGGACTCGATAATCAATTATCCGATGATGAAGTTGAAGAGTTGGATGTGACGGGGGCCGGGGATCCATCAACACAATTGATGCCGACAAGTCATAGACTCGCTATGGAGGAAACCTAAGGGTAAAGTAAATGTTTAGAAATGTTTCATATAAATGTTTTGGCTATGTCTGCTATTGCTTTCGAGTACTTGCATTTTTTATACAAGTAATATTGTGAGCGGCATTCGGATAAGGTAAGATCCGAAGCTCCTTAAGCCGAGCTTTCAAAGAGATCAATCTCATCAAGATTCAACCTAGCCCTCCAAATGCTCAAACGACCTTAACCAATGACATCAGGATTAGCTGAGGTCCATGAGTCCATGACTATCTCAACACATCATTTGAGTTAAGCGACGTTTACTTATTGGAGTGGTGAAAACAAAAGAGATTAAGGTTTGCGATCTTGTCGATAATCGTACAGAAAATTCTTGCCGTTACCATTTCCACCGTATCATTTGAGATAGCGTTTAGTGAAGGAAAACAGGTGATATCGAAGAAATAATTAAGATTAACACCCGATGTGGTAGAAGTATGCGTGTGCAACTGAGATTAGAGTTTTGCAGCACTCTGGAAGCAAGATCAAAAGAGTTCGGACGACAAGATAATATCCGATACCAAGACTTGAATTTTTTTTTCTCAATTATACATGTAGTTTGTATTTGATCTGATTATGCTGTTAAACACAGATCATAAATTTCTATTTTCCATTATTTTTTGAACGTTTTTGCTATTTGAAAATGTAAGGCCCGTTCCGATTATTTGTAAGTGTCGTTTGACTTTTTTACTTAATAAAACTTACACTGGATGTGGTGTTTTATTTTAAAAATATTTATTATATATACAATTAATTATGTTTCTAATTTTTTTCAAAAAAATAAATAATAAAAACCTCTAAACCTGCCCTACCCCGCCCTAGGACCGCTCCTCTTGGGACTCGTCTGAGCCGGTCCCAGGTCAGGTCGACCCAGCGCCCATCCCTACATGAAAAGTGACTGTCAAGGGAATATATTGTCCTAGGATATTTAAACAAATAAAGCAATAGCAAATAGGAAAACTATGGAACATCTCTATCTTGAAAATAGTTTTTTGCCCACATATTTTCTTTTTAGTTTTCATTTTCTATTTACAGCTTTCTAAATGGTTTTTTCAAAGTTTAGTTATTTCTTTTAGAAAATCATTTTTTAAAAATGAGAAGTTGGAAAATTTCCATCTTATAAAAAAATTATACTTTCTCACATAATTAAAACACTTAAATATATTACTCCTATAAAAAGAAAAAAAAAATACTTAAAACTCTGATGGAATTGGTAGACATATTTGCTTTACGTACAACTTGATATAACACCACATGGAATAAAAAAAAAAAAAAGAGCATGAGATGAACAGTAAGATTTTTTTATACAATTCCAAATAGAACATAATATAAATGAGGTTTATACATCTCGTGCCTTACAGCGATTCAATTTGTAGTGTCATTTTAAGTAAATATAACAAAATAATCATTAAATAATAAAGTTTGGGGATAAAAAGAACAAAAATTAGAGTTTTAACAATCTGAGTTTAACAATTGATGGACAAGAATTCAATAAAAAAACTAAGATTTGGAGTTTACATAAAAATAGAGTCTAATGAGTCTAATATCTTTATAGTAAATTTTTAGGATTAATAGTAAGATTTGTTAGCAATTAAAGCAGTGTTTAACTATTGATAAAAATAAAAAAAATAAAAATGGTACGAACTAGGGATTTAAATTGAAAATTTCAAGCAAAGTCTCAAAGCAATCCAATCCATGGCAAAAATTAGACAAAAGCGGCTAAATTTTTTTTATAGAAGATAGAAATAACCTTCCTATAAAAAGTGATGCTTATCTTTGGTGGAAAAAATGTCAAAAAGTATGAAAGGTGAAGAAAGTCCTTATAGTTTTATCTTTGGCAGATACAGTCCCCAAAGTTGCAGATTTATTGACATTGTGAAATAGTTTAGGGATCAAAATAGAAGAAAGGAAATCTATACAGGGCTAGAAAAAGATTGGACCATTACTTAAGGAAAAGAATAAAAAAACCTTGTTACTGTCCTCATACAGTTTCTCAAAGCCTAATTCTTAGATGAAATAGTTTACGGACCAAAACGGAAGAAAAAAAATTTGTAGAGGGCTAGAAGGAGGTTAGACCATTACTTTAGGAAAAAAAAACCAATGTTCATGAACAATAACCCCAAAGTCGGCAATTAATATATAGTTATAATATAAAAAAGGTCAATGCATATGCTAAACTCTATTTTGTTGCCGCAATGATTCATAATTAGTATGGTAACCTCTTCCACCTCAGCCATCTGAATAGCTTGGGATACAAATTTCTATCATTTGTTGCTCAACATTCAAACCTTCTTATCATCTTCCTCATTATTAATTCTTTTAATCATCTAGTTTGACAAAAAAAAAAGTACAATAATATAAGAAAAGAAAATATAACAATAACCAACAAATTTGCCAAAGCTGAAGCCATATTAACCATATAAAAAATTCAATAATGGTAACAAAACTATAACAAAAAATGGGTACCCATCATCATTTGACAAGTGGTACGATTATAACCAACAAATCTGTCAAAAGATAGTAAACAAATGAATTTATTACTATTGGAAAAAAAATGATAAATACTCTACTCCTAGTACTGTTGTGAGAAGAATTAGGAGCAGGCTGCTGATTTGTATGCTCTTTTCATTCCAAAAAAACCTTCCTTTAAACGGCCTAGTGAAGCCACCTAGTCCTCTCCTCCTAATAGTTCTTTCAAACTAAATTTTGATAGGTTTTCTACTGAGGAAAAATAGAAGGGTAGGTGCAAGTGGTATCATTAGAGATTGCATGGGTCAATTTGTCATTGTTTTTGCTAAGAACATAAGTTACTCTTGTCCTCTTATGGTTAAAATTTGGGGTCCCATTGAAGGACTAAGAATGACTTCTCTCATGGGCAATATCACCTTGGAAGTGGGATTAGATTCTAAAAATCTATGTGATTTGGTTAATTCCAATATCCCAAAACATAACATTTACCATTCCATCATTTTGGAATACAAATTACTTATGGATCAAATGAAGGTAAAACATCTTTAGTTTAGGTAAAGAGGAGCAAATAAGTCACTATGCACTTTAGCAAAGTTTGGAGCTCTCATGCAATAACCCGGTGTTTATTTTAATTCCTGATCGAGTTGCATAAAAAACTCTGTTGTTAGCAATTTTCCTAGCCTTCCCATTTTTGTGGACCCTAGATCTAGATTAGTTGATTCTATTTTTGTTATTGCTAGCTTTGTTATTGCTGCTCCTGTAAGGAAGGGTTACTAAACTGATTTTACATTTGAAAGATATCAAGCTGCATTTGTTAGTTTGCATGCGCTTAAGCCTCCTAATAGAGGCAAGGACAAATTTTGTAATCTCTCTCTTTTGTTAGTGTTACCTCTTTTCTACAAAAAAAAAACAAAGAAAAAATGATATATAAGCCAATAATGTTTTCAAGTTGGCCGATTCACCCAGTATGTTTTTTTCGGGCCAAATAAGCCACTAATGTTTTTTAGTTGGCTTAAATTGGCCACTCTCATAACTTTAACCATTAAGTTTAACGGAATCTCAATATAAAATGTCAAGTTTGGTCTCTATATTTTCTTCTTCCACCCCTAATGCCTCTGAAGTTTGTTGATTTAATATTTCAACAATCATCTCTACTTTATTTTTCCAATGCCTCTCCGCTAAAATCGATGGGGCTCACATTTCTGGCCATTGCTGTCATAATCACAACGTTTACCCATAACTCTTTTTTGTTCCTCACAAGTGCCAACACCACCTACGAGTTCACATTCCACTTCAGCCCCACCACAATCATAATGTTCACAGTCTTTCACTAGCCGTAATCTCTTATTCTTCTCTTGGATTTATAGTGATGGCGGCTATGCGACACTCATGGAAGACTTGGCTCACTATAGGGGCCCTAAGGTCAGCAGTAACAAGTAGTGACAAACCTCATATGACAGTGAGATGGGTGTGGCAAAGGAGGATGCAGCTTGTGAGCTTGGGCTTTTATTCCATTCAGGAAGACGGTAAAACGAGGGAGGTTGTTGCAAGGTCCAGTGGAGGCTGGATTATAGTGGTATATTTACATTATTTTAAACCTAGTGAATCTATTTGGTCAATTTGAAAAAGAAAATGGTGGACTTTTGTAACACTTCAAAGCCGAAATGGTGAATTGGGTCATTTGTATAATGTTAGTAGTTTATTTTACTGTTTTAAATAACATCAATGGTTTATTCGGCCTAAACAAACATTTGTGACTAATTTGAGTCAATCACAAATCATCAATGATTTATTTGTTATTTTTTCCATTCCAATTTCTTCCTTTTAAATAATCCATGCCTCTTGAAGAAATATAAGATGATACCCAAATAACTTTCATTGATGGAGAAGATATATGTAAAATAAAGGAAAGAGAATAAGAGAGCTAATAGGAAGAATTAGACACATGTTTGTAGAAAAAACAAAAGAACAAAGTTTTTCCATTTTACCTCTTAACCTAAATACAACATATTACATAAGTAGAATTCTAGCTAGAAAAATACATAGAGGAATGGTAACTAGTTGTACAAAAAATAAACAAGTTGAGTCTAGTCTTCTAAAAAGATAGGAATCAAATCAAAGTAGCCTAGAAATAAATTTCTGCACAAGCATATTTCCTGCAAACTTGATCTCCATTGCTCTACAGAGACGTGAAAAAAAGAAAATCTGATAAATGTCAAAGTAACTCATGATCTAAGATGATCTTCAAGTGGTTTTGTGGCACCAATTTCAAGATTAAAGACATAAATCTCCTCTATAATGAACTATCATATATTGGGCAGTGAAATTTCACCTAACAAGAACAAAGCAAACTACCTTTTACACCAGGGACTAAAATGAAAATTCGGGACTGAAATGAGAATTCTACCATATATGCAAGTTAAACAAATCAACTAGAGTTAATATAAGACAACTATACATGAAGCTATAAACTTGTCTAAATTGTTAGACAACAAAAAGATATAAATCAGAGTAGTGAAACTAAAATTCATTTTTAAAAGAAGAAGAAAAACCAAATCATATCCAAAGAAAAGAGACATAAAGAAAATGCATCTCCCTCAACTTAGAGAATGTTTCAAATAAAGCTCAAAATGAAACAATAGTATAATGCAAATGCATTAAAAATGCACTTCATGAGCATTAAATGCCTTGAAAACTTAAGCAGATTTGTTGAACTAAAGCAACAAATAATCAATAGCCTTACCAAATCTCCAAGATTGACACATTCAAGAATGATGTGAGAAAAATCACAAATCAGGCTTTTATCAAAAGCTTAGCCAACAACGGTAAATGAGAAAACAATGACAGCACTGTTAGAATCAACGGCCACATATACCACACACACAATAACAAAAAAGAGAGTAGCAACTATAAGAAGAAATACCAATGAGACTAACAAAAGGAGGAAGCAAAGTAAATAAAAAACAAAAATAGCTCACAACATTATCTACCTTTTGGAATTCCAAAATATAATATCTCTCTCACACAATTCATCTAACAATTGGCATGCACCATCTAACCTTTGGCTAACTAAATTTTGATAGGTCTTTTAATAAGGAAAAATCGGAGGGCAGGTGTGTTTATGGGTTTAAGCTAAGATTGTAGTTTTGGTTGAAAAACTTAGTTAACTATTTTTATTGTAGAAAACACTAAACCTAAACATCTTTTTTCCATTGGCTTGCTTGGAAGGTGCAGCAATCATATCAAGAGAAGGGCCAAGCGTTGAACAAGAGGGAGAAGAATAAAATACAATTCCAAGTTGAAATTCAAGGAAAAATACTAACCTTGCTCTTAAGATATAATTGTTTATAAATTACTTCTTAAGAATTGCTAATTGAGTAATGCTCATAAAGGTGAAAGACTATGATAAGAGTGCAGCTTGATGATTAAAAGTGATTAGATTTTGAGGAAATTAAAAAAGAATGAAATTTTTCATCCACTAATGTGGTTTGAAGAATTCCAACAATAAGTCAAGATATTTTGGTAAGTATATGCTAAAATGTGGTAGGAACCTAGACTCATAATATATCATTAGGCAAGTCTATGAGTCTTCTTTAACATAAAAAAACAAAATTCAATTTGAAGGCCTAACTAATGAATTATATTGATTATTGCAAGACATCGCCTAAATGGCGGGCTTTGAACAAATCTGAAACTTGAACAATAAATTGTATTGATTGGCTAAACCAAAAATTGTAAGTAAAATATATATTGTAGCTTGAGAAGTCTAGTTTTACAGGAATTTTACAGATTGCAATTTGAACTTTTCTACAAAGAATTATGGTCATTCTTGTGGGAGTGTGCAAATCTATCAGTTTTATTAGTGGCAGGTTTAAGATGTATGTTATGGTATTCAGGTTTAACCAAGACATTTGGAAATTAAATTAGACTCTAATAATAGTTTATATTATTTTGATTAGGTTGTTGAACCTAAGTGATCATTGGATTGGTTATAGGTTTCGAACAAGATAAGTGGCATCCTATATACATTGTTCATCTTCTGCTCATACTTTACCTTAGTTATATATGACTTTGCTTATTGGAGTTTCATAAAATAATTACTATATGTGATGATTTTTTCTCAATTTTTTGTTTTATGAATGATTTATGTTTATTTTACCTAAGCATCAAGCAGAGATGCTTTGTGAAATTCTATTTTATTATTGATGTGTTGTGTGATTTGATAATGAAAGTATGATTTTTGCGACTTGGTTTTATCATTTATTTTATGAACAATTTATAAATATAAAGGGCTCATAGTTTAGCTATGAATGTGGCCAAATATATGCTACATCGACACCAAAATTAATTATATGACCTCAACAATGGGAATAATAGTTGGCAATGAATGGATGAAGTATGAAACGTTGATATGACCAATGTCATTGGAATAAAAGTGATTGTAGCTATGACCCTGACATGGGAATAATAGTGACCCTTTAAAGAACTTATGAGCTATGAATGTTTTGAAATATGATGCTATAAATGAAGGACACATGTTTTCTTATATGAATGATACATGCATTTTTATGAACATGTGGATGTTTTCTTATAATGGTTTGATTTTCTTAATTTATATTTTACCTTTGAAAAACTTATATTTGATCCGGTAAGGTGTGTAAGGTACCACTTACTGGGTTGCAAAGCTCGCCTCCCTTAATAGTTTTCCTAGATGCATGGGGCGAATTAAAGGAGATTGACGTCGGGCTCATTGTAGCTAGCACTTGAGGATTTGAATGCTTCTTTATTTATAGTTAGATTTATCAAAGACCTTTTTTTATTTAGAACTATGAGCGTAGTATTACTGAAATGTTTTTGAGATTTAGGTATTGGATTTAGTTATGTGACCATATTGGTTTCATTTTTTTTAATGAAGAGTATGAGATATGAGGTATTCTATATGCTATGTTATATCGCAAAAATAGGCTTTGTGTTATCCAACCATGGATTAAGGTGTCATGGTCGTGTTACACTATGTTTTAGGCCATGACATAAAGTTTGTATTAGAGCTTGGGCTTTAGATCAACAAGAGATTAAGACCTATAGAAAGCATTGGAGCTTGTGACATTAGATATGTTGTGACATTATATGGACAATTGATATTGAGTTTTGCTTGTTAATAGTTAAGATCAGTATTGGATAAGAGAGTTTGGCTTTTTTGGCAGCAACAAGGAAGATAAAAGACACTGGAAAAAGTAAGTGAACAGCCAGTACTTCTTGATCAAATGTAGATATAGATGATGCTAAACCAGTGACACAAAGCGATTTAGTTGTGTTTGTCAGGTGGTGGCTAACCTTTTGCAACAACAATAGACTCAATGGCCTTCTTGTTCTACTGAAACCTCTAATAAAAGATTCCGTTGGGCACTTTTGCTAGAGTTTAAGGGTGGAGTTGATCTTTTTGTCACAGACACATAAATTAAGGAAATTTAAAAGTTATTTGATGGCATGAAGATTTCAATGAAGGAGCTCATGGGCCTAGCTATTCTTCAATTGAAAGGAAATGTTGAGTATTGGTGAGATGCTATCAAACCAATCTATGACAAGGAAAATGAACCATTGACTTGGAAAGAATCAACAAATATCAAAAGAATGATGCGCAATTATGAAAAGTTAAAGAGGACATAAAGAATGAGGTACAATCAGATTTTAGGATCCATCACTACTAAAAAATGAAGGTTTTCCAATGGCCATTTCCAACGGCTTCGCATTGGAAACAGGGCCATTGGAAAATAATGCGTTGGAAATTTTTTTTCCAACGGCCTAGCAGATAACCGTTGGAAATTCCAACGATTAGCCATTAGAAATTGGGCCATTGCAAATTTCTAACGGCTGAAGTTCACATAATTATTTGGCCCAAGTAATAGGTTTTTCCAACAGCTCAAGCCATTGGAAAATATGCCAACGGTTACGGCCGTTGAAAACTTTTTATACGAAAATAAAAAAATATTTATATATATATAACATGTATTTTATATAGTCCTAAATTATATTTTATATTTTATAAGATGACAAAAAAATTAAAAAATTAAATCTTATATTACACAACAAAATTCAAAACGAGAAGGCAAAAAACCACAAAATTATAAAAAATACATAAAAATACAGAAATAACAAAATCAAAAAAATTACATAAACAGGAAAAAATAAGAAAAATTATACTGAAAACAAATATGCACTAACATAAAATAAAACACAACAAATACACCAAAAGCACAAAATATAACGAGATCCCTAAAATTGAAAAAAAAAAGAAGAAAAATTGAAACGGCAGATTTGCAAATGCTATGGTTGAGGAGGGTAGTGGAGCGAGGAGCCAAGGTGGATGATAAGAAGGAAAGACACGGCGAATGGTGAATAGCGAGCGACAGAGAGCATAGAGGAGAACGACAACAATGAACGGATTTAGAACGGATCTGGGCGAGGAGCGATGAGTAGAGAGGAGAATGACATATCTGGTGCAGATCTGGGGAATGATTGGCAAGCGAAGTGCAGTGACGAGGGGGAGACAGGCGAGCAGACGGAGAGTAGACGGAGCGCAACGACAAAAGAGAGATAGGCAAACAGGCCGAAAGCGTAGACGAAGAGAGCAGAGAACGGAGAGAGGCAAGAGCAAAGAAAGCAGAGGGAGGAGAAGGAGAGAGTAGGGAAAGGAGAGAGGCGAGGGAGAGGTCTGAGATGGAGAAGATAGCAGAGGAGGCGAGTGAGGGTGAGCGAGAGGGATAATGTATGTATATATATATAGTTAGGTTAGTTTTGGGCCAATTTGGGCCTAATAAGTTGGGTTATATAGTGATATAGTTATTATTATATTTTCATAATAATAATAATAATTATTATTATTATTAACCAAACATTAATATGTGTGTGTATGACATATATACATACAACATAAATACATATGATAAATATCAATATCAATATATATATTATTTTTATTTATTATTTATGACTATATTATTATTTGATTATAATTTATATATGGGTATATATGATAAATTATGATTATATAATATATTTGATACATTTTAACATATGATATATTATATGATATAATTATATATTATACTAATATATTATGATAAATACATTTATGACATATCTAGACGTAGGTAATATGTTCATATTATGATAATTATTATATATTATTACTAATATATATATGAACATAAATACATGATTATATCACATATATATTATTTTTATTTATAATTAACGTATGACTATAATTATTATTTGATTTATAAATATTTATATATGATTATTATGATAAAAATTATTATTATTAATATATTATGATACACATGTTAACATATTATATATTATATTATCTATTATATATTATACTAATATATTATGATAAATACATATTATGACATATCTAGACGTAGTAATATAGTATCAATTATTATTATTATTATTTTAATCATTGTGGTAAAACCACAGTGACAATTATATTAAATTATCATTATAGTTATCTTAATTATAAAATATAATATCAATATATGGGCTATGGCTTTAATATTGGGCCTGAGTTATAATATATAGGGTTAAGTTATATTATAGTATAATATATATGACATATTAATATATGTAATATATGTGAATATATCATATGTATGATACCTTAACATATGTGATAATGTAGTTTGTGATAATAATAATAATAATAATAATAATAATAATAATAATAATAATATGTATGGCATATACATCATATATCATATACTATGTATATGTTATTATGATAAATATATATTGTGATATATTATATAAATATATATCAATATCAATATCAATGTAATATAAATATGCACATATATAAATGTGTGTGTATGTATGTGACATATATATATCAAAATATTTAAATTGGCCTAGGCCGTTGAAAAAATTCAAAAAATATTTCCAACGGCCTAGGCTGTTTGAGAAATTGACTGATTGTTTCCAAAGGCCTAGGCCGTTGGAAAAATTCACAAAATATTTCCAATGACTTAGGCTGTTGGAAAAATTCACCAAAAAAGTTTCCAACGACCTTGGCTGTTGGAGAAATTCACCAAATGTTTCCAATGGCCAGGGCCATTGGAAACAATAAATAAGAAAAAGGACTGCTTGACTTACATATTTTCCAACGGCTTTAACCGTTGGTAAATTGTCCATTGAAAATTTTGTATGCTTGGCCGTTGGAAATTTTTTTTTACATTTTACAATTTTTTTTATAGTTTCCAACGGCCTTGCAGAGTTGGCCGTTAGAAAATGGGCCGTAGGAAACAAGGGTTTTTTTTAATAGTGTATGATAATGGCACCATTAGGTTTAAGGGGAGGTTGTGTTTGCAAAATGACACTGTGTTAAAAAGAGAATTATTAGATGAAGCACATGAGACTCATTTCACAATGCACCAAGGTGGTACAAAGATGTATAAAGACTTAAAGCAAATTTTTTTGTGGGACAATATGAAATGGGAAATAGCTTAATTTGCATCTCAATATTTGACATGCCAACAAGTCGAACATTAGAGGCCAGCTGGTTTATTACAACATTTAGAGATTCTTGTATGGAGATAAGGAGCGTATATCCGTGAATTTTGTGACTAGTTGATTAGCCCATTTTCTACATATAAAGCTAACAACTCTACTCGATAAACAAGCACGGTTTTACATAAAAAAAATTATTTGGTTGAATAGAGTTCCAGTCAACATTGTTTCTGATCATGATTTTACGTTTATTTTTAATTTTTGGAAGAACTTACAGTGTGCATTGAGATAAGAACAAAAATTAGTAATGTATATCATCTTCAAACAAATGGGAAAATGGAAAAGACCATTTGAAGTCCTTGGTCACTTAAGGGAGGTAACCTACAAGATAACTTTGCCACCCAAGCTATCTAATGTGCATAATGTCTTTCATGTATCTTTACTTCAAAAGTATGTCCTTAATCCAAGTCATGTTGTGGAGTATACATTATTACAAGTTCGTGATGATTTAACCTATAAGGAGTTCCCTATCTCTATTGTTGATCAAAAGGAGTAAGTGCTACAGCATAAAATAATTCCATATATAAAAGTTCAATGGAGGATATGAAGGCAAAATATTCATAACTATTTGACGACTAAGGTATGTCAAGTTTTGAGGATGAAACTCTTTATAAGAATGAGATAATGTAATACCCTAAAACTTAAATAAAGGACCAAAGCGTAATGGCTTAGTTAACTTTTTTATTATAAAAAACACTAAACCTAAATGTCTTTTTCCCTTTGGCTTGTCTTGGATGGTGTGGCAGTCATAGCAAAAGAAGGGCAAAACATGGGGAAAAAAAAATAGAAGAAGAAAATATGATCTCAAGCTGAAATTCAAAGTAAAATACTAATCTTATTCTTAAGATGTAATTGTTTATAAGTTGTTTCTTGAGGATTATTGATTAGGTAATGCTTATAAAGTTGAAATAGCATTATAAGGGTGTATCTTGATGATTTGTAAGGATAAGATTAGAAGAAAATTAAGAAAGAATGGAAATTTTCATGCACCAATGTGGTTTAAAGAATTCCAACAATAGATTAAGATTTTTTGGTTGGTTATATGCTAAAATATGACTGGAACCTAAGCTTATGATATATCATTGGAAAGGTCTATGAGTCTAATTTAACATAGAAGAAATAAAATTCAATTTGGAGGCTTGAGTAAGGAGTTATATTGATTCTTGCAAGGCATTGCCGAAGTGGCATGTTTTAAACAAATCTCAAACTTGAACAATAAAATGTATCGGTTGGTTGAACAAAAAATCGTGAATAAAATATATATTATAGCTTGAGAAGTTTTCAAAAGAATTATGGTCATTCTCATAGGAGTGCGCAAATCTGTCAGTTTTATTAGTGGTAGGTTTAAGATGAATGTCATGGTATTTAGGTTGAACCAAGACCTTTGAAGATTAAATTAGGCTCTAAGATAATAGTTCATATTGTTTTGTTAGGTCCTTGAACCTGAGTGGTCATTGGATTGATTCTAGGATCAAAACAAAGTAAGTGGCATTCTATATACCTTTTTTGTTTTCTATTCACACTTTACTTGGGTTATATATGATTCTTATTATTAGAGTTTCATAAAATGATTGCTTTTATGTGATGATTTCTTCTTAATTTCTTGTTTTATGAATGATTTATGTTTGTCTTACTTAATGATTGAGCATGATATGGTTTGTGAAATTCTATTTGATTATAGATGTGTTGTGACTTGACAATGAAAGTATGATTTTTATGACGTTTTGTTATCATGGATACTATGAATAATTTCTGAAGAGAAAGAACTCATAGTTGTGCTATGTACTTGGCCAAAGATATGCCACATAAACACCCATAATTAGTTCTATGACCTCACTAACGAGAATAATAATTAGTAATGAATGGATGAAGTATGAAATGTCGATATGACTGATATCACTAGAATAATAGTGATCGTAATTATGACCCTGTCATAGGAATAATAGTGGCTCTTCAAAGAACCTATAAGCCATGAATGTTTTCAAGTATGATGCTATGAATGAAGAACACATGTCTTCTTCTATGAATGATAAATGCATTTTTATGAACATGTGGATGTTTTCTCATAATAGTTTGATTTTTCTTGATTTACATTTTACTTATGAAAAACTTATACTTGATCCAATAAGGTGTGTAAGGTACCGCTTACTGGGCTGTAAAGCTCACCCCTCCTCCTTAATATTTTTCCCAGATGCATGAGGTGAATTAGAGGAGATGGACATCGGGCTCATTGTAGTTAGCTCTTGAGGATTTGAAGGTTTTTTTTTATAGTTAAACTTTTCAAGGACCTTTTATTTAGAACTATGAGTATAGTATTACTGAAATGCTACTAAGATTTAGATATTGGATTTAATTATGTGACCATATTGGTTTCATTTTTTTTTGAATGAAAAGTATGAGATATGAAGTATTATATATGCTATGTTATATTGTAAAAAAATGCTTTATATCACCCAAGAATGGATTAAGGTGGCATAGTTGTGTCACGCTAAGTTTTGGAACATGACAATGACGAGGCAAACATAGTTAGCAAATTACACTCGTCTTGCAGGTATAGGTGGTTGGCAAGTAAGAGTATTTATCATAAGTAAATTCACACCATTTACTTGTTAGGCCCATGAAGCATGAAATCCCTATTTTACCCTTAAAATTAACACCACCTAACCCTACCTTACCATTTAACCTTTAGATTTGCCTCTTCTCATAGTCCAATTACTCTACCTTACCTTGTCTGAATTTGATTATTTTGATTCCAATTATTCTAAGCTTTCATAAAATATAGTTAGGAGTTAAGATTTTTAGTCTCTAATTTCAATTATTCTAAACTTTCATACTAGATAAAATGTTTTGCTTCATTGAAATAGAAATATATAAATATTGAAGTTATCAGATGTGTACAATGACATTGGTATCTCTAATTTAATTTGAAATATAGATGTGGGCAATGGCTTTGATATGAATGCTTCATGTTTTTTTATGAAATAAAAAAAAATAACTTAAACCATGGGTTATCTATGGTTCACAGGTATAAAAGAGATTTTTTACCTACTGGCGGATATCCACAAAGTGATGAGTATAAAAAAGATCACGGCCATCGATAGCAGGGACAAGGTATTCATGCCCGATCTACGTTGTTGTCATCCCTAATCAAAACCATGTAAACATACTAAAATTTTTGAAGAAAAAAATTAATTCAAAATTTTGAATCCCGATCTATAGAAAATGGTTGATTTTTTTGAAGAAGTAATTTTAATGAAAGTTAAAGAGGAGGAAACAAGAAAACTAAAAATATAGATAAATACAAAAATTTGGAAGAAAAAATTCCAACTGGTGGTGCTACCATTGAAAAAAATTATTGTCCCAATCCCATGTCAGCAATTTCCAGAATTCGACCATCCTTACTCAAGAGAAATGGAGTGCAAGAGGAGAGAGTGAGAGGAAAAGAAGAAACGGGAAAATGAGTGATAAATGTAGTTTTATACTAGAGAGATGAAAAAATTTCACTTTAGTCCCTCATTTTTCATAGGTCTTTTAAATTGGTCCCTAATTTTGAATTTGTAACATCTTATGTTGTTAAAAAATTACCAATGGTTTAGGCAATTGGTAACTATCAATGACTTGGTTCTGACCATTGGTAAATTTTAAACTCCTTTGCCAACGGTCTAACACATTGGTATAGTTGATAAACAAGTAGTTAGAAAATGCCTTTATTTTAGTAGCGGTTTGTTATTTCCTAAAGGTTTCTTCAAGAATATTTTATTAGAAAACAAATTATTCTCTCCATTATTCAAGAAAGTGTCTAATTTATTATTTATCTAAAACATTAATAAAAAAAATTTCACTATTTGAAATACATTAATGGTAGATTTAATTGTAAAAGAGCTATAGTGACATTCCTAGGGCTAAAAATTTGGGTTATCAAGTCTAGTTTGGGTTGAACTTGAGACCTAAGCAACCAACCTAAAATGATGAAAAATCTAAGCCAACCCGAACTAATCATTTTAGGTTCCAAGTTTAGTTTTCCCATTGATAACAGTCCTATCTCACCACCCTAGATTGTTGAACCTAAATAGCTATAGCAAGCTCACATAAGTAGAATCGCAACTTCATTGCCGCTAGCTACCATGCATCATCCATAGACTTGTCATAGTAGCAAGGTCGTGAGCCCAACCAACAATCTATGGAAGTTGGTGAGTTAAAAGATTGTTAAGTTATTTTTGTAATAATAATTTAGAGATTGGTGAGTGTGTAGAACTTCATAAATTTATAAGAGATATGAAATTTGTGACAATAACAATATTTGTGTATTAGAGAGAAAGGGAAAGAGAGAAAGATGGAGTGAGTGAGTGAGTGCGTGGGGCAACAATGGGATAGAGTGAATTACGGAAGGATGAGGAAGGTTGAAGTCATCATTTGGGGATGGTGTAAGGTTTTCTTTTCTTGTTTTTTTTTTTTGTTCAATTTGGGTTAGTTTTGCCATTAGGTATAATAACAGGTTTAGGGTTAGGCTATTATCAGGGGTAGAGAGGTAATAAGTGAAGGTTTAAGAATGATATATTCTGGCTAATTTGAATTTCAGGTTAAATCCTAAAACCTAACCGATCCTAATCATTTTTCAAGTTTTTTTTTAAATATGGGTTAGTCCAATAAGAATTAGCATTTCCCCCTTGCCTAACTTGACCTGGACAAGACATTTCCATTTTGGGTTTAAGTTGGAAATTCACGTTCAGGCTTTTCTTATAACCCTATCGGTTTCTGCTTTGACAAATACTATGGGTGAGCATTGGTTGGGTAAACCTAAAACCCAACCCGAACCACCCTCATTGGGTTGGATAAAAATAGACCATGGTTCACAAGTTGGTTCAACATATGAGAGAATCAATGGTTTTTTTGTTGGTTCTGGTTCAATATGGGATCAACTCGAGGTGTCACCTAATTCGAGGTATATATATATAATTGTACAATAAAAATTATAGTATTACTAATATGTGTGTGTGTGTGTGTGTGTGTGTGTGTGTGTATTTCTTTAAAGAATTATTATGGTCATCTTGTGTTTTTTTATTAAATTTTTAAATTGATGTCCCAAAATGAAATAACATGGAAGTTGTGGTACTATTCATGAAATTTCTCAATATTCACTTGAATCATTTCACTTTTTAGACCAAGTACTCCTAAATTATTTTACTTTCCAGATTACTCTCTATGACACAATCCTTATGTTTTTATTATTTATGAACCACGTGAAACTAAAAATTCATGACATCAACATATTTCAAGTTTTGATACTGAAGAATATAGTCTTAAAGACTTCACTTTTTATACTGAATGTGGTGCCAATATTGGAAATATTGAAGGGAAGTAAACTGGTTGAGATAGAAGATACTCAACAAACAATTTTTTGAACCGTTTTGGTAATAGTATGTTAAACTCTTTTGAATGTGTCTAAGTACATGTATTTAATTATTGATTTAATTGTATATTATGTTAAATATTTCATAAACTGGTTATAAATTCAATTTTATTGAATTTTGGTGTTTTTATAGGTTTTGGTTCAGTTTAGTTCTTAATTTTTGGGTTAAGTAGAAAAATTTTGGAATCGAAGTTAATAAGCTTTTTTAGTCTTCTGGGTAATATCATTGTTTATACCCGTGGAGATGCTAACTTACTAAAAGATCTATCAACTATAGACTTTGAGTTTTCACAAGAAATTAATGTCATCATATAATGGCTTTCTGATTGTGCAAATTTATAATCACTGAAAAATGGGGGGGCAAAGTGCTCTTGCCTATTGCTCTCCAATTTTTTTGACCTCGGCCCATTTTGTTTTTGGGTTTCATTAGCCCAATTGTAGCCAACCAAAGGCGTGAGAAATGGGAATTGCTTGCCTGTCTATGGAAGGCCTGGCCGGACGGCCTACCCAACGTACGATTGAAAATAGAAAATGACAATATTGGATGCGTCCAAAACCAATGCGGTTCTTTCCCCAAAAGGCTCGCTAAAAAGGAAAAACCCATTCCTCTACTCCTTTTGCTTTAAATTGTTTACAATATTCACTATTTAGTAATTATTTTATATTTTATATTTTTAATATTTAAGTATATAAGTGAAAAGTCCTTATATATAAATGATAAATAAGGATCCATAGTTTCTAAATATATTTTTTTTAAATCTTTTTAACAAATAATAGTATGAATAATTCAAGTTAAATTATTCAAAAATTAAAGGGTGTGAGAATGAAAACGTACCGGGAACACTCAAGGGCAATAAACCCTTCTATTTTGGATTCTGATTGGATTCTTAACCTTTACTTTTTCAACAAGGGTTTATAGCCTCTTTCCCCTTGTTATGCTTTCCCCCCATTTAACTTATATGTCGACGGTGGAAAAACACTTACATGACTCCAAAGTTATTTCACGTGGCTTGTTAGATTGAGCTAGTTTATTACTCTGGTACTGATAGATGAGAATATTGAAGGGTGATTTTCCAAAATTTTCTTTTTCCCCTCCCTTTAATATGTGAATGGAGTTAAAGGGAATTAATGGAATGTTAGATCTATTGGTAATAATCACAAGATTAATTTGCATTAAACTAAGGGCTGGTTGTTATTTTTGGTTTTCCAAAATTTCAAGTGGTCAAGGGTTGGTTTAACATTCATAGCAATGTTTAAAGTGATTTAGATCGAATCATTGCTAAGCTAGTGTGAGGACAAATATCAATTTAGAAAATTATTCATTGGCATACTCACAATATCATGTAGTTGATTAGAGCTCAAATTGTACCTTGTCAACTGGGGCGGAACTAGTGAGGAGTTAACAGAGGCGTCGGCCTCCCCTCTAAAATTGTAAAATACCTTTAATTTCATTTAAAATTTAAAGAAAAATGTATTCTGGACCCCTTAAAATTGGTCGCATTTCCTTATAAAATTTATAGTTTATGATAAAATTTATTTTAACCTCCCTTTTATTAAAAATCTAGGTCCGCCACTGCTTGTCAATAGATATTTTTTAAGCAAGCACAAAAATATGATACTCTATTTAAAAAAAAAATCTTAATATGGCATGTAAAAATTCCGCCATTATTATATAAATAATATACTTCAATTATATCTCTCAAATACTATAAAATTAAGTCATGTTGGATACTTGTTTTGATCAATATATCATAACTCTGGATTTTGGGTTTGCCTTGTGGAGATTGAGAAGATAGCTAAGTTAATTACTCAATAGTCAACAAATAAACCTAAGCTACGGTGGTTTTTCTCTTTTTCTTTTCTTTTGAGAGAATAGACCCAACTTAGAGTGTTAATCAGTAAGCGCCAAATAAACCCAAGTTAAGATGGTGAGGCTGGTTACTTGTGGTGAGTGACGGTGGATAACTACAGACTATGACCGCCGTGGTGCGCAGGATGGGAGAAATGACAGATAAATTGCGTAGATGATCGAGAAGATTTAATTGTCTTTCTTCTTTTATCCTTATTTTATTAATTGTTTTACTTATGATCATTTTTATTTTATCGTTCTTCTTTTATCCTAAGCCTATTAAAAATATTTCACTTCAACTATAAATCTATTAAGATGAGACCAAATTTGTTAACTCAAGATATTCATTTGATAATAACTTTTCGCATTATAATTTAAATACCTGCAAGTATAAATTCATATATATTCACTTAAAAAAAACAAATATTACAACTTAAGAACTTGTAAATCCTAATTTTTAATAACATTTGTATCTCATGAGTGTCCAACTATATCCTAATCATTATTTCTTACAGGGAATGACTCTAGTATATTCAGAAATGAAAAATCCATCTTATACTTTTATATTGTCATTTACCTTAATAATCTTGATAAATTTCGGCAGCATCTCACCTTAGTTCCTCGGAATGCACACTAATTTGAGACAAAAATCTAAAATTCAACTTCCAAAGAATGAGGTTTCATGCAGCTGGAATTTATCTACTATTAAGATAAATCACAAATATAAAAGTACGATACATAGTTGTTCATTTCTGAACTGTTCAACTTAGACAATTAATGATTCTTTAATAAAGACATACTATGTATATACATTAACTGCAAATCATTGCAGTTACCATATATTCATAGTATTTCTTAACATATCAAGAATTATTGAGAAACACTTTACGATTTATCTATATGCATATGCATTATATATACATACAACTACAAATAACATATTTATTTTTTATACAAAAAATCTCAAACACAAATATCATTTACCTCTACATTGATAATTGAAGCCGAGAACAATACTGTGTGAAGACAGCAAAACTTTAGCCTGATAGAAGGAGCAAGATGAGAAGACGGAGTAGAGACACAGAGTAGAGAAGGGGAAACCGGAGAAGGGAGAAAAATGAGGAAGAAAGAAAAGGGGGTGATCTATAAGGTTGAAAATGTGACTGAATTTGTGACTACTGCCTTTTCTGAGACTGAGTTGTGATTAAAAGTCAATTTTTTCAAGATATGCCACTAATTAATCGACTGGAAGGTGTAAGAGTTTATTTATGTGACTGGAAAAAAAATTAATAGATACGACTGATATGCGATTAATCTTGTTACGACTTCCGTAGCATCTTAATGGCTGATCCACATTCTTAAGATTGAAAATTTGAAATGCGACTAAAAAGGCTTGCAATTGAAAGTTAGTCACATACTTTAGTCGCTCCAAACATTTTCCATTTAAGTGTTGGTAACCATTTTATAATAAATTTAATGTATATAATATTTTTTATAGTTAGTAAATGATTGAATTCACCATTTTTCTTTGTAAATTTTAATTATTTTATTCAGGAATAAAAAATTCTAATTTAAATTATTTATTATCTGTCAAAAAATCATTAAATAAATTAAATTTACTAGAAGACAGTTACGGAATATTTATATTAGAATTTTAAAAATTTGTGTTATACAGTTATTCTATGTTAATGCATTCATCCAGTAAATGACTAAAAAAGACAATTTTAATAAATATAGAATCCAAAAAAATTTTAAGTTAGTTGTCAACTAAAATAGAATAAAATTAAATGTTGGAAAACAATTCACAAAATTTATACGAGAAATACCTATAAGCATGAAAGTGACGTGCAAGCCTGCACATGTAGACGCTGACGACACAATCCACATGCCCAACATGTGTGTCGACGACATGGAACCGAAGAGTGAGGGAACTCTCAATTTATGTTGATGTCCCAATATGTTTGGTGTTTTTTGGTGCCCTGTCGATATTTTCTTTATTAATTGCTCTCTGTTTTCAACACACTAGTTAATTATTTATATTTTCTAAAATGTAATCATTGTTTGAAAAATATTTAACTGATAGTATTATTATTATCAGTTACAATTAATCATTGATTAAGTATTTAGACTTCTAACATAATATAAGACATTGTTAATAAATTATCTACATAAGTTGACAGTTATCATAAATCATCAGTTAAAAAATTTCTTATAGTTAGTTCATTTATTGTAAATGTACATCTATTAACACGTTATTCCTACATGGTGGGGTCTGTCATATTAAATTTTTTTCAATCATTTGAATAAAAGACCCCAAAGTTGGCCTTATTTACAACCAAACCAAGTTAAAAAGTTTCTCGGTACCTAAATAGGTTCCAAGAGATGTGAGGAGCATAGTAGGGGTGGTTCACCATTTGAGATCACTGTATCCAATTTTACAAGAATCTCGGCATCAATTCACTTGTTTTTCAAGAATCAGTGGTCATCGCACTTTGTGGGTTGCAACATGAGCTCACAGTGATCTACCTTTGTTTTCTATTAGCTCCAAAGCCAAAGACACTGGCATTCTTAATGGGGTTTTTCATGAGCTTTGAGTCTGGGTCAACATGAGCTCGAGTAGCCGTGCATGGAGGAGGGCCGGTGGTGCTGATGAAGTAGTATGGTGAAACGAAAGGTGGGGCTAAATGGGCCACAGGAAGATTCGGCGATGAAGGTGGTGGAAGGTGGGCTAAATGGGTCTCAAGTGATAGAGGAGGGCTCTGGTAAGCTCACAGTAGGAAGGATTCGACGGCAATGGAGCATTTGCTATGGAAGCATGGGTTTGCAATTTAGAGGGAAAAAGATTTTGACTAAGGTTTGATTGTAAATAAGTGTAACTCTAGGGTTTTTTGTTTTAATCAATTGATAGATGGTGGTGTAATAGTCCACATCAACCAATAACAACATGTTAACATGACTGATTTTATTCGAAGCGAACTGGCACTTATTCTCTAACTTATTGTTTGAAAGATGGATTTGATGATGGAGCTGTGCAAATGATATTGATTGTTGAAACAAAATAAAAATTAAATTTAACTAAAAGGAAAGTGATCTTTGAAATTAGTTATTAATATGTATTTACCTGATGTGGAATATAAGAAGGAACTTTCCTTTTAGCTTCTCAGATTCAAGGAAGATATTTTCCAAATAGATTTTGCATGTACTTGTAAAATTCTATAAAATTTTCTGACACGTCCATTTTTATAATCTGAGAATCATATTGACTAAGCGTGTTTCTTTGTTAAATCAACATTGATGAGCCTAGAAAGATCGTCAAGAAAATTTCATTATCAATACAAGATTAGCACACAAAGTAAAACATAATTGTCTGTGCACTAAAAAAAAAAAAAAAGCTCCATACCGAAGTCTCGCTAAATTTCACTTAAAAAATTCCACATTTATTTGAGAGACTCGGCGATTCCCTCTTCGCAAATGGCTGTAGGATCGGCAGGGTCAAAGGCGCCGCCACTTTTGCCCACCAAGTGTTCGACCTTCGACCCCACTCGCTCCCAATCAGTTCTGAAAACCACTGTCAACACCGACACCACGCATGCCACCTGCGCCGCCAAAAGCCCGTAACAAAGCCCCAGGAACCCCAGCTTCCAAGCGAACGCCACCGCCACGGCCACCGGCGCACCCACCAGGTAAAACGAGTACAGGTTGATCGCCGCACCGATTCCAGGCCTCGCCGTTCCCCTCAAGATTCCGCAGCTTGTCGTCTGAGGGCAATTCGCTAGCTCGCACAATCCGATTATGGGCAAAACCACGACTGTTAGCCTCAGAACTTCGTTGTCTTCCGTGAAAACACTCGCCCAGGCTTCTCTCCCCACCGTGGTCAGTAGCAATCCAAACAATGATGTGAGCAATGCCAGGCCAATGGCCACCACCGTCGATAGCCGGGCCTTGCGCGGTTGCCCCGCCCCGAGCTCGTGACCGACCCGAGTAGAAACCGACGCGCTGAGTGCCGTCGGGAGGGTGTACATGAATGAAGTTGTTTGTATTACTATTGCTGCGGTGGCCAGAGCAACACGCGGAGACGGTAGATAGCCCGCCAGTATCGTCATGAACTCGTACCACCACCATTCCAGGCACACAGCCAAGCAACTCGGAAGCGCGAACCGAATCAAAACTCCCCACTCCTTCGCGGCGGAGGAAGTTGTTGGCATGGATGGCTGCAGTGACAATGGTGCGTAAAGCGGTTCACTCTGAGCGTTTAGGGAGTAGCAGGTATGATTAAGCATGTAATAGAGAAGGAGAAAGAGTGTGTTGAAATTGGTTATGAAGGTGGAAATGGCGATTCCGTGCACGCCAAGTGATAGTTTGAATGTCAAAAAGAACGTAATGGGGAGATGGAAAACAGTTGAGGCTAAAGAGCACCACATCAAAGGCCATGTGGTTCCTTTACTGCGCAAGTAAATACGTAGAGGATAAAGAATGCTATTTGCTGCCAGGTCAGGAATGGCGATACGGCAATAGATGCTGGCTACTCGGGTTATTTCTGGGTCTTGATTGAGGCTGATCATGAGGGGTTCGAGGTTGAGCCAAAGCAGCCCAATTGGGATGGATGCGAGGAGCAACATTAGGATTGTTCTCCGAAGAGCCAGTGATGCTAACGAGTGATTCTGAGAGCCGAAAGCTTGGCTGCAAACCGACTCCATGCCCATGGCTAGGCCCGACAAGACAGAGTAGCCGCTGACATTGGTGAAGCCGATGGCTAAGGCGCCTCCTGCTAGCTCGAGACTGCCGAGCCTCCCCATACAGATGACCATGATCATGTTCTTCAGGTATCCGACTAGACTCATGGCTGCTATTGGTAATGCTATATCTGTTATTCGCCTTAGCTCTTCGACCACCTAAGATGAAAAAATCAATTAAATTACCAATAAGGAAAATGGAAATCCAATGGTAAATGGTTGGTTTGATAGATTTTGAGTGCGAGAATATTCCGTGTAGGTTTGTACAATAAGATTTAGTACTACCTCTACCATTTTCAGGTACTTTCGGTATGCCACCCCTTGAACCATATCTTTATCGTTCTTTCTTGTGTGCTGGAGCTGTTTCCTTGTTCCTTTGTGTTTTCAGCGTCAGAGCCACTTGCTGGGCACTGTTTAATAAACAACCAACGCACGAGAAAATTTTTAAGAGAGAGATGAAGTGAGAGAGAGAGCGAGAAGTAAGTGTGTTGGCTTAATGGTGTGAGAAATAATGCAAACACAGAGGAGCTTTTATAAGGTTGTGGGATGGTGGGGTAGCATATTTGACTACGTGTATGTATAGTTAATGCTCTCCTTTTGAAAATCATAAAACAAATATAAAGGTGAGGGACTATTGAAGCCCGTAGATTCGTGGAGTAGTGGTAGATAAGAGCACCACAAAAGAGCGGCCTTATTTTAATCCAAGGAATTTCAAGCACGTAGCCTCAGTCCCTGACCCCCACTTGTATTGGAACCAGGCTTGTCTTTTTCCCAAAATTTGGAAACATATCCACTTCCCCTCTTGGGAAAACTTAAGATATTTATATATATACTTTTCGCGTGAGGAAAATGGCCAGCCTCAGGTTTATGATCGGTTGTTTACTTTGATCATGAGAATTGTATTGGTAGAAACGTAACAAGGTTACTGAAATGTGTTGTAGATGTTGAGGGTTTTAGTTTTGCGAACAAATTCTATGAAAGAAGCATAACAAAAACAAGATATTTTCATTTTATTAGTAGTCAGCCGTTTCCTTACCCTCTCAAAATAGGGAACCCTGCTTCCAGGTTATGCGGACTGCCCCGTACTGTAACTTTGGTCACAGGTTCATTTATTACTTATTGGTATTGGATTCTTAGTCATTATAACACTTTGTTATGTCCAATAAGATGGTCAGATACGGGCAGTGAAAAAAATTGTCTTTTTCCGTTTGGTGAAAAAAGAAGAACAAAAAAAAAAAGAGGAGATAAAAAGTGATGCTTTCAGTGTCCACTGTATGGAGCACTAGGGCCTTTCGGGTTTGTGGTTCTGAGTCCCCATCACCAACGGAATTAGGAGTTTCAGTTTGTATAGGAATCGAATTGAAGGCCTCTTGCTCACATGCTTCCGCAAGTTTCTTTCCATGGATCCAGAACTACAGGACCTCTATTCCTCCACGTTTTCATTTGCTGCACGCTCCTTGTCAATTAAATGTACTACAAAGAGTTCCCCTTTCCTTGTCATTTTCGCATTTTCTTAGTTTCTAAGCCTTTCTTTTCAGAGCATCCTCCTTTTTCCATCAACCCTTCAACGCCACTCGGTCCTTTTTCTTAATCTATATGAAATTCATTTGATCTCTATTCTACATTTTTCCCCCAGCTTGCAAGTTCTTTTTCTGAAGAGCATTATGAACCAGATTAAGTGAACTTCCATAAGAAGGGGAAGAAATGAAGCACTTTTTGTTTAGTACACAGAATCAAGTATTATAAGGGTTAGGGGGAATAGAGAAGGGGAGGTTTGAACCCGAGTTAGACGGGGGAAGAGTTGTGTCCCTCTGCACTTCTGCCACTACCCGGGTAGTGCGGGACAATTAACGAAGCACTTTTTAGAATATCTCTATATCTTGTATTCCTAACATGTATTTCCTTCCAGCAACTTAAAACGGGCCAAGCTTTAGTAGGTAGCTAAGTACTATTAGGTTCGAAGGTTTGTTCTAAATATCATTCTATGTCCAAGGAAAAGAAACAATGAAAACAGGAGAGTACTTCCAACTTATAAGTCTTAGAGCCAAACGTACGTCTAAGAGATTTCAGTCTTCCCCTTTATTTCTCTTTGCTGCAGATGACTGGTTCACAGTTGATACGATAATACTGTGTGTGCTTTAACTTCTTGGAGCTTCGTTGTTGAAGATATCTAAGGTTAGATAATTATTTATTTTGGTAGATTGTTGCCCTATTAGCATAAATTTTTCAGTTCAGTGTCTCTTTCAAACCATATATTTGGCCAATACTTGGCTAAGAACGATATAGGTGATAGTGACCCTTATGTTCCCATGAGGTCATCTGGGTGAAAAATGAAAACTATCTTAATCAGATTTGGCGATGACGTAAATATATAGACAGTACTGCAAGTGTAAAAAGTTTTATAATTTTCTTTGAAACTATATCCCCAACAATTAACAAATAATCTAATTGAAACGAGTCTTGTACATAATTCATGTATAAACTCATTAGCTACTACAGTGTATCAGTTTGTTGAAGAAAATCTACATATCGATCAAAGTCTGCCCTGCTTATATATAGAACATGAGATGTTTCTGTTAGAGAGTAAACTAACCATAATCGAGTAACCAACACTAACTACATGAAACTTGCTGTCACACTTAGAAGAAACCATGCATGTGCGTCTAGTTACATTACACCAAATGACCAGAAGAATAATCAATCATCACAGACCCACTCTACTCTTAATCCTGTCGACAAAATGCAATTCCAATCAAAAGCTCTTGCAATTTTTCTTCATGTCTAATTAGATGGGATCTCATACCTTCCTAGCTATCAAATGCATGCCCACCTTGGGATTTTTAAATGCAAGATATCTTCACTTATTGGGTGGTTGCGAGTGTGGAAGCGACAGCATATCCAACGATCAACTCAGATATAGCCCTTCTTGATGTTTTAATAGCTAATGATGATTGCTTAACTTGTCTTCGTAACGAACAACCGACGAGCAATTGCAAGGAAATTGATTCCTTTCAGTGCTCGAAATTTGAATTTTGATGGTCCCTCTGTGACTGGGAAGAATGCCAACTGAAATTCTAATCACAGCACTGAGCTTTTCCGATTATTAAACTAGCTCGCCTAGTCCAAAAAAGCCCAAGCTATACTTAAATTTCACTCCCATGCACAACAGAGTTGACAATTTGATCATGCCTGAAATTATTCGTCCCACATCTTATCTTTTCAAGCATGACACACATAAAAAAAAGAACTTTTGTTGCTAAACGTGCACTCTAGATGAGTAGGCTTTGATTTTGGCATCAGAAATGCAAGTCAAAAGAAAACAAGCACTTTGAAATACGATGGACACTTTATGGGAGTTACTATTATCTTAAGGTAATAGTGGTACTGTAATAGTAATATTTTGGTGGGTGCTGTTGAATTTGGCATATGAATGTTATTATAACATTCCATGGCTTTGGCCCAATGATTAAAGTATTTGGGACATTATGAGAAAGTTTAGGGTTTAAACCTGACATCCTCACCCATTTTTTTAAAAATGTCATATAAAGCTGGTTCAATTACCTCAAATTTTGAAAAATCTGACATTCTCCTTTTCTTAGATTATCAATATTTTTTTGCCTTGCATACTTATAACTATGCTTCTGAATACAAAAAAAAGATAAAATCATATGACAAATGCTACGTGTACAAAAAAATCTACAAAATTTTCTACATCACAGTCATAGTTTGATTTGTTTCTAAAAAATAAAAAAAGTAGAGCCAGTTAACTTTTAATGCATTAAATGCTATAACAACATGTAAAATTTAGTATTCCATCCGTTTCGCAATATTTGGCCTCTATTTTTTTTTTGACAGTTTCAAAATAGTTGTCCCCATTTTTTCAAACATTGAAAGGAGAGAAGTTGAAAAAATTAAAAATTAAAAGTATGTGGGGTCCATTGAAAGTACAAATGCTAGTAACTTTTTTTAGATAAGTACATATGCTTTATATAAAAATAAATAAACTAATAGTTTTATATTAAAAAAAAAAGAAGTAAAAAGTTGAAAAGTCTTAATTTATGTACATTATCAAAGAGAACAGATTTTATGAGACACAGAGAGTAAGATTTTATCATACATTTCTTATACATTTAACATTTCATTGAGGTATTTTACATTCGACATAGCAGCAAGCGCCATATTCCCCTGCCTTACCCTGCTAGTCAATCTCTGACTTTTTTTTGCCTCAAAACCGGCCAAGTCCCCATGCACTAATTCGTATTAAAGATCAAAATCTCTTTAACCAGATTGTCCATTTTCCCTTGTCTGTCCAAAGTCCAAACACCGTAACGGATGTTTAACAAAAACCACACAATTGTCTTGCCACAGCAATTCTATAGCAACACGTAGATTCTCTTATTTGAAAAATGCAACAAGAGGATGGTAATTATTAGATATCTTGTGCATGTTAAAAGACTTGATCTGAAGAATTCAACTGCAAAAGATGTTATGTATTTGAGGTCGGCACAGATGTATTGGTTCAAGGTATGTCTAAGGTCACACGGAGATTTTGTTTGAATATAGTTTATTTCCCTCAAATTCTATCAACTTACTTTAAGAATTTTTGAACTTTGACGTACTGCAACTCAATCCCCTAACTAAAAACCGTGGGGCACTTAACTCCTTTGATCTTATGTCTGTTAATTGACTAACTATAAGTAAAACAGAAAATTGTGTCCCCAGTTATCTAAGTAGTTATTTTCTCTCTTTTATTTTACTATTTACCAATTATGCCCCAATCCCTAATTCATCTTCCTTTTGTTCTCATCTTCCAATCATCCCATGTAATTCACAACAGTTTGATTTTTGGTGACCCAAATTTCAGGTCCTTAACAATCGGCAAATTGTGAATAAAGCCCAAATTTAACCCAAAAAAGAAAATGAATAATGCAACTAGAATAAAACCTAACTCCATTTATAGGTTTTGAGTTTAAGCGATCAACCATTTCAACATTGCTGCAGTTGTCCAAGCCATCACCTGCACCGATTGTAAGGATAAGAAATAGGAGAGGAAAGAGGGAGAGGATGAGTTCATCGAGGCTAACACTATAACACATACGCAAAATCGCAACTGAAAGTTCAGTCGCATTTCAGTTGCGATATTGCCCAAAAGTGACTATTTTGCCACTGCAAATGGCAATCGCATTTTTTCAAGTCATAATTTTTTTCACAACTGAATCTTGACTATTGAAAGTGATTGAAACTTTCAGTTAAGAATCAGCCACAAATATTGTAAGTTGCTTTGCACCTTGTGATGACTACTTCAATCGCTACATTAGGGATTGACCGTATTTAGCACTATTATCTTTTAAATAAATACGTTAATATTTAATTAATATTATTTAATTTAACTGAGGTATTTATTTCACCTGTTATTTAATTGAAAGTTAGATTAAATTGGTATGAATGTTAACTTATTTTAATTATTAATAATAAAATATTCAAATAATGAAATTAAAATTTAAATAAAATAAATTTATATTAATATAAAAGTCAAAATACATACCCAAATATAAAATTTAAAAAGTCACAAAATTCAAAATTCAAAATTCAAAAAATTTAAAACTTAGATCTAGAGGCGAATGAGGTGGAAGAGGCCGAGGAGACCGAGGGCGAGGCGGAGAAGACCAAGACAATGGCGGTGAGGTTAGGATGGATGTGACGATGATGAGGTCAAGATCGAGGTGATGACATCAAGGCCAAGGCGAAGGAGACAAGGTGACTACCATGTGGCCAAAGCGAAGAAGACTAAGGCGAAGGCGGCGAGGCCAAGGAGACTAGGTGATGGTAATGATGACGGATGGCAGACTAGCAAGATGAATGGACAATGATGCAATGGGCGTGGCGGACTACCTGACGGAGATGAAAGATGAGAGTGAAAGACTAGAGTGAGATGAGAGCAAGAAGGTTGAATGAGATGAGAAAGAGATGAAAGTGAAAGATGAGAGTGAGTGATGAAAGTGTTGGGTTTGAAATGGGTGAGACAATCGGGTAAAGAAGAAGGGAAGTAGAAAGGAAGTAGTTGGGGTGACTAAACTCTGACTACAACCTGACTGAGCCTTTTTTATTCTGATTGCTTAGCAACTAAACTCCGACTGCAATCCGACTGAACCTTAACTGACAAGTTCAGTCGCAAAAGCCAGATGAATACAATCGCCTCATACATTAGTGTAGTCGAAATTCAGTTACTATGTTCATCCTTTTCTTAGTTTTTTTACTTTATATTTTCATTGATACAAACACACACACACACACACACACACACACACACACACACACATACACACACACACACATATGGAACAATCATAAATATGTTTGTGTGTATGTGTGTGTGTGTGCAAACATGAATATAATTACTTATGTGGACAATCATAAATATATATAAGCTCATGAAATTTTCTCCATATAGATAATTTCAAAAATTAAAATTAATAAATGAATTATATCATATATATGGAAGTATGAACCATAAGAACAATTCCCATATATTAATAGTTAATTCGACTCTAAACATGCAAACCCTAAATTAACCCTTAAACCCTAAACCTTACACCCTTAAAAAATACTAAACCCTAAAAAAAATCCTTATATATATATATATCCCCAAACTCTAAAAAAACTCCAAACCCTAACCCTCTAGGGATTGTTTAATTAGGGTTTAGTGTTCGTATTTAGAGTTTAGGGTTTAATTAGGGTTTAGGTTTTAATTAGGGTTTGTATAAATGGTTTAGGGTTTGATTAGGGTTTAGAAAACCCCAAACCCTAACTACATACAAACACAAAAATTTTAAACCCTAAATCCCAAATCATAATTAAACCCTAAACTCTAATTCCTTACCCCTAAGACCTAAACACTTAAAACAAACCTTAATTAAAACCTAAACCCTAATTATACGTCCCTAAACCCTAAATACAAACCCTAATTAAATCCTAAATCTTAAACCTAACTATCATTAACCCTAAACCCTAACCCTAATACCATTAATCCTAAACTTTAAACTCAAAATACAAACCCTAATTATACCCTAAACCCTAAATACAAGCCTTAATTAAAACCTAAACCCTAAACCTAACTACCATTAACCTTAAACCCTAAATACAAACCCTATTAATTAATCCTTAAACCCTAAAACTAACTACCATTAACCCTAAAACTCTAATCCCTAAATACAAGGCCTAATTAAACCCTAAACCATAAGCAAACCTTAAACCATAAATACAAACCCTAATTAAACACTAAACCCTAATTAAACCCTAAACACTAAACCTAATCTATACCATTAACCTTAAATGCAAATCTCGTACCCTAAATTTCAATACCCTAATACTTAATTAAATATCCTTCAACCATCATAATTCTATATATATATATATCCCTAAACCCTAAAAAAATTCTCAAACCCTATATCATAAAAAAGCTCTAAATTAATTCTAAAATAAATCCCAAAACCCTAATATTAAATTGATTCAATTAATACTCCTAACTCTATACTAATTTCAAACCCTAAATCTATGTCTAATACCCTTAATCCTTTAAAAAACCCTAAATTCTAATTCTATATCCCTAAACTTTTAAAAAAATTCCAAACCCTAAAACAAAAAAAAATCAATACATATATCCTAAACTCTAAAAAAAAAACCTAAACCCTGAAAATCCAAAACTTCTAAATCAATTAGCCACTAAGAAAACGATTGAGTCAAATTTGACAAGTAAAAAAGTGACTGAAGTCAAACCTGTAAAAAATTTTCGACTGAAAAGCGACTAACATTTAGCGACTGAAACCTTTAGTCCTTTTTACTTCCAACTGATTAGCGACTGGAACACCCATCGACCTTTTAGTCACAATTTTGCATCTGTTTTGTAGTGTAAGAAGAAAGGGATGAGTTTATCGAGACTAAGCTATGTTGGGGTGAAAAATGAACGAACAGCTAAAGCTTGGCTCGAGTTTGGCTTTGTTTAAAGCTCATTCGTAACTCGTTCAAATGATTATCAAACAAGTCCGAACAAAATTTTAAGCTCGATATACAATTCAAACTCAATTTGCTTAATATTCAGCACAACTTGACTCGAAATTAGTTTTTTCCCTTAATTTAAGTGAACAACTCGAGCTTAACACAAGTTCGATTGATTAAAAGCTCATTTATATTGTTTTCAATCTAAACATGAAAAAATATCAAACTTAATAGATATTTTAAGCCAAACATGATCAATCTATTACTTGATTCAACTGGTTTGGTTTTAACTCTACAACTAGGAGCAGGTGGTGCTAGATTTGGAGGTGAGTAGGTCCTAGACGTTGCAGGTATATTTGATGGCGGTGGAGGCAAGGTAAAGGCCATGGGATAGCTGGACATTGTGGACAACAAGAGAGGAAGTGGTAGAGGAGAGGCATAAGGCCAATAACACCAAGGAAAAAGAGGTTGGCAATAATGGAGGTGCCAACAATAGTGATACTACGTAAGGTGGGGCTTTAATTTAAATAAATGTGTGTTTAATTCTCATTACATGAATAATGTTTTGTAATTTTGATTTAGTGACGAAGACTTTAAATTCTCACAATCAAGTTGCTAAACTGTTAAAAGTTTGATCGAGTTAATGCGAGGTAAGGACAAGTTGACCGAGTTAATGAGTTAAAAAAGTAAAGTGTCCTACTATGTATAGTTGAGAACTATGTCACATCACACCAAAATTGAAAAACAAAAATATCTGAGTCAACTAAGTTCGAGAGACCAAATGTGACTTAAGCCTTTATTTATACATAATCTTTGTGCAAAGTAATATTAATAACAAAATGTTGTCTTATTAACTGCTTTTAGATTATGGTGAATTAATCATGTTGTTCACAATGTCATATGTGTATGAGGGTATCTTACTAGGTGGCTATGACTTAGTGGCACACTTTCATCGGCATTTTTCATACGTATAGGTAAAAAACACCATTCATAAAAAAACTTTAGTTATTGTTGCAAATTTTTCCTAAAATTTTATAATTCATTACATATTGTAACTTTTAGTTCTAAATAAGACTAATTTAGCATAAAAACCTGATTTATAAAGAGAAAAAACTGATAGTTTAAGCAAGTGTTCAAAATATTTTGACACCACTAGAATTTATTCAAAGAAAGTTACCGAATCGTTTGAGTTCATTAACTCCCATTAACTATATAATACTCCTTCCATTACAAAAAGAATGAAATATGTTCCTTTTTGGGCCTTGTTTCGAAAAGAAGAAAACATTTTCCTTTTTAGTAACTCTTTTATACCCAGTTTTCTCTTTTGCCCCTATTATCTCTCACACACCTCTCCTCTCATTCATCTCCTTGGGCAGCCTCCTTATTGATTCAAGCTCTGAATGAGCCGAATAGGTCGAGCAAGCGATTAATAGCCAAGTTCATAAAAGCATATAAGGATCTTCCGCCAACTCATCGGACTTGTTAACTCACTGCTTAAGGGATTTAAAGGATTGCAAAGATCTCATTATGGTCAAGAAATCTTACATGCTTATTAGATATAAGAATTATCTGCTATGCCCAAATCCACCATCACATGATGTTCGCAACCCCATTGCAC
Organism: Aquilaria sinensis; assembly: GCA_005392925.1. Taxonomy (NCBI): domain Eukaryota; kingdom Viridiplantae; phylum Streptophyta; class Magnoliopsida; order Malvales; family Thymelaeaceae; genus Aquilaria; species Aquilaria sinensis. The sequence goes on along the minus strand of SMDT01001148.1, from coordinate 25,629 downwards.
CAATCGCCCTAGTTTCATTGCCTTCACTTGAATCATAGACTAACCCGCTTCACAACCCGAACCCCCAACCAAGGGATTATTTTGTTTCTTGCTTATGGGGACAATGACTAGTGGGCTCTATAGGAATTTTTTCCTTTTACTATAAAAATTAGTTTTGTTCACCATGGTGGAAATGATGGAGGAGAATATGAAGCCAGGGGTAAATTTGGAATCAATGATGAGTTTTACCATTGCCTTAATCTACATGCAGGATAAAATGTTACATTTAAAATGGGATAGAGGGAGTATCCAAATTTTTAAATTTAAATTTAAATTTTTCAATAATTATCTTTTCATACATTCAAACTATTATAATTTTTAAAAGTTAGTAGGCTATTTAAATTATCAATTTTTTCTCTTTGTAAACTAGATTTATTTACTTCAAGTTAGAGGCCAATATGCAATAAAATATAAAAGTTTTAGATCAATTACACTAAACTAAAAATTGATTTTCAATTATAATTAAATATTTGGGACCATTGCTATTATTTACCCTCACAAGTACCAAATAGTATTATAAAGTACCAATAAATTCTTCTAACTAAAGTATTCATAGCTTAGATTTATTAGGAAAGTATAAAGTTGTGATCTAACTCATTTGATATTGGCCTAAATATCTATTACTCCCTTGAACTATGGTGACTACGTATCAACTCGAATCCTGAACTTTGAGAAATTAGTTAGTTTGGTCCTTTAAGTCACTTATGCCTTCACATGTGCACATGTGACAAAGAAGCCATGAGAGAAACAGACGGAGCTTCAATAGATCAGTTTCCAAGGCAAATAGAATAGTTGAGAGTGTCAAATTATGAGACCCTAAATTGATCTTTGCAGAGGGATTGGGATGTGCTAGTTACTTCATTAGTTGCTTCCATGGATTGTTTACTAGAGCGATAAGAGGCAAAACCTGAGCTAAAAGCTAGATAAAGGTTGAATTTTTATTTTTGAATTACGAAGAAGAAGATGGAAATGACTCTGCTTCAAAATCAAAGTTAAAACTTGAAAATGGAACAGATGGAATTGTTGTGTATAAATAGTAAGACAAGTTTGAAAAATTGAGAAAGGCTTCAAACTTTTCAAGGGAGCCTCAGTTTGGGCCTATCAGAAAGCGGATGAAGCAACCAGGTTCCAATCAAAAGAAGTGAACAAAGCATAGAACTTGTTGGTCTTGGCGTTGTTTGAGGGGGAGATAGAGGAGTGATAGAGGTCCCAAAAGTAGAGGAAGTTGCTGGAAGAGGCAAAGAGTGATAGAAGTCCCATTGATCGAAGGAGAGTGGCAGTGAAGGCTTGGAGAAGGACAGGGAATTAACTTCAAAGGAAAGGACATTGATGCAATTGAGAAGTCCTCGATAAAGTTGCATTAGGAATAGCTCTCCATCTCCAAAACTTGAAAATTTTCTACTTCAATCTCATTTTTTCAGATTAAAATCAAAATGGGTTTCAATTGTTTCTTCTCGAAAGCCGCTCAACAATTAGCTTTCTGCAACTTTGTCACTCACAGCCGCTAACTCTATTGATACTCCGTTTATCTTTTTCGTGTCATCCTTGTCACGTGCGCCCACGTGCCCGCATAAGTGAATTAAGGGACCAAACTGGCCAATTTTCTAAAGTTTAGGGCTCAAGTTGATACAATTCATAGTTTAGGGTGTAAATTATCTGAATTACCATAGTTCATGAAAGTAATAGGCATTTAGGCCTTTGATATTTTGCATCCAGCCAAGCTCAACCTGGTTGTTCTAGACTAGCTAGCATGATGAGCCTATAGCTTGCTGTGACTCCATTTCTTTTTCCCACTATTAAATTGATCTTAAATCCTGTATTTAAGAGAAATTGAATAAATGTTACTTCGTCCGTCTCATATTCTTTGCACAATTTAATTTTTTCACATAGTTTGACTTGAATTTATTCATATTAGTATTTATTAAAATATATATATATATTTAGAAACTATATGTCTTGATTTATCATTTTTATATAAAAGTTCTTTTTTTATATACTAAAATGTTGAAATAAAAAATTATATATTAATTGCTGAAAAGTGAATGGTGCAAAGAATATAAGATGGAGGGAGTATTTAATAGTATATTATTTTTATTTTTAATTTGAAACTCCATAATTTAAAAAGATGCAAAAATATTTTGTTTTTAAAGTATCTTCTAAAGAATTAAGCAATTTTCATTAAAATTTCTGCTTTTAGTTTGATATGGAAAATTTCTTAAAAAAAATAAATAATTACTTTCAAAATAATTTTTATGTAAATAGAATGTAAGCTTTCAAATGATATTAGTTTCGAATAAAATTTTAGTAAAATAAAAATAATGAATTTTTCAATAAATTTTGAGAAGAAGTTAGAGCAAAGTAGTGGACTGTATTATGAGGCAAAATAAGTTAGTGTTGATCATTGACAAGGAAGAAGGGCAAAATTAGTGTTTATAATTGACCAGGAAGAAGGGCAAAAGGAGATAGGGTTGGGGGATAGTCCACTAGGCTTTTGAAAAGGGCCTATTTGGGTAATAATTCATTTCAAATAAAATGTTAGAGCCACTATTTATTTGAAATGAATACTTGATTAGTTGGTTTTGAAAAACTAGATACTTCATCATCAGTTCCCTTGGTAGCCTATTTGAGGCTGAATGGCTAATAAGATCCAATTCCTAATTAGCAGCATAAAACATGCATCAGCTGATGCAATATGGTTAATTAAATGCAAGTAGGAGTATTATATATATACTAGGTTACCTGTTTTAGACCGAGCTTGTACGTGCTAAAGAGCTGGACCTAACCACTGGGAAATAAAAGGAAGAGAGAGGCGTTTTAATGATTACTAAACTTTTAAAGAAGTTGGGACAATCACAATCCATGAATTAGGCGAAGCAAAGCCCATGGGTGACTTCTGTAAGTGGAAAGATATATCGTGTGAAGTGAAGGGGGTTGGGCTTTTGCTCATGTGGATGACTTAGACATTAACCTAACACTCGGAAGTGACACATTAAGAACATATCTGGGAATTAGTTGTATACACTTGGCACAAATCAAACCAACACCTTTGCTGGAAGTGCTTCTACTCTCCCTGCAGAGTTGGAGAAACATGACTTGTCAAACCAAGGTCTACTTATCACCAGTTGTGTAAGGTCAGAAAAAATCACAGGAATGTCATGTGAGGCGAGTAGTGGTTATAGTGATTCTTATTTGCCCTTACTCTGATTTCTGCACGAGAGGTTCTCCTTTTTCTTGTTATTTGCCCTTCCTGAGTTCTGAATCTATTATTAGTGTCTGTTTTTATGTTTATTTTCAGTTTTTATGTGGACAACTTTTAACAAATGTCACCTTTTGTTGGCCCCAATTTTTATTATCTAGTACAAAAGTTATGTCAGGACCTGATACATATCTAAAGATTTTTCATGGGATGAAATCCAAATTTGGTCTTTTAACTTTAAGAATCGCCCTAAAGTGACTCCTTAATTCTATAAGTGCCTATTAAGTCTTTTAACTCAACTAGCATGTCCTACTTTGATCCTTACCATCAATTCATTCATTATTTCGTATGGAACTTATCTAGGTGGAACCTATATTGCCACATGACCTTTTCTTTCATGACAATAAGTTAAAAAGACTGAAAAAATAATAAGTTTTAGGTTGAAATTTACACAAACACATAATCTTAGTAACTTAATTGGTAAAAGAACCCAAACTTTATCTTCTTCCCGAAAATCTTCTTCACTAAAATCAGAACTTCTTCCCCAAGTGAAGATTTCTCTACTTTTTGTTCCCGGTGAAACTAGGGGTGAAATGGGCCAAGCTCGAGCCCGGTTTGGTTTTTAATACTACTTGGGCTCAAGCTCAAATTGCTCAGGCCCATTTTTCTTAGGCTCGAGCTTGGCTTGAGGTGGGTTAAAATTCGGCCCAAAAGCTTGAGAAGCTCGAATAACACATATAAATCTTCGTGTCAAAATTGTAACTTCTATGAAAGATAAAGACTGAATATGTAATTTTTTACATAATCAAAGAAGCAATATGTAACTTATCCCACACTTTCTAACCCTTTACAATTGTACCCTGATTTTAGAAACTTTATTAACGAGTCATCATCTTCCTGAAGCCTAAGAAGAAATCTGAGAACAGAGCAAAGATGTCAGAAGAAATCTAAGAAGAAGACTAATCGATGATGGGAGATGGGAGATTCAGGGATTACCATAGTATTGATGGCATTAGATTCTAATTGACATTGGATTCTAATATGAGAATAAGACTAATCGATGTCGAATTTGGGCGAGTCGGATTGACTGTCGGAGGCTAATTGACTGGCAATTGTCGGTGAAGGAAGGCTTTAGCTCCACCTTGCACTGGTTAAGGAGCCCAATCAACTAGCAATCATCAATTAAGGAAAGCGTCTGCTTGAGGTGTCTCAAAAGCGTCGGCTTCAGGTTCAGGTATCCGGTTGACTGCTCCGGTGCTCCTTAGTGTCACAAGCCAACGCTAGTCCCTGGTGGTCAACACGATGCGATTGTCCTCAATTTGCAGAGTTCAGCCATCACCTAATTCTTCCTACCTGGGGCTGAACAACAGATTAGGGCAAAGGCGTGGTGCATGGGATAGGAGACTGGTGGTCTCTAGAGGGAGATTGGGAGTAGGACAATGAGATGAGTTGATGAAGACCAAAGAGAAGGGACTAAGGGGAGTGGGCTGGGACAGAATAGGGCCATAAGGTAAGGATGTAATGGGCCTAATGATAAACAAGCCTAATAAACTAAATATATGGCCTTTTAGGCTCAAGGGCTTCAGGGGCCGAATACCTGTAGGCTCAAGCTCGGCTCAAAATTAACTTGAGCCCAATTTTCGGCTCAAGCTCAAAAATACCTTACTTGAACTCGAGCTCAAGCTACCCGAACAAAACCTAGCCCTTTTTTCACCCCTAGGGAAACAAGCAAAACAGGTTGGTGAAGAAGGTTAACCCTCCACAGCTCATTAGATCAAAGAAACAACCGCTGATTTCGCCGTTTGGAATTATATACAAAGGCATCTATCAATGTCCGCGGGGTCCGTGGGCAGCAAAGATCTGAGGAAGCAGCTCTGATCTACTATTGCACTACCATTTGGATCAAAGAATCCAACAATCGAACCTTCGCCATTGCCGAAGATTGACCTGGATTTGGGGAATAATGATTTAGGAGCAATCTGGGGATAGTGGTCCTTCGCATTCTCCTTTTTCTTCCATGACTTTTTGGTTTCCCTGTTTCTCCTTCAAACCCTCATTGTTCGTCTCATTCTCCGCCACCGTAACAGTCTTCAAATTGCCATTGTCTGTCTCACTCTCTGTCGCCAAAACAATTTCCAAACCCTCATTGTTCTTCTCATTCTAGGCCACCACAGCAATCAATAGCACCGCAGCCCTCACCTTATTCACTCCTACTCGCCTTCCCTTGTTGCCTTGATGGCCTTTAGGTTCCCGGTTTTTTGCCATCTTTCTAATCTCCCATTTTTTAATTCCTAATTCTAATTCCTCTTGCTTTTGACTCTGCTTCAATTATCTAATCAAATTATAAAAAGGAATTAGAATTTTTCAATTTATCTAGTTAGAGAGTTGAAATCTAGGTGGAGGAAAAGTCTGTGAGCGAAGGATTCTAAAATCTGAATGGTTGCCTGTTTCAGAAAAAGGAACTGCTGGCTTAGGGAAGAATGATGATTGGGGAGCAATTTGAGGAAGAACAAGTTTGGGTAATCTACTTTTTAATTCCCTTAGATTATGTGTTTGTGTCAATTTTGGTATTAGGTTTATTGTTATTTCAATAGTCACTTATTGTCGTAAAAGAGGAGGCCACGTGGCAGTATCAGTGGTCATATAGGCAAGTTCTGTCCAAGATAACGATTGAGCTGCGGTAAAGTCTAGGCTTGATCAATCGGTTAAACCAGTTATAACTGAAATCGAATAACCAGGTTTTTTTCAGTTTTTGGTGTTAAGTAAAAATAATTGAATAGACTAAACTTTTTCCAAAACCTGAAATAACAAAAAATGGACTTAACCGTTGGGTTCTCAGTTATTTAACAGAATAACCAAAAATTCCATTCCAAGAAACAAAGTTATATTACGTAGCCCAAATCAGGCTGCAATAAAAATTAATTAAAGCCAATCTCAAACAATTTGATAAGTTTGGAGCTGAATATCATCAGAACTTAAGGAAAAACGCCAACAAAATCGGTGCAATTTCTTATCCACACCGAAATGGAACCTGTGAAATGAAGGAAGAGGCCGCAAGCATTTAGTAATAGAAAAAAAATAGAAAAAAAAAAAAAGAGAGAGAGAGAGAGACATGCACAACACACAGACAACAACAGGCAGCAACAAATCAGATGTGGAGGTGCAACCTGGAACAAAACTAGGAGGAGCCTAAGGAATTGCTTGGAACTTTGTTGCCTTCCCCAGTCAACACACCAATTGACTCACCAATCGAATGAAACAGAGAGAAGATTCTAAGAAATTGGTGATGTGGGCGAGTCGATGACGATCGACAACAGTGAGGGAAGTAGAAATTCAGCGAATTGAAGTAGAGACGGTGAGGAAGAACAAACTCTAATGTAGTAGCTTGGATGGACACGAAATTGAGAATAGAGGAGATTGAGAGTCTGAGAGTGGGGTATAAATGAGAGAAATAAAGATGACTCAGAGGAATGGATCAAAACAATGTTGTTTCGCCTCTACAAATTCAACTTTTTTGGTCACTGAACTTGTAATGCATGGAACCAATAATCGAACCAAAATATTATTTTAGTTATTGGTTAAAATCAAAAACCAAAAACCAAAATTCTCATTTTATTCAGTTACCGAAAACAAAAAAAAAATTAATTATCCAGTTATTTTGGTTAAACCAAAACTTCTGCTTATCCCTAATAGAGTTCATATAGAGCACGCAAGTTGAGTTAAAAAACTTTAATAGGTATTTATAGAGTTAAAAAATCACTTTTGGACGACTCTTAAATTAGGAGACCAAATTTGAATTTCACCTATTTTTTATGTTGTATAACAATATTTGCTTCGGGTAAAAAGGTTTTCACTTTGTGTCGTGTGTTTTTGGCCACTATCAAATATTTATCAAATATTTATTTTGAGTTAATGAATTTTATTTAATGAAAAATTAAAATAAAATAATTTTAATAGCTTTAGAACTAAAACATGTTAAGGATTAAATAAAAATAATAATTAAAAGTTATTGATCATTTACATATTTACTCGAACTTTTTGTGGCACTTGACAAAGTTTATGCATCATACCGAAGTTTAGAATTTTTTTTATATGACAGCTACCATTTTGGTATAAGTTTTGTACAACGAAAGCGCCATCTTTCATGCGGCACTTTTTGCAGCAAATTGCACATGTTAACCTTAATATTTTAATTATGTTCCGATTTTAACCCTGACCTTCATTTTATTTGTTGTGCCTCCACAACGTTGTTGCAATGTTTCATTTTGAACCTGTCTTTTTTTATGGAATCAATTATTTTGGATAGAAAATGACATGTCAGCATACAAGTATAAGAATAAATTCTAATTTTAACGCCTAAGAATTTTTGCCTTCATCAAATAAGCTTAAAATTTTGAAATCTTCTAATCATACCACAATCTTTCCAAAGTTCCCCAATTTCCTAGTTTCCCCAATTTCTTTATTGCTTACCCAGGCCCCAACAGCAAGCAAAGCAAAATCAAAGCCAAAGAATCAATCTCTCTTCAATTTCCCACAAGGCCAGCCTCGCCGCTGAACCAGACACTTGCCAAGAGGATTGAGAACAAGAGCGTCGAGTACATTAGGAATCAGGAAGTTCTTCAGTGTCGAGAACGATTTTACACCGGAGGAGGAGGCCAACTGGCCAAGCCCCTGGAGGGGACGCCAGGGCTTTTGAAGGTGTTGATTCTCCAGAAGAAGCTGGCACCTCCAGCATTGAGAAGTCTTCCTTATGAGACAATCTCGTGCGGTGGTGTCTGTTGCCAGAGCTTGACAAGGGATCGTCCATTTCCCAAATTGATTCGGTTGCAAGTTCGACGATGGCCCCGATTCGGCTGAGATCGACGAGGGAGAGGAACCGCAATTCGGCTGGAGATCGATGAGAGAGAGGGACCGATAGTGGCTCCGATTCAGCTGGAGATGCCGTCTTTTGCTTGAACTCCTCGATCTGGGGATTCTTTTGCTTCTTTTCAGGCGCCGTGATTCTGTTGCTGTCTTCCTTTGCCTGAACTCCTCCACCGACGATTCTTTTGCTTCCTTTCGATTCGACGCTGCCAACGTCTTCTCGGTTCGGTGATTCTTTTGCTTCCTTTCCTGCTTCCTTGCTCCTTCGTCTCCCATTTTTCCTGCTTCCTTATCCAAGACGAACTCAAGAACAAATTCCCAAATTAAAAGCTAAAATATCGTTAAGAGGCAAATTGATGCAATTCAAACCACATCCGGATGTGTCGAATTTGAATTCAGCTGAGAAATAGGTGGTTACTTAAAAGAAGGGGAGGGGAAGATAAATATGAGGAGAGAAGTTCTTGATGCCCGGCGGTGAGTGCGTGATTGTCGGAAAAGGTGGGATTATCACTAAAATGAACGTGGTGGTCTGATCATTAAATTTCAAAGTTTCAAGGTTGTTTTGATAAAGAAAAAAAGAAAAATATTTTTAGTGGTTTAAACTAGTATTTATCTTTATAATTATATGCTGATGTGACATTTTTTGTCCAAAATAATGGATTGCATAAAAAAAATTGTTAAAATAAAATATTTTAACCACATTAGGGAGGCACAACAAATAAAATGGATGTTAGGGTTAGAATAGAAATATAATTAAAAGGCTGAAATTAACATATGCAATTTACCTACCCTTCAGTTTTATAAAATCCTTGGAACAAATGATTTTAATGAACCGTATGGTACGAGATAATTAAATTTGTTAGTAACAAGGTTATTAAAATTAGGGTCTACCTACAATCGTTATTGATTTTTCATGAATCATAATTGTAAAATTGAAAATTATAAGGTTCTACAAATTTTAATTAAATTAGATATTTTTATATTGTGGTTGTAAGTTTTAGCTGGGGCTGAAGAATGAGAAAAAAAAATTCAGTTTAGGGTGTTTAGGAGGAAAATTTTTAATTAAAATTAGATATTTTTAGCTTGTGATTGTAAGTTTTTGTGTTGGTGCTTAAGTATGAAAAGGAAGAAGTTTGAGCGTAGCTGGGAGAAGTTTAAAGACTGTTATTCATACGACTACCAAAACTGAAGTACTAGAGTTTAAAGACTGTTTGATTTATTTTTGCCACACTTTCCCCCAGCATGCATTGTATGGCCTCCATCCATGTTTCATAACTTTGATTCGTAACCAATGGTGGCGCTAGATACTTTAGGGGGGAAAAATGAAGTTTCCCTTAAACTATAATTCTTACAAGGTTTTACCCAATTTGAAGTGGCCAAAGTGCATTTTGCTTTAGAACAAAGTACTAAAACAAGAGCTTATCATTTTTTAGGGCCTCAGCCATGGTTTTAAATCTTACACTGTACCAGACAGTACAAGATGAGAAAAAATAGTATGAGATAGGGAAAATGCACCATTTTCCCTAAACCCCGTATGCATATATATAATATACATAATATATAATTGGTACCTCCAAGATATAGTGATTTGATATTGGTACCGTACTATATTATTTAAAAAATGGTACGACATTTCATATAAGATTTAAAACCTTAGCCTTAGCCCTTGAACCCGCCAATGAGTCTTTTATTTTTTTAAATACTTAGACGTATGTTACAATTATACATTGATAATATGATCATCTTAACAAATTGAGGCCTAAATTGTCTATCTCATTTTGTTCAACTTGTTAGATAGTTGAGAGTGTGAGAATTTGAACTTGAGTACTGATTGTATAAACCTGGCTTATGCCATAAGCCTTCATTCTACTATAAAACTACTGTCACTTCAACCCCTACCAATTAAAAACTATCATCCAGCAGACGCGCTACGATTTCTATTAAATTACGAGCGTGCCACTGCGTCCAAAACTCTTGAAATTACATATTATGCCATCCCATAAATATCTGCAGCGCGAAACCCGAAATGATTCAACTTCTCCGAGAAGCTTCTGTTCCGTCGCTGACGCATCATTGCATACTTGCATTCAATCGCTCAACTCCGTTTTTCATTGAAACGCCGGACAGAATCTCTGCCCTAGCCGTTAAACTTCCGTCGTGAAAAACCTACCTAGCCGACGATAAACTGATTTCCGGTGTAAATCGGAGAATTACAACGATGAAGAGATCACGGGATACAGAAACGCTTAGTGAGCAACTGTAAGTGCTTATCACTTTCCACAGGTGTCCATCTAACATGTTGCATCTTCCATTGTTGGTCATTCTTTCGCACCATAAACGTATTTAATCCCTGCAGAAAGTCGATAATAAGAGAGAGAAATAAGAGAGAAGCTCCTGAACAAGGAAAAGAAGAAAAACGAAAGAAAATTACACAGGTTGCCAAAGACGAACTAGAAGCATTTGCGAGGAATAAAAGAACTGGAAAGAAGCCAGAAGAAATCAAACATGAAAGGTATATCTCATTTTTGTTCTTTTAACGGTATCCATATGTTCCTCTATGTTCTTCAAATGTGAATGTGTTTGTTCTTTTGAGGAGGCACTTTTTGTTCTTTTGTGTTTGTTCTTTTAAAAATGCCTGTTTGTTCCTTTAAGAGGCATTGTTGCTTCTTTGGTACTCATGTGTTTGTTCTTTTAGAAAGCAGGCACTGTTTGTCTGTCTCAGATCTCAAGTTTTTTAAAATTGGCTGTTTGTTTTGCTGTGATTGTTCTTTTAGAAGTGCTTGTTTGTTCTTTTAGGAGGCATTGTTGGTTCTTCGGTACTCATGTGTTTGTTCTTTTAATAGTGCCTGTTTGTTCTTTTAGAAGTGCATGTTTGTTCCTTTAAGAGGCATTGTTGGTTCTTCGGTACTAATATGTTTGTTCTTTCAAAAAGCAGGCACTATTTGTTCTTTTGTGTTTGTTCTTTTAATAGTGCCTGTTTCTTCCTTTTGAAGGCATTGTTGGTTCTTTGGTTGTCATGTGTTTGTTCTTTGAGAAGGTACCGTTTGTACTTTTTTCCCTTCATGTTTGCTCTTTTAGATGGGTATGTTTGTTTTTCTTTGGTGATTTGTTTGTTTTCTGTTATTTTAGAAACGTTAATTATTTTTTGTGTTTCGGTGATTACACTTGCGCCCCTTCTTGTTCTTTTGTGTTCTGGTACTTGTTCTTTCAGAAGGCTATGTTTGATCTTTTAGATAGGCATATTTGTTTTTTGAGAAGGCAATGTTTGGTCATTCTTTTACATGTTCATTTTTTGTTACTTAAGTGTTTGTGCTTTCAAAAGGCACTGTTTGTTCTTTTTCCCTGCTTGTACGTTCTCTTGGAATAAATCTTTATTTTTTCATTGTTTGCAGGTCATCTCTTACACCCAGGTGCTCTGCATTGCAAGCTCATGAGCTAATGCAAATAATTTCAAACAACCCTGAACAGAAAAATGCTGTAGTGGAGCTTGGGTTTGAAAAGCTTTTCCATCTTCCCGGGATCACTATTAGGCAGGAGCTGATGAATTTTTTAATCTCCGTGTTTGACTGCAACTCGTTGACTCTATGTATTCCAAACAAGAGGGAGATTGAGATTGACGCTGCTGATGCCCATGTATTATTTGGGATACCCTTTGGGCAGATCACTGTGCAAACATATGACATGTTCTTCACACCAAATTCTGATCGAGCCCCTTTATTTGCTTCTTGGGTGCAGCAATTTGGTGGCAAATCCCTACACCCGAGGCAACTAAGAGAAGCAATTCTTCAGGACAAAGAGGGAGGGGACAATTTCAAGAGGAACTTTATTGTCTTTGTTGCTACACATTTGATTGCTCCAACAGCAAAAGCAAATGACTGCACATGGAAAGTTGTGAAAGCAACAGAGGATTTATCATTTGTCAAGAATATGAACTGGGCTCAGTACTTGATTGATTCTCTTGTTTCATCAATTGAAAAGTACAAGCGGAAAAGTTCAATGGCCAACATTGGTGGATGCATCCTTCTCCTTCAGCAACTATACTTTGACAGATTTTGGATGAAGGGCCAACCAACCGTTCCTAGGCGGATACCAAGAGTGTCTGGATGGGACAACAAATTAATCATCCAAAGAATCAACCAAGAAAAAGCTGCAGGTTCCTTTGGACTGGGAAAGGTGACACTCTTTCTTCTTGTTTGTTCTCTTTTGTTCTTTTACATGTTACTGTTTGTTCTTTTAGAATCCTTTTTTTGTGCTTGTTTATTCTCTTACATGTTTGTTCTTTTGCACGTTCTTGTACATGTTACTGTTACTTTGTTCTTTTAGGCTTCTTTATTTGTTCTTGTTTATTCTTTTACATGTTGGTGTTTGTTCTTTTCCGTGTTAGTGTTTGTTCTTTTTCGAGTTCCTATCTGTACTTTTACATTCTATTTGTTCTTTTAGAATTCTCTTTTTGTTATTTGTTGTATCACTTGGTGTTTTATATTCTGTTGGTTATACCTTTTATATCAATGTTTGTTCTTTTCCACATTCTTGTCTGTACTTTTACATGTTATTCTTTGTTCATTCCCATTATTTTTTATGTTTAGGTGGTAGATGATACACTAGTTGCTACTGTCAGACAAAAATGGTTGAAAAACTTGCAGAACACATCTAGGGAGGCTGAGGAAAATGCACAGGGTGAATCAGCCTCGCAAAAGGTTGAAAGATTTGAGGAACTTATTGATGCTATGTTACAGCATGCAAAGAGGGCTGCGGATGCCAATCGGGATTTGTTTAAGGCCATGAAAGATGCCATGGATGCCTACCCCGATCAGACAACAACCATTGCTGAATACATGACAATGAGGACACTTGCACAAGAAGGGCCATCTGACTCTCAGTACAGTTCAGCTGCCCTCAACCAAATTCATGAGTTGACACAGCTGTGGGAGCGTGCAAGAGAACGATTCACACAACCACAAAGACACAGCTGTGAGAGCGTGCGTAAAGGAGGCTTTGATGATGATGGCAAAGAAGAGGATAATCAGATAGATGCAGAGGATTTATGTTTTGATGATTTGCAGCAAGATCATCGTCGCAGTGATGACGATGATGACTGTTTACCACAGCCAAAGCAACCAGGGAAGCAAGGAGGCAATGAAGCACACCATGAATCACAGCCAGAGGAACCAGGGGAGCAAGGAGGCAATGAAGCACAACAAGAATCACAGCCAGAGCAACCAGGGGAGCAAGGAGTTGACACAGCTCTGGAAAATCCTGTTGAAGAAAAACATACAAAGAAACAGAGGATTACGTTCCTCTTTTCACGCAAGTCTGGTAATATTTTGAGCAAACAACATGAATCAATTCATACATGCCATGAAGGAAAAAGAGGTGAAACACAACACGAACCAGCTGGTATGTTTTTTTTTTTTGCTTGTTCTTTCTTTTATTACTGTTTTGTTTTCTTTCATGTTCTCCTAAGTTCTTTTATGAGTTACCTTTTTTGTTCTTTTGGCCTTCACTGTTTGTTCTTTTATGTGTTACTTTTTGTTCTTTTATGAGTGACTAATTGTTTTTTTAACATATGTACATGAAGATGAAGGTGATTTACGTTTTGATGATCTGGAGGAACATGATCATCACAGTAATATTTTGAACGAACAACATGAATCAATTCTTGGAGGCCAACCAGCTCGTATGAGTTCTTTTTTTGTTCATTTCACCTTCACTGTTTGTTCTTTTCTAAATTCTTATTTATTCTTTTATGTGTTACTCTTATGTGTTACTTTATGAGTTACTTTTTTGTTCATTTCACCTTCACTGTTTGTTCTTTTTTAAATTCTTATTTGTTCCTTTATGTGTTACTTTTTATTGTTTTATGAGTTACTAATTGTTCTTTTACCATATGTACATGAAGAATCGATTGCTATTCAGACCAATAAACATGTAGAGACAAATAAGAGTAAGCTTCTATTCTCTCACTATTAATTTTGTTAATGATTGTTTTCTTTTTTGCATTACAAATGATCTTCTACATTTTCTTTGCAGAACCTGTGAATTACTTGGATGAAATACTAAACTTCACATTGTTGTCGGACTCTCCAATTGATAATGTTGTTCCCAACTCTCCCATACCAAAACTCCTGACTGAGCTCGCAATATTGAGGCCTCCACCAAATACTTTGGATGAACAAACCAAAGAACCAGAGGTTGCTGCCATGCCTACCAGAGACATCAACTTCATTAAAAATGAATTCATCCGAAAGTATGCTGCACATGCACCTACTGAAACGCTTACAGACATTGAAATTAAAGCTGTGGATAAAGCTCTTTCAATGAGGTATTTTTCCTGCAGTTTTGTTTGTTCTTTTGTGCATTGGTGTTTGTTTTTATAGAAAGCCTTGTGTGTTTTTTTAGAAGTGAGTGTTTGTTCTTTTGTGCAATGGTGTTTGTTCTTTTAGAATGCCTTATTTGTTCTTTTGTGCATTGGTGTTTGTTCCTTTCTGCACATGCGGTTTCGTTTGTCCTTTTGCGCATTGGTGTTTGTTCTTTTAGAAAGCCTTGTGTGTTCTTTTAGAAGTGCGTGTTTGTTCTTTTTTTCATTGGTGTTTGTTCTTTTAGAATGCCTTGTTTGTTCTTTTAGAAATGCATGTTTGTTCTTTTAGTCCCTTTTCTAAACTACTTGTGATTTATAATCTGTAGTTCAAGTTTGATTCAAATTTTTGATAATTCGGTTCCAACGGACACACTTGCAACATTACTTGGTGAAGGTTACGTTGAAGTACAAATTGTGCAAGTGTAGACATCCCTGCTAAACAAGAAGGAAAGCCAGAGTCCTCACAATAAAAGGGCTTTCATCACTCCTTTCTTATCAGTAATCCTAAACCACTGCTCTAATTCATTTTTTTTCGCATGTTATTGTTTGTTCTTTTTAGAATTCTATGTTTGTTCTTTATTGTGTCAGTGTTTGTTCTTTTATGTTCCTTTATCAGTGTCTGCTTTTGGATATTATTGTCTGTTTCTTTTCATGGTATTGTTTGCTCTTTTTTACGCTTCTGTTTGTCCTTTTGTATGTTGGTGCTTTTTCTTCCGTGTCTCTCTGCTCATTTCCACAAGTTCACTGCCCTGAATATCCTGGATAATGGGAAAAAGCAAAAGAAGAGTAAGAAAACTGTTCTTAAGGAGATTAAACAAGCGGGAGTTGAAACTTTGAGAAACTGGACTGCAAGCCAGAATTTACGGCCACTAGAACAATATGAACTGGTAGAATTTATTTTTTATTGTTATTACAGTTATGTTAGTGTGTATTATTTGTTATTGTTATCTAAAGTATAATTTTACTTTGATGTAGATTTTTTTTCCTGTCATCCAACACGAACACTTCTTCATTATACTGTTTGATATGAAAGCAAGAAAAGTCAAGTCAATTGACAACCTGCAAACAGTACAAGCAATATACCAGAAAATAAGATATGCACTCGTAAGTCGATCAATCTCTGGTCAATCTACCTGTTCTTTTATGTGTTGCCTCTTATTCTTTTATTCTGAAAGATATGTACATATCTTTTCTTGTTTTACTGTTTCTTCTTTTAGAAACCTTTTTTTAAGCTCGTTTATTCTCTTACATGTTACTCTTTGTTCTTGTGCACGTTCTTGTCTGTACTTTGACAATATGTACATGTTACTGTTTGTTCTTTTAGTCCTCTTTATTTGTTCTTGTTTATTCTTTTACATGTTAGTGTTTGTTCTTTTCCACGTTCTTGTCTGTACTTTTACATGTTACTCTTTGTTCTTTTAGAATTCTCTGTTAGTTATTTGTTGTATCGCTTGTTGTTTTATATTCTGTTGGTTGTACCTTTTATATCAATGTTTGTTTCTTCTACTATATAACTATTGTCACTTCAACCCCTACCTATTAAAAACTATGACTCATTGAATGCTTTTTTTTCTTCTTGTTTCAGATGTTAATCTTCAACACCTACTTTGTCGAAAACAATATCAAACTCAGACATCCAATAACAGTCTTCCAATGCTTACATGTGAAGCTACTTTGGAAGGAAGTCATGCATAAAGCTGGCAAGAAAAATGAATATATGTTGAACGCAGTTGACTGCGGAATTTTCACATGTAGGCATTTGGAACTTTATGAGGGTAAGCAGTTTGATTCTGACTTGGGACCAAATGACATAATGAAGATTCATCGCATCAAGATTGCAGCGGAACTTCTCCTTTCGGAGCATAACAGCAAAAGGAATATTGTTCTTCACGCCATAGGACAGTAGAGAAACAAACTCTTAGGTCAACTGTTATACTTTTGTATAGGGTTTTTGGATCTATACTGGTTGTTTCTATGCAGATTGTATATATTTTTCTATGAAGATAATATGAATATCAAGGAAATTATTATCCTTTTGGCAATGAGGTTTCTGTTCCTTCATGTTACCTGTTATGTTAGAAGGCACTGTTTGTCTTTCTTATATCTTGGTTTTTTATGACTGCCTGTTTGTACTTTTGTTCTTTTGTGTTTCTTCTTTTCAAAGCTACTCGTTGTTCTTTTTGAATGGAAAGTTTGTTCTTTTGTCCTAACGTATTTGCTCTTTTAGTAGCGTATGTTTGTTCTTTTAGAATGCATTGTTCGTTCCTTTATGTTTGTTTTTTTCACTGTAACTCTTTGTTCTTTTCACTAGTTCTTTTAGAAGGGTATGTTTGTTCTTTTAGAATGCATTGTATGTTCTTTTGTTCTTTATGTTTGTTCTTTTCACTGTAACTCTTTGTTATTACATCAGAACAATTGTTCATTCCAATGCAACTCTTTGTTCTTACATCAGAACTTGTCTGTACTTTTACCTGAAACTACATATTCATAACACTTGTATGAAAATGTTATTCCTCTGTAGAGAATCATATAAAATTTCAGAGAAGAATGAACACTTCCCCATAAAAGAACAAATTGCTGACCATAAAATAACAAAGAAATATATGAAACTACTTCTTTGACTTCTTCAAATTGCTTTTCATGACAACTGATACTATTTTTTTTCACATATTCATTACACTTGTATGAAAATGTTATTCATCTGTAAAGAATCATATAAAATTTCATAGAAGAACAAACAGTTCCCGATGAAAGAACAAATTTCTGACCATAAAAGAACAAGGAAATATATGAAACTACTTCTTTGACTTCTTCAACTGCTTTTCAACACAACTCTGAATACGCTTCTTGCTCCACCCCTTTGTCCTAATGGGCAACGGATTTTGTATTCCAAGCTCATCAACCCCAGACACACAACTACTGCTAGGACCCATCGCTTGGTTAGAACTCAAACAAACATTCACCTTTATACTCAAATCTGTGACCCATTGTTCACATAAATGTCTCCCCTCCTCAATTTCTTGACATGAAATCACAACATCATATATATCTTTCATCAACTTGTTTCTCCAAAACATGCTAACAAACTTCACATTAGTTCCACCACTCATAGTATCAATACACTTACCAGTTCTAACATTCTTTGTCCACCTTCTCACAATGTACGCACTGGGAATTGTTGTAACATTTCTAACATTAAAAATTCTGAGGATATGCAAACAAAACCACCCCATCTCCTCAAAATGCTTGCATGAACAATTTACCTTAATTGAATCACTGTTTCTGAAAGACACCATGCAGTAACGCCCTTCAGAATCTTGATTTGCAACTTCATACTCAGAAACACCATCAACCTCACTTAACAACTTGTAATCAGCAAAAGAACCAATCTCAAGCTCATCCTCAAACTCTTTATAGATACGAAATGTATATACCTCAGCAGCATGCATCAAAAGCGAACAACGAAATTTCACACTCAATGACCCTCGGTTACGAAAATCTTCACCAACCTCAGCATCTCTCCATTCTCTGATTCTCTGCTCAATCGAATGAAACATTGACAAAAGTGATGTCTGGTTGCTGCAAATCCCATTCAACATGTGATTTGTACTTTCACTTTTCTGGGTTGACAATATACCTACAAAAAGAACAGACATTAATTCATAAAAGAACACCAACTAACGAATGAAAGAACATACACTAATACATAAAATAACATATACTGAAGTAACAAAAATATTGTAGATATTTTACACAAAGAACAAGCATTAACTGAAGAAAAACAAACAACAATATATAAAACAACACACATATATAGATGGGAAATTACCCGCTGAAAAAACATCTCTGCAATAAGCAGGGCACCACTTCTCCCGCAGTGCAAATATACTCTCCAGCCAACTATTACCTTCTAAACCAAATGTCTCTATCATATTTGACCACCTTTCAATAAACTCCTGAACAGTAATACAACCATAAAAACACCGGCTCAAAGCTCTAGAAAACTCTTTGTTGCTGTTCATTAACCACCCCAAATGTTTTCGTGCATTCTGTGAAATATGCCACAGGCACAACCTATGCTTAGAACCAGGCAAATGTCTCTCAGTAGCAAACATAATGGCAGCATCTTGGTCTGTCATAAAAGTTGATGGCTGAACACCTCCCATACTCTCCAAAAATTGATCAAACAACCACCCAAAAGTCTCCTTCTCCTCGTTGATCAAGAAGCCACAACCAAAAATAACAATCTGCCTGTGATTGTTCTCTCCAACAAAGGGGGCACATATGAGACCATACATATTTGTTCTGTATGTTGTATCAAAAACAACAACATCACCAAAGCACTGATAATCTTCATACATACGTGAATCTCTCCATATAAAATTACCCAAACGACCGTCAACAACTTGATATTGATAGTAAAAATTGCAATCACAAACATATCTTTCTTTAAAACAATCAAGCAATGACTACGCATCAGCACTCCCAATCTGAATTGACTTTTCACGAGTAAAAAAATTGTATAAATCTCTTTTCGTAAACCCAACAAACTCAATACCTCTACATTCTTGGTACATTATCCTGAATGCATCTATAGCTCGAATATCAATTTGCATGAAAGACATCAACATATTCTTCTTACTATCATCTATATGCCTTCCAGAATGCAAAAAATGAGTCTGATGTTGTGGAACAAATGGATGACTATGCTGCCTATCATGTCTATCACACTTCCAAGTACCACTCATATCAATTTTAAACCTCACAAATGCCCTGCAATTAGAACGAAAACTGGCTCTTTCATGACTCCCATCAATCGCAGAACTATGTTTTTCACCAGCACAAGAACAGCAAAACTCCCTTCCACAACAAGAACCATCTACCCGACGACGGAGCCTAGTCTTCCTTACATCAAAACCATGGCTAAGACCATGCTTCCTGTAATACTCATATGCTTCATTCTCACCGCCAAACTCCATACCAGTCATATCAATCCATTCAAATCCATCATCTTCAGAATAACCTACATGCAGCTCCATTATAAGAACATATACAACATGCAAAAAGAACAAAGTCTTACACATAAAAGAACATATGCATTTTTAAAAGAACAAACTCTGTAGTATAAACGAACAAGGCTAAACAAATAAACCGAATATTAAAAAATAGAAGAACAAGGTCTAAAGCACAAAGGTACAAACAGTTCTGTAGAAAGGTACAAACACTAATGAAGAAAAGAACATAAAAGCCCAAAACATCAGTTCTGTAAAGACAACAGACTGTGAACCATAAAAAAATCAAGGCCAACTCATAAAAGCAAACGTGCCAGAACAAAAAGCAAACGTGCCAGACCAAAAAGCATATATATAAAACCAATATAAAAAACAAAAAAAAATAACACTGTCTAAAATAGAAAAGAACAAACAGTATTATTAGAAAGAACAAACAGTATTCTTAAAAAGAACATATACTACTATAAAAAAGAACATGTACCTTCAACATGAATACCACATGAGATCGCCAAAGAATTGGACAATGCACCCAAATCAGATCCCTCAACAGCAGATATCAAAGACCGAACATCTACTCCACAACCTAAATCACCAGAAACTGAGGCAGAAGGAACTAAGTCTAACATTAAAAAAACAAATCTAACATGAAAAGACAATCCAAATGTGAGCTACACAAACGAAACACAAATAAATATCAAGAACTCGTTCGTACCTAAGTTAACAGAGCAAATAACGTCGGACGACGGAGCAGGAGAAACATTCAGATCTAGATCCATTACCGACCACAAGCAAACACCTCCATCAAAACAAGAGTTCTGAAACTTGTCCTTCAACGGCACAGAAAAAAACTAAGATCGAAATCCACACCGAAGAACGATCGATGCAACCCGAAACTCGCGAGACAAAGCTAGAAGAAGAAACGGAGTAGAAGAAGAAGCAGAGCAACTAATCCACACCGAAGAACAATCGATGCAACCCGAAACTCGCGAGACAAAACTAGAGACGAAACGGAGTAGAAGAAGAAGCAGAGCAACTAACTCTTAAGAAACGACAAACAAAAAATAGAAAAAGAGAAAATAGGTCATAATGACACGGATGTAAATAAGCCAGCCGAATGTCAAATGGCACGGATGTGTGCCTGGCACACACAAGAATTGGCCTTTGAACTTAGCCCACCTTCAGTGCTGCATGTCCCTTTTGCCGAGCAAGTTAATTGGCAGGGAATTCACCGCGATTTCTATGCATAAAAAATAAAAGCAAACTAAACTATACACTCAATCATTTACAATATCCTTTATTGACAACAATTAATTTATAATATTTTATTTTTAACATTTTGGTAAATGCACAACTTTTATATACAAATGATAAAAAAAATTATAATTTCTAAATATATACTCAAGTAAAATAAAAATCAATTTTTTTTAAAATTTTTTCTTACAAATACTAATATAAATAAATTCAAGTCAAATTTAAATAAAAAAATAAATGTGACCAGGGATGTAGCTACCAGGGGATGGGAAGGGGCTGTTGCCCCTCTAGAATTTTCAAAAAATTTTATTAGTAGTAATTAAATATAGTATAGAATTGTAAAAGTTTTAAACTTAGGTATTTATTTGTAAACCATGAAATTAATAATGGGCTTTGATGTAATTTGTTCTTTTACATGTTTCACCCCTTTATTATTCATTAACTCTCGTGCAGCCTTCAACTAATTATAACCAGTTTTCGATTCCTTTACCAGTTTTCAATCATTTTATCACTGGAAAAAAAAGAGTTCTACAAACAGAATTTTCATTGTAATTGTTTTGCATAATTTTAGGATGATTTAGGTTAATTGTATTGTGATTCCTAAGTAATCATGATACAAATGGGCTAGGTAAATCAATTCTTAAGTGTCTAAAATAAGATTTTGTAGGTTTTGATGATAATATATAGGACTAAGTTTGATAGATTGATCTGTTTGATATTTATTCTTCTTATGTCAATTGCCATTATAGAATTTATTTTTTTAACTAAAAAAATTGTGAAGACCATTTTGAAAAATAATATGGGCATTGATTTTCTTGTTTATAGTTTGCTTTTATATATAGAAAAAAATATTAATTACCATGATTTTTAGTGTGGATTCAATGCTTGATAATTTTAGAAATTTGAAGGAGCTTCATGTTAAATTTTGAGTTATAAACTTTTGAATTAAATGTAATTATTGTAGATTTTCAAATTTAATGAGTTTAAATATAATATTATTTGATACTTATTTTCTATCATTAATTGTAATTAATTGTAAATTTATACATGTTAATAACTCGCTCATATACCTCACCCTTCCTAATTTCCTAAACTTGATTCATGGCTACGTCCCTGAATGTGTTAAAGAACATACATAGGATGGGGGTAGCACCATGCAAGACTCTTGTTCATGATTCATGTGTTTTTTTTTTTTCCAGAAACTTAGAACAAGTACAAGTACAAGCTATTAGATGGTATTTAGGAAATGTTGGATAAATATGTTTGTGTTTCTTGAAACTTTGGGAACTTCAAGTCACAAATAACAATGGTGGCAGCTTACCGCATTTTGTGGGATTCAAATCTGGCTTTAAGCCGGGCTTATTTGAGACGCAATCACTTGGGTTGGCATCTGGAAATGACATTTATGTTTCATCTCCGCTTGCTTCTATGATTCATGTTTGACCTAATTGTTTTTTAATGTTTAAAAGGATTAATAAGGAGATATGCAGCACGCAATAAAGACTTTATTCTTCCCTCATTTTTTTAAAAAAATTTAGCATTCATTTTTAGTCCATTTTTCTCCCCAGAAAATGTTTTAAAAGTGATTTTCAGATTTCTTAAAGTGTTTAATTTCAATTAATATACAATAATCATTATTTTTTAAATAATTTTTAATTGTTAAATAATTCTTTAATTGTTCAATTTTAAAGTCTCTACCAAAGCCAACATATAAGTATAAAGGTAAACATTTTATGTTCGGGTTTGACTTCTAGAATGCTAGAGTTCAGTAATTGTTATTCTCTGTTAACTAGATTTTAAATTCTTATGAGGAAAATATATTTGGATTTTAAATTAATTAACCATGTGCTCATTACATTAATTTTTTTTTTGTAATCAGGATAAAGCAAAAAGAAGGAGTAAGAGCAAGATAGAGAGTCAGGGTAAGAAAGAGGCAGTAAGTTGGTGAGCTTCAACTACTCGATCCCTTGAAACGATAAGCAGACTGCATTTACAGAAATCCTTTAAGAGCTCTGTGACCTGATTGGCAAATTGCTGGAGCCTTAGTATCAAGGTAAGAGAGCCATATAAAGCCTGCAAAACCTACACACAATCCGATACAAAAGAAGCAGTACTCCTTATGTTTGAGTTTGTGATGGTAATACCATTAACCTATGCTTTACATAATCTAATTGTTATTATATAATTAAATTGTTCCTAAAATTGTAGAAGGCAAATCATTCAATTAAAGTTATTGAACATTGTTAAAAGACAGTTTATGCAATTCAATTATATATTAATGTTAGACTGCGTGTAGCTAAAGTTAACATTACCTTGAAACAACCCCAAATTGCACAAGATTCACTTATTTGCTATTTTCCAATGGGGCTTAGCCTTGATGTGGCATGTGTGCAACATCTTTTGCCCAAACTCCTCGTGTGAAAGGAGGGAGCATGTTGATAATCATGGGCTATCCCATATGAGATGAAAATGAGGAGTTTAGGAGCTTTATATAGCCCAAACACTATTTTCTATGTAAGGCACCATTTAAGCCTTCGACCAACGTGGGTAATACCTCACATGAACTCAATAAAGAAAAAAAATTAAAGTACACTTTATCTCTAAGATGATGAATCTTGTAAATATGTTATTTAAGTAACTATTTATTGCACTATTGTCATTTCATCCACAAACACTTATAAGGATATTTTTTTTAGTGGAGCTTCTTACTATACCTATTAAAGATATTAGATTCATTGGGAAACAAAAAAGGACAAAGAAATATGAATACATAAGTTTTTAGATGAGTGATCTACTTATTAAATTTTTAAAATATACTTATTGTTATCTTTCAATTCTTTCCTTTCTTCGTCTTCCCTTTTTTTAGAAAGTTTATTCTCTAAAAAATTGCTAAACTTCAATTTATAACACTTCCTCCCGATTATTTTATTTTAATATTTTTTAGAAAAAAAATATTTTAAAATAAAATTTTATGTTTGTCAGTTGAACGTCTAATGGAGGTTTGCAAACAAAAAACCAATTATATAACTGATAGTTAGTTTAAGAATCTATTTACTATATTTATATTTGTTATCGGAGGGACAATTTTATGACATGGGAACAAATGTTGTAATTCAACCAAAGAAAACCATTTAATTCATAAATGTGAGATAAGATATATATAAAGAGATTAGAGACTAAATACCTATGTGTTTGTACACTTAGTAACACCGTTAGGTGATACAAACGGGAATCATCATTCAACCTAATTTAAAACGTATATGGAAGCGCACATGATGGGAGCGAGATTTGCGAGATTTCCCCGATTCCATACAAATCCATCCCAAAAACCTATCTCATACCCTAAACCCACAATTTCATTCTCAATCGTGGCTTTGCCGTCTTAAATAAATCAAAACTTAGGAGCGGAGAGCTATTTGGGAAGGCTGATCGGGACAGCGGTGAGGTTTTGAAGGAGGAATACGATGATGTTGACCGAGACGAAGGCGCGGCGGGGGTTCTGTGAGAGGAAGACGATGACGGTGGTGTGCACCCCATTCCAGCAACACCAAATCACATATGAGAGAGGATGACATGGGACGGCAACACTTGTGAGACGAAGGACGGCGACATTGACAGAGGATGGAGAAGAGAATACCACCAGAGAGAACATGATTCGACAATCGATGGGAGACGTAGATCTTAGAGAAAAAACCAAAGGTGTGTATCATTTTTTGAGATCCACAAAAAAAATCCATGATTTATGTTTTATATTGTAAAATAACATGGATTTGTATAATGTATGCTTCTGTGTTTTATATGTATGTTCTGGATTTATAAAGAGAACATATATATATGTATTTTTCTAAGACTTATATGTATGTTCTTTATGGTTTTATCAAGAATATATGTATAATAATGTAGTTTCTTTCGCTGAATTTATATGTGTTCTTTTTGTATTTGCAAAAATCAAATATATATCTATGAGTATACGTTTTCACACAAGCCTCCATTATGGTGATACGAGTATGGGAAAAAAAGTGGTAGCAAATATATAATGCAAAAGGATTGGAACGTGGATGAAACTGGAAATGGTGTGAGAAATGTATGAAACCGTGTGTTATATGTGTTAAACTGGAATTAAATTGTATTAATTTTTATAAGATATGTGTTAAAGTTGGATTTGAAATTTATTAAACTGGAAATGAAATGTATTAAATTATGTGAGTTATGTATTAAACTGTGTTGTATATGTATTAAACTGGAAGTGAATTAAGTTAAACTACGTGAGCTATGTATTATACTGTATCTAAAACGTATTAAACTGAAAGTCAAATGTATTAATCTATGCGAAAAAACAGTCACATGAGAAATTGGTATTGTCATGAAAAAATAAAACCCCCAACATTATCGTCACCACCAGTACCATAATTGATAACGTCATTGCCACCAACAAGAATTGATGTCAAAATGTATTAAACTAGAAGTGAAATGTATTTAACTATGTGGAATATATGTTAAACTTGAAATAAATTGTATTAATGTGTGTGGAATATATGTTAAACTGGAAGTGAAATATATTAAATTGTGTGAGATATGTATTATTAAAAATGGAAGTGCATTGTATTGAACCGTGTGGGCTATGTATTAAACTATATGTAAAACATATTAAACTAGAAGTCAAATATATTAATCCCCACTTAAAATCATGAATATAACGAAAATTGGTAAAAAAAAAATAAAGAGATTGTGAACTCGACATGGAGAATAAGAAATGAAAATGAAGAAATTAAATAAAAAGAAAGCATATACAAACTAAATTGCCATAATTATAAATTTTGAACAAAATTAATTTCCTAAAAAATCCTCCAATCAAATGAAGACTAGAAGACGATGGAATTAAAAAAAACAAACGTTTAGAACTAAGTTTC